>JAMPIV010005708.1:357500-805000 GCA_024509875.1 Oreohelix idahoensis | reverse complement strand
TTTTGTTATTTTCTGCACAGTAGGCATTATCGTATCATGCTATCTGTAACATACTACCATGATTCATTCATTTATATGCAAACACTGAAGACATGGTCGCCTCATGAACAGCAGTGGGTGGTGAGATTGTTGGAACACTATGGCCACCTATTACCTTTTGTTCCAGGTTTTTATGATCGTTCCTGATCGAGCTCATGATCGAGTTCGTGATAGAGTTCAAACTAAAGACTGGAGGACCTTTGATCCTGCTAACTGAAGCCTAGAGGTCAACGAATCTTCAACACCTTAGTCCCCCGTAGTTATAGGGCGGGCTGAAGGACAGTCTATTGATTCAAGTGTGTCTCAGGAACCTCGAACAAACACAAGATGAGTTTTTCTGTATTCATTCCAACAAACACTGTGAGCAGTTTCTAAAACGACTGTCGATGATGATAACAGCTAGGGACTAGATAGCAAGATATATATCAAAAATATACTGTAACAGACTGTTCTAATTGCATTGGATGATTCATCCATGATTTTTTACTATTATTTATTTTAATTTGTAACTATAAATAATCATCCATTTTACCATCTTCCAACACCCATTTCTCATTACAAGAATATTTAGATGTACATAATAAATTATGAAATTGTACTCATTTGACTTGGTAACATTTTAACTGTTACATTTTGAGTTACTTTTTCTAATTTAATTATATTATCACATAGGGTTACTATAGCGAAAGTGGCACCGTATACTTCTGAAGCCTAAATCTGTTGTCCAGCTCAGAGTATTCACAGCCGTAACTCAATTGTGATATCAGTGTACTTCTCGGGCACTGGAACTTTATACTTTCTGGAGAGAGATTCTACTTCTTCTCTACCACTATCATCACACTAGGAAAACCTTTCGCTACACATGTAAAGCACATTGCCACAGAAGCCACCACTGCTTAGCATGTGATTGCTTGGTGCAGACTTCCTGCTAGAGGACCAGCATCAGTGGTGGCTCCTTGCTGCGTAAGGAGGGCAATGTGATGAGGATGATGATGATGTTCATTGTATATTTTCCAGAGTCGTATTCGCTTCTTCCTTTCTGTTGTATGCAGGGATATGGAGCTATCACATTTTTGAACTGCTCTGCTCTAGCAGCGACAGCAACAGCTCTAGCCCTGCTTCTACTCCGCTCCTCGCTCCGACAATTATTTGTTTTTAAGTTAAACTTTGAAAACTTTATTTATTCAGGAATTCCCAAACCAGTTAAATGTCACAAACTAAAGTCATTCCAATCGTTTTTATATTCGTTATGCATTATGTAAAAAAAAAATTAATTATTAATGTAATTAAACTGCCGTTCATAGCTTGGCGTAGATCATTTAAAATTAACTTTGAAGCCAACAACTGCCGGTCTACACTAGCATGAGCTATTGGCATGCTCGAAACGACTTTATAAGCAGTCTGAAAAAATGTGGGCCGCTTTGAAGGGCCTCAACACCAAACCTAACTTTTAGCCTATCAGTAGACTTCAACGCACATAGTTGTCACAGAGAGATTTATGATTAATAAATTTCTATATCTTTTCTCTATTCTACCCGTGTCTTCTACTTTATTATCGCTCTTTTATCATTTTTCTTTTTTTCGCATTCGTTTGATTGTGAAAATATAACTCTCCCATTGTTACACGGGGTCGTCGTGTTTATAGTAGTGTTACAAATCCAGTGTTACCAAAGGGTTCTTCAGTGATTACCATTACTTTCATTGTTATCCCTTGTCTTTCTTAGTCAGTTATGGTATCGTGCTATTGATGGTAAATTACGCGAAGGTGGGATAGAATATTTGTCAACATCATTATATATTCAACTTCCAACGTTCAGAGACTTGATAAGTCATTCCTTGAGTCCATATAAATTTAATATATCAATTCCATACACGAACAGTTCACACATGGTCATCATGAAGAATTATACATAATAATTGCAGTTCATACTTCATCTATGATTCCTTTACAAATCAGTCCTTGTCTCATACATCTGAATTACTGTAGGCAGAACGACATAACTATATGCACGCGTGGTTGGTAAATCCAACGACCGACAGTGAGATTATGCGTCTGGCACTAGTATTAACTAAAATGGACTGTCAATTCATCTCGACACGGTTTGGTCAATTACTAACCTGTAACTTCATCTTTCTTCATCATAACAGTGGACTGACCCATGTCCATAATTAAATACAATATAACCGTGTGGCATTCCATGCCCGACACTGTAAGAATATAAAGACACGTCTTCTCCGTTTGACGGTCATTCAAGAAAGGGTCCCGTCTCTTGGTCACCGTGCGTGACTACCAACGCTGAAACGTCACAGCGTTCACTAGGCTAATAATACTTTTTACATTATATTAAACGTTGTAACCCCTAAAATCGCATGCTGCTAACCTCTAGCAGACAATGCCAATTAATCTACCGTAACAATTCCCTGTCCACCGGGGAAAAAAAATCTATTAGATAGATTTTTTTTTCAAAAACCTATCTGAATGAATATAAAAAAATTTAACAATATCAAAAAATTTAACAAAAATGCGGCATATGGCCTACGATGTTCTGTCTAGAACAAATGTCGTGGTCATGTCGACTAACTAACAGTCATCTAATATATTAATGATCATATTATATATAAATGTTATACATAAATTTTATATGAACTAAAAGAGAATGGCTAATGTTGATATCTAATTAAATAATTAATTAACTCAAAATATGTCGCAATGAAATGTCATGTCAGACTAATCTAAAGAGTTAAAATTAAACTAATTAATTATATTGAGTGTGGAATAAGAGTAAAGTTATTGAAAATCTAATGTAAGAAAAATGAAAGGATATGTTAAAGAGAGAAATAAATAAATAAAGAATAAAGTAGAGAAAAAAGTAATGTTTAAATTTAACTTAGTTATGTGTGTTGGACATTAATTAAGTTTAGTATTAGGTTGTTAATACCTATCTAAATTAACCAATTTAAACAATAATGTAGTATGTGATGTATCCACATAATTATTAACTATATAATATAATAGTTACATACAATAACATTATCTAAGAATCATGTGAGTTCTTATTTTTTTTCTTCTTTAATTTTTTTCCAAATTTCATTTTTTTTTAAATATTTATCTCACTTTCATTTTAATTTCCATTATTTTAACGACTTAATTAAAATTAATTAAAGTTGGATAAGATGATCCATACGTAGGCTTGATCCTTGTGAATTCCAATTAACAAACAAATGTTTAAGTGTTTCAGTTCATAAGTATCGACGTTATTTACAATAGTTCATGTCGCATACTGAGTTACTTTGATAGTGTTTTCTATTATGTTCACTTGATGCACGGAAATGTGTCCAATAGTTTTATCATTAAAGGATATCCAGCAAAGTTCTGGCGTAAATACGAACATAGAGTCAATTGATTTCATTCATTTCGTATATAAAGTCTTTAGTACGCAGATACTTGTATTGTAGGCAATAGTTCATTTCTATATAGAACAGCCATTATAGTGCTATTTATTTTGAGTAAGTATCTACGACGTTAATATAGTTCAGGACTCGACATCAGTAGGATTTCGAGATAGAGTATCTGCCAGGACGTTATCTGCTCCTGTGATGTACTCGATTGAGAAGTCAAACGGTTGAAGGAGAATAGCAAATCTGGTGAGCTTTGGACTTTTATGATTCGCCCGTCGTAGTGATGCTACGGCTTTCTGGTCTGTCTGTACTACGAACGGGGCTCCCAGCAGGAACTTTTCCAACTTCGTTATTGCCCACACCACTGCTAAAAGTTCGCGGTCGACAGTTGAATATTTGACTTCTGGTGGTTTCAGTTTCCGTGAGACGTACAACTTTGGATGGAGGATGTCGTCATGATATTGCAGCAAACATGCGCCAATTCCGTAGTTACTCGCATCTGTTCGGAGAATAAACTTTTTGGAAGCATCAGTTAGTCTCAAGATTGGTGGGTTTGAAAATATATTAATAATATTATGGAAAACATTATTACACTCACTAGTCCATGTCACCTTCACTGGCATGTCCTTCTTTAATAATGAGGACAAGACAGCCGTGATAGATGACAAGTTAGGTACGAATCTACTGTAATATTGGACTAGACCTAACAAGCTTCTAACCTGTTTTTTCGTTTGAGGAACGGAAATGTTTAAAATTTTAGAAACCGTACTGGGTAGTGTTCGGATATATCCTGCTCCAATAATGTGACCCAAAAAAGTTATTTCATGAAATGCTACTTGTACTTTTGTGGGTTTAGCAGTTAAATTGTTCCTTCTTAATGTGTCCAAAACGTTTTCAAGACCCAAAAAATGTTCATCAAAAGATGAACTAAATAAGCATATGTCGTCTATGTATGTAATAATGTCTGGTCTACCTGAAAAAATGTGTCGCATCATGCGAACAAAGGTAGCTGGAGCGTTAACAAGCCCAAAAGGCATAACATTCCACTGGTATAGACCTTGCGGAGTGGAAAACGCTGTGTAGTATTTATCTTTTTCGGTTAGTGGTATCTGCCAATAACCTTTAGTTAAGTCTATCTTAGTGAATATCGTTGCAGTCGATAGACGTGGCAGTAAGTCGTCGAGAAGTGGATGTGGTTCGCTATCAACTATCGTTTGTGTATTTAATTTTCTATAGTCGACGCATAGTCTAATGTTATTGTCCTTCTTTCGGACAATAACATGGAGAAGAAAATGGGGAATTACTAGTTTCAATAATTCCTAAAGATAACATCTGTTCAAGTTCCTTAGTAGTTTTAGTAAGAAAGTGTAGAGGAACAGAATATGGATGTACCCGAATTGGAGTATCATCGTTAAGAGTGATGTCATGACTAATGACTGATGTGCGACCTGGAACGTCGGTCAACACATCTGGATAAGATTGTAGAAGTTCAGCAATCTGTTGATGCTGTTGCGGTGTAACCGACGAAGAGATGGTTACGTCCCGCCAAGATTCACTAGGCTGTACTACAGGTACAGGTAAAGCTAACTGTACCTCAGGAAAAGAAGATTCTTCTTCCTGGATAACAGACAAATTAGAATAGTGACATCTAGGTACGACAGTGTCATCTAGTTCATGAAAAATAGCTTGTAGATGTTCAGTAATAGAAAATATACAATATTTAATTCCCAAGAACATAAATGACCAATAAAGGAAAGAAATGATGACTGACTATGCTGAGTCATCAACGATATGAGACAAAATGTGTTACCATAACCTGTTATCTGCGTGACGCAGCATTAGGTACTAATTGTAACCGTAGACAATGGTGGTTAAAGTAAGCACCATTATCCCGCTCGATGACCATTCGAGCATCTCTATTGTTACGAAATGTAACTATAGCTTCACCATACCTGTCATTGGTAGGTGACAACAACAGTACAAACATAACGTCTGCCGTGTCATTAAAGAAATTACTAAGTGACTGCCATCTGGTACCTTGTGGCAGATTGCGCACTAACACGGTGCGAGAATATGCACCCTTCCCAATGTAAGTGGGATCAGTGTCACTAACATGATAAATAGTTCTTCTATTTAATCCTTTGAATCTGGTAGTCTTATGAGATGATGTCTCATAATGATTAACATATTTATTTGTCCTAATTTTATTAGATAAGTTCATAAGAACTCCACCATCATTACCCTTGTTTAGGACATCTTTTCTTTTCCCATTTTCAACAATTTTATCCAGATCACTGTTAATATGATCCTGTCGCCAATATCTATCTTCCGACTTGGCGGCACTCTTTAGAGAAAAGGCATATCTGCCTCGAAATGATTCTATAATCTTCCTTGGATGTGCTGGTAGTTTAGTATAATTTTTTTCTGTATGAGAGTCTCATCCTTCTCCTCATCGATTTCCAAAATGGTACTTAGACTGAAATTGGAGAAAACTGAGCCACATGTATTTATTTTGTTGGCTCGTAATGTAGCTGTTGCAATGACAGCGTTAGCATTGCAATAAAATTGCACATTATTTAATTCCCATTCCTCAATTTCCTGTGGGGAACAATCCTTACTACCATGGATGCGTCCCAACATCAGATCTGCAATTGGATTCTGAAGCATGCATACCTTAACTTGTCCTGAAAAGAAAGGTGTATTAACATGGACAATAGCTGTGGGGTAAAACTCAATAGTTCCCCCAAAAGTCATGCACCGGACATATTCCCCTGTTGCACAGCTAGGATGTACCAGAGACTGCCGCACTCCAATTGTTGTGGAGCCCGAATCTCTCAATAGAGAAACCATTGAACCATTAACTATCCCTCTGTTGAAAATCAGAGAGCCTGTCCCATCATTGGATGCAAGACTGACTTCTGGTAGAATGTGTCCGCAGTTCAGAACTGTCTCTTTTGCCTTCTGAAATATAAGATTACATTTTGGGCAACTATTTGCCACGTTATAATTCATTGCAAAACAAGTAGACGAGGACTGTATTTTGTTATTAGTAGGTGAACTCTGAACCCCAGGGGTTGTAGCAGTAGTAACGGCTGCCCCTGTATTATGATTATACTTTGTCGATCTACGAGAATGAGAACGATGACGAGAATAATCAGTTGAATTATTCCGTTGTCCTCTATTGTAACTGTTATCTCGATGTTTCGAGTTATAATTATCGCTGTTGTTCCAATTGTTACCGTTATTATCATTATATGAACGATTATAACTTGAGTTACGTGGATTACTGTTGTATCTGGACTGAGGTGAATAATTTCTGTTTTGTGGTCTTCCTCTATTAAAGTTATTGTTAAAGCTATTACGTCCCTTATGAAAATTAATGTCATAGTTTCCCTTGAACCTACCTCTGTCCACACTGTGTGTTCTAGGTTTGTTATTACTATGATATGCCATATTGGAGGCTACAGGAAGAGGTTCTCTTATTAACGAGCCAGAAATGTTAGCATTCGGATGAGCGGTGCAGTAATTTAAAGAAATTTTTTCTAACTCATCAATAGTTTCTGGTTTCCGTTCTTGCAGATAAGCAAAGAACGGTGGGCTGACAGAAGATAACACTTTATCCCTCAATAACAAATCAACTAACTTGTCGTAAGATTCGTTGACACCTGCTAGTTCAACCCATCTGTTAAAAGTATTGCGTATGTTAGCGATAAAACCTGTAAAGTCTTTATTATTATCTGGCAACAAACTTTTGAAACGTAATCTACATGCCACTTCGTTCAAATGGAACCGACGTAATAACAAAGTCTTAATGGCCTCATAGTCTGTGGATAATGTCGGATCAATATTTTGTGCTGCACTTGCAGGTTCGCCATCCAGAAATTCCTTGAGTTTAAGTGCCCATGCTGTTTTGTCAAGGTTATTGACCTTACATATATCCTCAAAGCGCGCCAGCCATGATGACAAATCGTCCACGTGTAATTTGAACGGTGGTAGCTTAAAGTAATAATTGCCCTTAAGTCGGTTGGAAGAAGATCCCGATTGAGCATTATCATTTTGGCTTGCTGCAGCACCCTGCGAATTAAGTTTTGCTGTTTCCAATTTAAGCCGTTGCAATTCCATTTCTTGCTGCAGTATGATTTCCTGTCGTTTCAATTTATTTCTTCTTCAATCCGTAGGATTTCATCTCTTGCCATCTTTCTTTCTTCTTCTTGTCTTAATTCTTCTTTCTCTGCCTTAGCAATAGCTTTCTTTTCAGCCTCTTTTCTTTCAAGTTCTTCCATCTCTGCCTTAGCAATAGCTTTCCTTTCAGCCTCTTTTCTTTCAAGTTCTTCCATCTCTGCCTTAGCAATAGCTTTCCTTTCAGCCTCTTTTCTTTCAAGTTCTTCGATCTCTGCCTTATATTTTGCAAGTTGTTGTTCCGCAAATTCCAGGAGTGCATCTCCCTTTTTGTTACAATCTTTTCCAATTTTAATGAAATGATCCAAGGTAAGCATTCTTGAAGTTGATTTATTTAAGTATTCAATTACTTATGTCTAGTAATCACCACTAGAATATATGTCGATAATTCTAATTACTCAACGAATGAATAATCAATATAAGAAATTGCAATATTCCTGTACTGTTATTTATAAGTTCCACAAATCTATAATATTTTGTAAAAATATTATATATATATCAACTAATATCTATCATAAATAGTTATGATAGTTAGTTATATAAGGTGATGAAATTATATCATGCACTTCATATTAGTATTAAATAATTATGGGTATTATCCCTAAACAGTTAGGTTATTTAATCTTAATAGTTATGAAGTTTACACTGTAGTAATGAGAAAATGTACTAATTAACATTTAATATGTCTTAATATGTTATAAAGTTATAATAATTAATCATGGTATATTATGCCATAATCATGAGCTATAAAGTGCATTGCCCATTTCTTGGACCACCACTGCAAATAGGTGCAAAGTCCCTAATTCCTCCTTAAAAGTCACAAAAATTTAATCATATTCATCTACACTATTATTAATGAAGAAAATATAGCATTAATATTAAATTATAAAAGGATGAAATGAAGACAAACAATACAATGTGTTAACCAAGGATTACAGAACAGTATTACCATACGACAAGACATTTTCACAATAAAAAATGCATTTATAACTAAGTGGTATAAAACGGAAGTGAGAGATTAAGAATGAACTGAATAGAAAACTAACCTGCGTACACAAAAATTAGTGACGTATACATGGACTCATTGACGATTGTACAAAAAATATAAACTGAATGATAGTAAGGTCAGAAAAAAAACACGATAGGTTACAAACATTGTTACAAAACTGAATAAAAAATTAGAACTAAATACACTAGAATACCCCAATTATAACTAGACTGGACATCTAACATGCAAGGTCAATTAATTGCAATTACGAACGAACGAAAATCATCGGAAGGTCGTCGATGGGTTCTTCGTTAAAAAGCAATTAACTAACGGCCTTAAGGAACATTCAGAATGAATATCGGCATCCTCAGAGCCATGTTATTCATTCCAAACCGCCGCCCATCCATACCCACTAATCAACAATAAAGACATACAGTGGACAAACAAACTTTACGTATATATAAAAATATTTAGACATGCCAGTAAAATAAGAAATGGACTCAGTATTGTGTTATATCTCAATGACAAAAGTCACAGATTACCGTTATAGCTTTTAACCCGTCGTCCGATGCAATCTTCACCAACGGACTAGACCAGAGTCTAGGACTGCTTGCTTCTCGTTGGCAGATAACGACTTTTCCATTTTTAGATTCATTGAGAGCTTGAATTTTTCATCAAAACTGGAGTGTACTGAGTTTGTCCCTTGAGCTTTAGCATGTACGCATGATGTTGTGACGTCAGATTTAACCTTCGTAGTCATGTGTGCCACGACATATTCATGAAATCACATGATTGTTCATTGAAAGTAAATAGTTCGTAGTGACTCTTGAAAAAAAAAATTTTTTTTGTTTTCGTTCCCGACAATGGCCTACCAGTGTTACACGGGGTCGTCGTGTTTATAGTAGTGTTACAAATCCAGTGTTACCAAAGGGTTCTTCAGTGATTACCATTACTTTCATTGTTATCCCTTGTCTTTCTTAGTCAGTTATGGTATCGTGCTATTGATGGTAAATTACGCGAAGGTGGGATAGAATATTTGTCAACATCATTATATATTCAACTTCCAACGTTCAGAGACTTGATAAGTCATTCCTTGAGTCCATATAAATTTAATATATCAATTCCATACACGAACAGTTCACACATGGTCATCATGAAGAATTATACATAATAATTGCAGTTCATACTTCATCTATGATTCCTTTACAAATCAGTCCTTGTCTCATACATCTGAATTACTGTAGGCAGAACGACATAACTATATGCACGCGTGGTTGGTAAATCCAACGACCGACAGTGAGATTATGCGTCTGGCACTAGTATTAACTAAAATGGACTGTCAATTCATCTCGACACGGTTTGGTCAATTACTAACCTGTAACTTCATCTTTCTTCATCATAACAGTGGACTGACCCATGTCCATAATTAAATACAATATAACCGTGTGGCATTCCATGCCCGACACTGTAAGAATATAAAGACACGTCTTCTCCGTTTGACGGTCATTCAAGAAAGGGTCCCGTCTCTTGGTCACCGTGCGTGACTACCAACGCTGAAACGTCACAGCGTTCACTAGGCTAATAATACTTTTTACATTACATTAAACGTTGTAACCCCAAAAATCGCATGCTGCTAACCTCTAGCAGACAATGCCAATTAATCTACCGTAACACCCATTCAAACCTTCGCCTGTCTCTTTTCTTATTTAGCAACGCATGTTTATTGCTGTTAAGCTAAGTCCGTGAGTAGACCGAATAGTGTGAAATTCGTTCTCGACAGGGATAAGATGGCAGACATTCGTCTAACATTTTCATCTGACACGGCGCTCTTGGTTAAGTTTCTCGGTGTTAGGTGTGAGAGGCGCCAACATGCATCGCTGGGGAATGACCATACGTAGCGGCAGGTGCGAAACGCGTCTGGCAGTTTCAGTGCCGTCGTCTGAGTTTTATGTAGGTGTTAAGACGGGAACTATTTCGGGTTTTCGAGAATTAGGAAATCATTTCTTTTCATAAGATATAAACCCCAGTAGTTTAGACTAAATTCATTCAGTACTCCGCAGTCAAGACTAGAACTATCTAGCGTTCGATTCCTAAGATCTCTGTTGATAGAAGCATCATTTAGTTGGTCGATTGCCATCTAGCTTTCGATTCCTAAGATCTCTGTTAATAGAAGCATCATTTAGTTGGTCGAATTGGATATAGTTCTTAGTAGTTCTGTGTTGAGGTATAATTATACATCTAGTATTTTGTGAGTGATTTAAGTGGTAAATCGCCTATTTTATTTTCACTAGTTAGATTTCTGTGCAGAGGGATTAAATTATAAGTCTGTTACATTATCTAGTTGACGTGTTACAATGGAAAGCAGAATAAATTATTATTTCTAGCTTAAACTCATGCAGCTGTAAATAAAATTTAATTAAATTGCTAGTAACCAGTCCGAGTATATTGTAACTAACTTATAACTGCACTGAGTCATCATTGAGTATTGACGAAATACGTAGGTATTTCTAATTCATGATGATTGATTTTTTTTAAACGATCATAATTATTTCACGGGAGTTTTAACGTTAAGACAAGCTCTACGCTTGCAGTTATAATGTAAGTTATAACCGAAGCAAATATTGTGGTTAAGTATTTTGTACTTTTCTCTTCCATACACAGTTTTTCGGTCAGCCCAACTTTTACCAGCGGTTTTAGTACAACTGAGAGAAGAAACATTTTTATCTTTAACCACGTGGGTTTACAAGTTAACACCTGTCTTGCAGGGTGTTTGCCTCCAGAAATAGACAGAGCACAAATCTCACCAACGGTTTTAAAGACTAAATGCCTATAATGGGCCTAATGCGCCAGATTATATTTCTTCACAAACTCATGTACATGCAGCCCTGTGGCGAGAAAAATTACAAACCATTAACATTCCGACATTTTTGACTAAATTGCGGTGTGACCAATAATTATCTATTGAGAGAAGTTACCAACCGGTCATTTTCCTAAATAAGGGAAACCTCGTGATTCTGACACTGTGAGCACTCTTAAGTCTAATTCTTACCTGAACTGAGTAAACTGACACTAACTTAAATCTGAAAAGAAAACTATCGCATGAAGAAGACGCTCCCAGGACCTATTGGATGAAACCAAAATCTGCAGAGCTGGGATCCGCTTCATCAAAAGAACGACAGATTAAACGGTGTGTGTGTGTACTAACGTGCGCCAGACGGCAAACACCAGGAAGATTTTAGGTAAGAAAAGTGAGACAGGAGCCCCTGCTGAAAGAACAGAGTAAAAGCAGACTGACTGATTCTTTTATGATATGATTTGTGCACCCACATTTTTTTTGTAATTTCATTTATGCAAATTGTTGCTAAACGCGGGTTTTCCTCTCTTAGGATAGATTAGGGTATACATTCTGTTCTTAACTTTAGAGGGAAATCTGAGACTATAGTGTATACATTCGTGACTCTTTGGGGCTATCACTTTTCTTCTAACAGGATCGTGGGCTAAACATCGAGGGAAAAGATTACACCTAAGGGTCTATTATACTTGTAGTAATTCATTACCTTATATGTATTTTCTATGTTTGATATTAACATTTATGTGTTGTGGTAAATTTTTCTTATGTTAATAAATTTACATAAGTTTTATTCAAGCGTGTCTGTCAGCTCGTTCCAACATACCTATATTCCATTGTTATAGTTTTTCCACGTCTGTGCGTCTAACTGTCGTCACTTATGTGTGTGCGTATGTGAGTGGAGATATATATTAAGATATATTATAATAGACTGTCTGACTCCTCTAGATCTGTTGTAGAAGATAGGCTGAAAGAGAGAAGATTCTCGATTTCAGGGACAGACTCTATTATTTCCTACCATCTCACTCGTGGAAATCTATTTCTATTATTATCTCTCACTGTGGCTATCACTTGTTCTAATCTATTCAGAAGGGACCAACCCAAGTCTTAATTCCCCTATCAAAAATCTACGACAATAGTCTTTCCAGAAAATAAATTATCTTAAACAAATCTTTATTACAATAATCCCAGAATCCCGCTGATGTCTTTCCTCTTTATCTAATTCCTTTTCGAAGACAGCATCTTCTGAAATTGTTATCATAATCTTTCCGTATTTGGGGCCGTTCACAAATTACGTAACGCAATTTTTTTGACATTTTCAACTATTAAAAAATTTCATGTTATTTCTATACATTTAGCATCATCATGCTAACTGGTCTAAAAGGAGTATTTGTCTTCACCAACAACCAACAAACTTATGCAAAGTCTTCCTGTCCTGTGCCATCAGTTCAAGGTCTGTCCATGTGTACTTCATCCCCTTCAAGTCTGTATCCAGTTGTCTTCTCCATGTGTTCCTTGGTCTTCCTCTACCTCTTGTACCCTGGTGATTCCAGAACACAAGTTGCCTGGTAATGCTATCAAACAGGTTTTCTTATGGAGTCTATAATTAGTCTGGGTCGTCCTATGGTACATATCCGGGTCACGTGGTTGTTCGTGCTAGACCTCTGTCAGTGAAGCATTATTTTTGTAATGCGTAGCTGGCAGAGTGGATAGTGGCGATTCGCTCCCGTGGCTAGGCGGTGGGTGCCGTTCGGAAGGTCCTGGTTCGATCCCGGTAAGCCTATTACTTCTGTTGTTTTTCTGTTGTCTGGTCTTCTACTTCTTTATTTCTCACTGAGTGCCTGATAACATACCTTTGTGTGTTGTTTGTTTATTTATTTATGCAAAGTCTTCCTGTCCCGTGCCATCAATTCAAGCTCTTTCCACGTCTTCTTCATCCCCTTCAAGTCTGTCTCCAGTTCTCTTCTCCATGTGTTCCTTGGTCTCCCTCTACCTCTAGTACCTTGGGGATTCTAGAACAAAGGTTGCCTGCTAATGCTATCAAACAGGTTTTCTCAATGTGTGTCCTATCTATCTCCAGAATCTTGTTCTTATCTTTTGTTCCACTGTCGCTTATCTGGTTCTTGTCACATCATCAAAATACATAATTACTACCTTAAATACTTCGGTCTGTCGGTCTGTCACACTTTGCACACCGTCGTTTGCGCACCTTTTTCTATTTTCGAGAGAGTGCATTAACTTTCAAGCACAGCTAAGGGGGTGCAACTGTGGTTGAAAGTTATATAATAACATTGTATCGTTTCCACTTATATGTACTCTCCCGAAAATAGAAAAAATCTGACAGTGTGCATTAAATCAACAGACAATCAAGAAACTATTCGGTCCAGTTTCATTCGGAAGACAGATTTAACTCATCATTTTTCTTGAACAAAATCTTAAAATGTAAGTTCCTGATTGTTTCTTCGAGACAAAATTTTAATTTAAAGTATTGCAGACTTATTATTATGGATCAAAATAATAAGATGGCTAAAAGGAAGAGACGATCACGTCATTCACAGCGAGCAAGCGAGACTATAGAAGAAACAGCAATGTAATACGTGTAACAGAAACAACACACTATAATTAAAAGCCTGCCAATTTTGGTGGGTTGTTGCTAGTTTAGTATAGTACTCTTCATTTTGGACTGAAAATAAAACAAGAAACTGAGGCACTGGAGCAGTCAAAAAATGTTCTCAGCTCCGGATCTGTTCCAGCTCCGGGCAAAAAAACTTGATGCTTCACTGCTCCGGACTCCAGCTCCGGGCAAAAAAACTTGATGCTTCACTGCTCCAGGCTCCAGCTCCGGGTTCCGATCCAAAGCCCTGCTTGTATGCCTTTCTTACTAAATTCAACTGATAAAAATGTGTTGCGAAAGATGCTTTCCAATCACTTAGAAGGTTCCTTTTACGTGGTCTAGTCTCTTCTCTATGTCGCAGTTAACTTTTACCTCTGATCTTAGTGTGTAGTGACACTTAACACGATTGATTATGTTTAAAAAAAACACACACACACAAGTTTCATTTGCTTTGATGCAGGTTTTTGTTCGCTCAGACCACTTACAAGTAATTAGAAAATGTCACGTCAAGTGGTCTATTGCAAAAATCAAATGGGACATAGTCTGCAATAGAAGGTTGTTATTTGAAAACAATTTATGGTGCGTTTATATTTTTGTCAGTGTTTATTTAAAAAAAAACAAAGGTAGTCAAATAGCAGATACTGTGGTAGGGGAGTGAAGAGTTATAGATTTCGCTGTGTTAGGTCTCAGCTTAATGAGGTGGAGGTGGCCAGTTCCATTCCTCGCTGCCTTTGCCTTTCCTAACTCAAGAGCAGAGTCAGGTATCTATTGAAAGCTTGGTTGACCGGAGCGTGTTTCCACCATGTTTTGAACCAGGAACTCAGACATTTTGCTGCGAAAGGCATGCTCTCTAACGGGCTCTTTGTGTCAGTTTAACTCCTGTTTCCAAGATTCTCTGAATGGAATACCTTTTTTCTTGATGTGACTATTTGGGTACTATTATGTATTATTGTTTTGGTGTGTTTAAATTTACTTCCGTTTTAATCAGGGCTGTGTAGTCGGAGTCGTGGAGTCAGTCTTTTTTTTTTTTTTAGTGGAATCGAAGTTGGTAAAAAATGTCCGGACTCCTACTCCGAATTTTATGCCACGTGACTGGTAAAAAACTGTAGTCGATGGCGATAGTCGGAGTCGGACTGAGAACCGGCCATTGCAGACTCAGATACCATCTGTTCAACAAACTGAAAATATGACAGACAGATGAGTGTCCACGTGGGTAGGACAAACAGACAACAGAGCATGTATTCCAAAACTGTCGGCATCCATGAGAGGAGCAGCATGGCAGCGTGACCTTCTCCGATCCAGTTGATGGAGAAACTGTATGGTGATGAGAGAAGCCTGAGACGAAATGTCAGCTTTATAAGAGAAATTGATATGGTTATTTGAGAGTTAACGAAGAAGAAAAAGAAGGAGAAAAAGAAGAAGAAGAAGAAGGACTTATAAAATTTCAGTCGGAGTGGTACAATTTTTTGGCCGACTCCATTTTCCTGGTTTTAATTGTTCTCAATTTTTTAATATAATTATTATTTCCCTTAAAAAAGAAAAAAACAATTACGAAACAAATAAAGACTAAAATACTCACTGACACAGATGTAATTCTGTTGTGCCCTTCTAGATCTCATTCGCTCACACAAGCAAACCCACACACATACAAGCAGCACACACACAAACACAATAAAGACTCACAGAAACAACAGTAATATTGTTGTTTGTTCCTAGATCTCCCTCTGTTACACAACCAGTCACCCTCACACACACACACACACACACACACACACACGCGCGCGCACGCACGCACGCACGCACGCACACACACACAAATGCACACACAGAACAAACATACACTGAAAGTCTCGCTGAAAAATCTATAATATTGTTGTTTGTCCCTGGATCTTCTTCTCTCACACAACAAACTCACACACAACAAACTCACATACACAACAAACTACTATTTACTTACTATTAGTCGTTTCTCTTCTACCCTGGGGTGTAGATGTTTGACAGATAGAGCGCCATACTTTCCTATCGGCTGTCTTTCTCCTGGTTGATTCCAATGTAGTCCTCGGTCCTTCAAGGATTGTCTAATGTTGTCCTCCCTGCGAACTATGTGTCGTCCTGGAGGTCTGGATCCCTGGCTCAAAGTTTCCCATATTTGCCATGGTAGCCTATCTTCTTCCATTCTGCATACATGGCCAAACCATCTTAATTAGGACTAGGACTGTTCCACTTGGGTCTGAGGGGCTGGGTTTTGAGGCCTTGAAGTATCGTCTGGTTGCGTACTATGCATCTTCTTGTTACTTCTACCACCTTTCTAAGATACAACTGTTCTTAGGTTTGGAGCTGGCTTTTATGGATTGCAGTCATTGGCCCTGATTCGCATCCATACGTCAAGGCTGGAACATAGGTGGAGCGGTATACAGTCATCGTCGTCTTCTTGCCAAGTTTTCTTTCACTGAGGAATCCTCGATTTATGGGCTGAAACAAGTCTCCCAGCTGCTGCTGCTCTTCGGGTAGCCAACTCTTCTTTGATGCCTCCATTCCAGTCGATGACAGCTCCAAGGTATTTAAAGTGGTTGACCTGCTCCAGGATCTGTTCTCACAGAATAATCTGATGCCTTTTTATTTTCCGTGAAATCACCATGGTTTTTGTTTTGGAGCTGCTGATGACCATCCCTCCCTTCTCAAGCTATTCCTCCCAGACTTGCAGGTTGAATTGAAGATCTACCTCTGATTTAGCAATCGGGGCAACATCAACGGCAAATGCCAGCTCTGAAATAGAGACCTGACTCATCTTCCAGTACCCCACTGAAAACTGTCTTGCCCTCTCCTTACATGCTTTGATGACATCGTCCATGATGAGTATGAAAAGATAAAGTGACAGGATATCACCTTGTCTTACACCAGTGGTGGCCCTGAACTCTTCTGACTTATGGTTTGCCGTCCTCACACAATTTCTGCAAGTCTTGTAGAAGCTCTGTATAGCATGGATCAGAAGTGCTGGAATGTTCTTTCTTGCCTTGTTCTTCCAGGGAGATCAGGATGCCTAGCCATCTCGAATAGGGGCGAAAAAATAGGTCCCATGTGCAAGTTGCGCTCGTTAAAAATCTCTCGGCAATTAGAAATCGGAAAGAGTAGGCCATACGGCCGCTGCCTTGGGAAAGTTAACAAAATTTGGAAAAGCTTACCGCCACAAAAATATTTATAGAATGTGTAATTTCTGTATACACACACTGGGATTCTCGCCAGTGCTACGAAGTTCGTGCACTGTGCTGAGATCCTCCTTGTGTGATCTAAGGGAGAAGGTTATCCGTGTGCAGTGAAGATGGTCCTTAAAACCCAAACGAAAAGAAATGTTCATAGGTAAATGTTCCGATGGCAGTGGACATGTATATTATGAGTTCCACCACAGTAACAAGAACGGGAAACATTGCAACACATTCATCGTTCTTACACTCAGCGTTACTAATTCTTTATTTTTTCTTTTCAAAGTGACCTTATTTTTGTCTAAAAATAAAGTTTTGCCTCGTTTTGGCGAGGTGCGTCCCGTTCAACCTAGTCGGTTATATTAGGGCGCATGTCCAAATATAAAAGACCCATAGGTCTGAACCCTGTTCGTCAAAGTGACCTCTTACTTCATTCACCGACACTCAACTGAAAGTCACCTACATCTTTGTCATGTCTCAGATTCCGTCCTGTTCCTAGCGACAGATTTGAAGCTTCCAGGAAAAGCAAACAATCAAACACTTAAGAACTCTCGCCGTAATTAATGTTCCAATTGTTAGTATTAAGATATATATTGACTTACTAATAAGAGAAAGAAATTGTTGTAAATACATTTTTTTTTCATTTTTTTTTTTTTCAAATACGACTTGCTGTTAATTTCTCTGTATGCCACATATCTTTCGTTTATCAACTTTGTATTTATAATGTTAAAAAAAAAAAAATCCAAATAGACTTCTTGCGTCATTCCCCGTGCCTCAACTTCAAGTTTTCTACTTCTGCGTCGTATTTCAGTTTCCGTACTGTTCGTAGCGACATATTTGAAGTTTCCAAACCTTGGAGACAGATTAAAATACACAATTAACGCTAGCCACTTTAACTGGAGAGACACTTTGCACGTCCTAATTTCCCGTAAGTTATTTGCTTTACCATCTTGTCCGCCGAAACTTTACTCACACCGGGACTGAACGATAAACACTGCACAAAAATTGAGACAAATTGGCAAGAACAAACAGGCTGTTGAGTGGCCGTTAAGTGTCAGCTGTCGCTGGAAGCGCGGGTCTATTTCGGGTATGGGGAAGGGAGGGCCATCATGGTTATGATTTTACTATCTCGGGGGGATCTGATATTTCAAATTTGTAAGTTATTTATTTTGGTATTTCTTAAAATAAATACATGTATGCAGTGGCATATCGTCCATTTAGATCAGAAATACTGTATACACTGCAAACTTAGTTGAACAGCTTAAAATTGAATTCACCACTTTATATTCAATTTGTTTGAAAATACATTCTGCAGGAAAGGTCGCTCGTAAGAAGCCAATACATAACACAACTTAGGGTCGTATTCGTTTGTACAAAATATGTGGAAGTATACAAGTCAACTGAAGAAAATAATTGAGATTATTCATCGAAGACGGAAATTGGTACTTTAGTAAGAGGTATAGTGCAGTACAGAGAAAACCTAATGGAGTTAAAGCTGCTGATTCACTTTTTATTTTCTTTTATTAAAATCATCTTCAAATGTGTCACGTGGAATATTCACAAATTACGCGAAAAAATGAACATTGCACAGGTAGCAGCAGAAAAAAAGAAACGAAGTCTATTTTAAACAGAAATCCTGGAGCAGTGCGAAACAGACAATGGGTGCTTGCGTAGAATGGAAGAATTTACATCGTAATGACAAGATGACTAATGTGGAACTGATGTAAAGAACCAGATAAACATCAGTAGAACATGTGATGAGAAGAAGACCTTGAACATGAAACACATTAAGAAAACCTGCTGACATCTGTACAAGGCAGTGTCTGTTCGGGTATCCCCAGGGAAAGACAAATAGATTTTAAAAAAGACCAAACACCACATGGAGAATACAACTGGGAACAACCATGAAAGGAATAAAGAAGAAATGAAGAGACCTTGACCGGGTGGCACAGGACAAGAGGGCGTGGCGTGTATTTATTCAGAACCTGTTCTCCACAGGGACCTGAACGGATTTGATAATGATGCTGACGATGGTAATGATATCGAAGTTTGGTAGTCTAAGTCTATTACGATACTGAATTTAACAACAGTTTTAATGAACTTAATTAATACTTCAGGCAGCAAGAGATGGAAAATGTGATCCCTAGAATATACAACCGAGCTCAACTCTTCCTCGTAATCCTAGCTACAAGACAGATACTTTAATCCTCAAAATAAATTTTTTTTCTCTAAAATTATCTTTGTAAAACCCAAAGCCACAAGAGGTTATCATTTTTGTCACTACTTAATATAAAATATCGTCTGCTGGATAAGGCAGATGTAAATGGCAAGAACAGGGGTTAACAACCTTTTTCGTTTCCCGTACCCCCTTGACTTTTAGTAAACATTTCCGTACACTGCCTAAATTTAATGTGACAGGAAATAAACGATAAAGTTGTCTATGCATATGCGAAAAGGAAACCAAAGAGACAATTAGTTTTTCGTTATGAAAACTTTATTAGGTATATAACAACATTTTCTAGTATCATAAAGCTGATAGATGTTTATAATATGTTAATAAATTAGTGAGCCCCTCTTTTTGTTGTCAACAAACAGTTTTATCATTAGTACGGTTTTTTAAAGAGACGTCCGCATATCATGCTCAACTTCTATATACTTTGTTAAGTTTGAACATGACTCGCCGGTCTCTCCGTAATCAATTAGCTGGCTTGGCCATGTCTTCCCCATAGAAGATGGTGCACCATCAAAGATATTTTCTACGGACAACTGGCAGATGGTAAAAGAACAGCCTGGCGACCGCAGCTGGGGTTCAAAGTTGTGTGCCATAGATACATGAAGGCATTGGACATATCTCCAGCAACCTGGGAGGACGAAGCTGCTGGTCGCACCAAGTGGAGATGCTCAATAAGGCACCATCTCAGATTCGGCAAAAGAAGCTCTTGCAACAAGCAGAAGAGACAAAAACGCCAAAAGGAACATCAGGTTAAGAAAAAAAAGTAGCTATCACCTCAAGGGCGGATCATCGCCATGGTCAGTTATGACCTGAAGTGGGTATTACAATTCTAACAGTACTACCTTTGGAATATTGCAGTATGATAATATAGTTAGTTACCAAACATTCCCTCTGAACGTGCACGTATCCCAGGTTAGGAGGCACTGGGCTAGTACTTCCCTCGATGTTCTTAGAAGGCCTGACTCAAAGAAAATCAGATAGTTTTTCATTTTCTAACTGCCATGAATTTCTCCTGTTTCATTAAATATCTTTAGACTGAAGCTACATATTGACTTCTACTGATTAATAGAGTTTAAAAAAAAACCCAAATAACTACGTCTTATTACTACAATCATTGAACGCCGGAAGTGGATAATATTATCTTAGAACAAAACACACACACGCACACACACACACACACACACACACACACACACACACACACACACTTGTGAAATAGTGATAGTAACAATAATTAATAAATAGTTTAACCGCACCAGTAAGGTGACAGAAATAATCGTGCCCTCGAAGAAACAAAATGGCAGTATCAATCAAAGTAAATGAAACACCTCTGAAGCAAGGCCATATATTTGAATATTTGGACACACTAATATCTAGATGGAAAATGCATGTCAGAAATTAAAAGGGAAACAAGAGAGGTAATAGATACAGGAAAAATCAATGTTTCTTAAAAGGATCATGTATCATTAATCGTTGTCAGTGGATGTAAGGAGGAGAGGTTTTCAGTGCTACATAAAACCAATCCTGTCATATGGAAATAAATCTACTTGCGACTACTTAGTCGTTCCTCTTCTACCGTGAGGTGTAGAGATTTGTAAGAGAGAGCGCCATACTATTCTATTGGCAGTCGTCCTCCTGGCTTGGTTCCATTCTAGTCCTCGGTCCTTCAAAGATTGTCTAATGTTGTCCTCCCCAGCGGACTTTGGGTCGTCCTGGAGGTCTGGATCCCTGGCTCTTAGATTTCCATGCTTGCCGTGGTAGCCGATCTTCTCCCATTCTGCAGACATGGCCAAACCATCTCAGTTGGGACTGTTCTATTTGGGTCTGCAGGGGTTGGGTATTTTAGGCCTTGACGTATCGTCTGGTTCCGGACCATATCTCTTCTAGTTACTTCAACCACCTTCCTCAGATACCTCATTTCTGATTTTTGGATCTGGCTTTTATGGGTTGTAGTCATTGCCCATGACTCGCATCCATACGTCAAGACTGGGACATACTTGGAGCGGTATACAGCCATCTTCGTCTTCTTGCCAACTTCTCTTTTACTGAGGAATCCCCGATTTATAGCTTGAAAAATGGAAATAAATCACGGACATTAAATAAACAATGACGATGGCTAATAGAGATGTGGTTTTGAAGACGAAATTGTGTCTGAATGGGGCAACCCTCCTTGATCTCTGTTTCAATACGGCAGTATCAGTTACATTTTTGTACTGATTTTTATTGCGTGCTTTCAATTGTCGCATTCTCTTTCTTCCTTTCTCTGCTATCAATCAATCAATCAATACCCTTTAGCTCCCCAAGGAGCAAAGGTCTTCAACAAACACATGCCAAGTCTTCCTGTCCTGTGCCATCTGCTCAAGTTCTTTCCATGTTTTCCTCATCAATTTCACCTCTGTTTCCAGTTCTCTTTTCCATGTGTTTTTTGGTCTACCTCAGCCTCTCTTTCCCTGTGGATTTTAGAACAAGGACTGCCTTGTAATGCTATCAACAGGTTTCCTCAATGTGTGTCCTATCCATCGCCAGCGCCTTCTTCTCAACTCTTGTTCCACTGGCACTTCTCTGGTTCTTGTCATCAATTCCACATTTGTAACTTAGTCATACTATTTCAATCCTTCTATTCTACGCAAGCACCCGTTTATAAAAGTCTGTAGCTTTTTGTTTGTTGTTTTTGTTGTTCTCCGTGTCTCAGAGTCATACAATAGGACTGACTTCACATTTGAGTTGAAGATTCTTATTTTCGTGTTGGACTTGATTTCTCTTGTTCTCCATATGTTTCCCAATGCAATGAAAGCTCCTCTTGCTTTTTATATTCTTATTTTGATATCACTGTCTGTCCCTCCAACTTTGTCTATATTACTTCCAAGATATGTGTACGATTCTACATATTTTAGTGGTGTTTCTTCAAGTTCAACCTTGTTATCATTTCTTGCATTTATTCTCATAGTCTTTGTCTTTTCCCTGTGTATTTTCAGGCCCACTTGTTGTGACCTCTCATCGATAATTTTCATTTTCTCTTGCATCTGATTATGGTTATGGGACAGAAGAGCCAAATCATCTGCAAAATCCAGATCATCAAGCTGTTTAGTCAGATTCACTGGATTCCATTTCTGTTGTGTGATGTCGATGTTTTCATAACCCAATCTATTGCTAGCAAGAAAAGAAATGGAGACAAGAGGCATCCCTGTCTCACTCCCGTTCTAATCCTAAACGGTTCTGTATGTTGTCCTTCATGAAAAACTCTGCATGTCATGTCTTTATAGGTCTTCTTTATTAAGTTAATGATCTTCATGGGAACTCCATAATGCCTCATCAATTTCCAAAGTGATTCTCTGTCTACACTGTCAAATGCCTTTTCATAGTCCACAAATCCGATGTATAACGGTGAATTCCATTCCAGACTTTGTTCAACTATTATTCTCAATATAGCTATCTGGTCTGTACAAGATCTATTTTGTCGAGAACCTGCTTGTTCATCTCTCAGTGGCTTGTCTATGGACTCTTTTAATCTCTCAAGGATGATTCTGTTTAATACTTTTGCTGGCACTGATAGTAACATTATTCCTCTATAATTTGTGCACTCTTGTAAATTTCCCTTCTTGGGCAACTTGACCAGATAACCTTCCTTCCATTCTGCTGGTATTTCCTCTCTCTCTCTCCCAGACTTTGCCAAGTAGTTTGTATAATATCTCTGTAGAGGTATCAATATCTGTTTTGATGGCCTCTGCTGGAATACAATCTGGACCAGCTGCTTTTCCATCTTTCAGAAGCTTTATGGCTTTCTTTATTTCTTCTCTTCTTGGTCGTACACAGCTGATTTGTAGCTCCTCTTCTGCTGGCTGGATTTCTCTGCTATGTGTAGCAGATATTTGGTATTTTCCTTCTTACACCCCTGTCGTGCTTAAATAGGTTTTAAAGTTATTTGAGGTCCCGCCTGAGTATAGGAGATGGTGATAATACGTGAGAAATAAAAGGTGTAAGAAATAGATTTTCACAAGTGAATAGTTTAAGGAGAAGATCTGTCTCTGGACTGAATAGTTCCTCTAGTCCAGCCTATCTATATGACTGTATTTTAGTATAAGACAATCTTGCACCCCCTTATATTGAGAAATATAAGTTTACTATACACATACACACACACGCACACAGCTATGTGACAACCAGACACACAAACGTGAAAAAACTATGGTTAAATGGGTATGGTTCTGACCAACACACACAAGGTTAGTTCTTTTTGTTGTTTATTATTACAAAACTTTACAACATCGAATATCTAAAAGAGAAAGATCAGATACATCAGAATTACATGCATTGAAAAAAATAACAGAATACCTATGCCCTCCCCTCGTTGAGAAGATAAGAACCTAACCAAGTTAATACCCAAAGGTCAAAAGGTTAGCAATAGGTTACCGTATAGACAGTAAAGAAAACAAAATTCCTAATACGTGCTAATCCGTAAAGTAAACAATTGTTAAAGCCAAATAAGCTAGTTTGGTACAACCTACCGTAACAAGAAAATATTCAATCTCTCTCTCTGACATATGTGGCCACGCTCTCTCTCTCCTTGCCTAATCTTGGGGATATTTCCTGGAATGTACAGTTATCCTGAATATATTTATCGATAGTGATAATGTCAGGGTACAGTGCCAAAATTGGCCCCAGTCCAGCCTTGACAATAAATTTATAAGGTGGACGCCAAGTTTGGTGAGGTCATCCTGGATCGATAGTGTCACCTCGAATAGTTAATGGTAGAAAAAAACCGACATCTAGTGTTCACAGCAAAGAATGGAAAAACAAATACTTCTGGTATTTGGACACAGCTAGTTGCTAAAAATTGTTACGTGATTGATTGGTAAATCCTATCGGCTGGCTTTGGTGAGTGCCGATTCTGAAATAGCGTGACTCTTCTGGATAAATATCCTCTTGGAAACGACTACCAGAAGTCGGGAGAACAGTTATTGTTATTTCACCACAATGGGCTGATAAAATTCAAAAGAATATATCTGGGTATTTTGTAAGTTCAGTTAAAATTTACTATTAAAATGTTCATTGCTCTCTGAAGCCCGTCCTGTTCACAACTGAAACTCAGAGACGCGTCAGCCAACAGAAGACAACTTTAATCCAATCAATAAAAATAGAGACAAGGCCCAAGATATAGCCACATAAAAAAACCGCTGCTCGCCGTTGATCAGGTTGCCTAAGGATCTAGGAACATTATGAAAAAATTACTGCTAATATATATATATATATATATATATATATATATATATATATATATATATATATATATATATATATATATATATACATATATATATACATATATATATACACACACACACGGAAGGGACGAGACATCTCTCATCCTCTCCGTCAGTCCTGATTAAAGTTAAAAGGCGCACGTTATGTCTAGCCTATCCTGTCGCGCGTCGCTTAGCGGGTGCAAGTTTGGTTGAGGCATGTAGCCTTTTCCCCTCTCCTGCTCCGGTCAACGATCAGCGCATAATGTCAATTATGATTAAATTATCCGCACGCGCACTCAACAAGTATCGCCTGTCATTAATAACTAATAGATTTTCGGCGTCTGTTTGTTTAGTCGCATGAGATAGTCAAACACAGTCACTTACTAAAAAACACACAATGAAATAAAAGTGAATTGTACTCCGTCAATTATCAGTCGCCTAGTGTATTTATTAGTCAACTAAACCGTCTCTTTCTGTGTGATAGTGGGTGATTAAATTTACATTACAACTGAAACATCTGGAATAAAAATAGCTACGCGTTATTTAATTCGCTAGTCTTAGCACCTAGAAAATCACAGTGAATTTAAGATGCTAAAACTTTTAACACTTTAATACGCTTAAGCACAAGTTTATATATTACTAGAAATCCAGAAGAAACACCACGCTCTATTAACACATCTATTCCCAATGGTTCTAGATAACGTGGTTAGACTCTCCAAAAAAATCTGAGCGACTCTGATAATGATTTTAGAAAGACGCAGTTTCTATACGATCATGTTGTTATGATCTCTAGAGGATGTGAATTCTCACACTCTGTTTCCCAGCAGAGAAATCTGAAACTACGTTTCCCAGATCAAGGGTTTTACGGTCGCTTCTGCTGGCCGTTGCTAACCGACAACAAAATCTTAACCCGTGTAGCGGGCTCCCGTCCGAGAGTTTCCCTGTTTCTCGAGATCAAAGGATTTGCTCCCCTTATAGAGAATCTTCAAAGGCCGTTACCTTTCCATGTGTTTTCCACGTGCGATCTGCTCGTTATCGTAAAACTGACAGATCCGCTCGCTTGAGAAACTTGCGTAAACAAACGTGGTTCGCCCCCTGCTATGAATGACAGGTTGCGAAAGTTGGTAAACAAGCTCGTTCTATATGGTTAAGTAAAAAGAGGGTGGATTAAAAGGTTAGTCAGACAGGCAGAGAAATGCATGACTTTGTTAGCGAATCTTAAAACTACGCTGAGGTCACGAAAGACTGTCGGATACAGGAGGCTTCATTTCCATTATACGTCACAACCCCTCGCAGAGATAAGTCATCACGTCTGTTTATTACCCGTCCTTTCCTTATAACATTTGCAAGAGCGCGGCAAAGCTTTGTTAAGATTAAGCGCAGATTACAGACATACACGCGGCGGAAACGTATGACATAAGCGCTTCCTGTCCGACTTGTTATGACAAGATTACTTGTTACATCTGAAACACGTTGTAGTATGAGTTTACAGATGTGTTGGTGAGTTCGCCTGCAAGGCAATCGGATGTTTTCATACCATATATGGGAAAGGTGACCTCTATATTACGTTCACAATTTTTCCATGTCAGGAATATTTGGAAATTCCCGCACTCAACAATTTTGTTTGAAACGATTGGCGCTTTCTTAGCTTCGTTGCAAACAGATGGGGGAAGTCAGTGAATATAACCTGACGCGTTTCAGTGTTAAGACACTGTGAGATTCACGCATGCCAAGACACAACCAGACTTGCCAGAAGTTAGAATTCAGATTTTCCATGTATCAGGCTGGACTTTGTGGAACAATCTTGAAGGACTTACATAGCCCAGGAAACCAATGGCTGAGGAAAACTGAAACACACGGAGTCATAGAGGGAATCATCTTCTAAAAAGTAACGACCCCCAAGAACACGTGTAAGAGGCCTTTTCCGGGCGCGCTCGTCTGTTCGCGGGCAGCAAAAGTGTTAGGACTTCGATGTCATTAGGGAAGTACCTAGGTTTTATTTTTATATTTATTTAGGTTCTTATGTGTCCTATTTAGCCTTAACTTTCTTTCCTTTCCCTGACGAAGGCCTTGTGGTCGTAACGTTGGCTATTTTCTTTGTCTTTTGTTCTAGTAAGACGAATCACCTTTTTTCAATTTTTTTTTCACACCCATCCATTAAAAATGAATACTAGAAGAATTAGCACGTAAACTGTAATCTTAAATCCAAAGGGCCTCACCATCATGGTCCAAACCGGGCCCGGTAAATACTAAGGCCGACCCTAGTTAGAATGCTTTCGTTACGGTTTGACTGCTAATGCTAGAGTCAACATATCAATCGGTGATTTCTCACATAAAATATTGACAGACTAAATGTCACAGTGTCGCGTGATCAGTGGAGACGGTGCACCACAATTAAGATTGTTTGAACAAATAAGACAATGTCTTTTCTTAAGTTTACAAATAAAAATGTATGTTCGACAGGAAAAAAAATCACATATTTCAAATCAGAAAATCTTTTGGTTTGGTTTTTAAGGACTATTTTCAGTGCACACGCCATCAGTGCTCCGACCTCCTCCCTTAGATCACAAAAGGAGGATCTCAGCGCAGTGCACGAACTCTGTAGCACCGGCGAGAATCCCAATGTGTGTATATAATGCATAGGAATCACACATTCTATAAATATTTTTGTGGTGGGTAGGTTTCCTAATTTTTTAATTTTGCCAGGGCAGCGGCCCGATAAGCCTACTCTTTACGATTTCCAACTGCCGTGGGATTTTTAACGTGCGCAACTTACACACGGGACCTCCTATTTTTTCGCCCTTATCCGAGAAGGCTAGGCATCCGATCTCACTACCTATGAGACCAGTGGGGAGTATGACGTAATTAGGACCACTGGTTCTGAAAAAAATATTTCAATAAATTATAATCCCTCAACTGGGATTCGAAACAGGTACCTCTTGAAAACGAGGCGGACACCATACCTCTGAGCCACTCCGACCCCAGACAATCTTTTACTTTTGGATAGGCGTCCTAATATAAAAGACGGATCTTGTTTCTAGGGTGACCGGGGCGTGCCTCGCCAAAACGAGGCAAAACTGTGCAGATAAAAATGGTGATTGAAAAAAATTAATGTACTTTGCTCATGTATCACGAGAAATGCCATGCTTCCTTCTTTCTCATTAGACGATCTTTTCGATTCGGAGGTTGTCTTAGATGGAGAACTCAAAGATGATATAAGAATGTGATGAATGATATAATAATCAGTTGATGATGTAGTAATCAATATTACTTGCTTACTTACTTAGTCGTTCCCCTTCTACCGTGAGGTGTAGAGGTTGTAATCAATATGTGATGTAATAATCAACAGATGGTATAATAATCAATCGATGACATAATACAAATGCTGAACAATTCAAGAACTCGTGTGCGGCTAATTGAAATAGAAAACAGATGATAAAGAATGTGGAACTGATGACAAGAACCAGACAAGTGGAAATGGAACAAGAGATGAGAAGAAGATGCTGGAGATGGATAGGACACACATTGAGGAAACATGTTGATAGCATTACCTGGCAGTCCTGGAACCCCCAGAGTAAGAGAGGTAAAGGAAGACCAAAGAACACACGGAGAAGAGAACTGGAGACATGAAGTGCATGAGAAAAACATGGACAAGACCTTGAGCTGATGGTACGACACAGGAAGACTTGACATTAGTTTGTTGTTAAGGCCTATGTTCCCGTGGGATCTGATGGAAGAAGACGACAAAGAGGACTCAGTCTGCAGTGATATTCCTTTGAAAAAGCTGTATTAGTTATTAGTTATATGAATCTACGTCATTTCCTCCTATCATTATACGGTAACTTAAAAAAAGAACCAGTTGGGCGACCGCAGCTGAGATTCAAAAATGTGTGCAAGAGAGACATGAGGACACTGGACTTAAATCCAGCAACCATTGGAGGATGAAGCTGCCGAGTGGCGATGCACTCTACGGCGTTACCTCAGATTAGGCGAATAGAAGCTCTCACGGCAAGCAGAAGATAGGAGCATTTGTCGAAAATAAGCAGCTGAGGTCTCTCGCCTCACGGGCGCATTCTCATAGCCAGTTATGACTGAAGGAGCTATTATAATTATTATATCTTAAAAACTTAGAAAAATAAATAAAAACGTATATAAATTTTTTTAAATAGAAAAGAAAAAAATGTCCACACTTCCCCGGTTGAAAATTTTGTGGCTTAAAATTTTTAAAGGATGAAATGGCCTGCCCCTTGCACAACCCTCCTTTATTGTTCTTTACGGCATCCTTGTCATGTTGCAGCGTTACTATTCTAAGCTCACCTTTCAGGTTCCGGTAACACACAGAGCTTGGCATGCTTTTGTTAAGGACCTGTACTCCACTGGGAACCGAAAGGTATTGATTGATCGATTGACATTTCCTCGACAAGCTTGTATCTTTTTTCTTCTTCTATTCTAATCAATTATCTTTTATTCAGCTCGCTGACAGGCATTGAGTTCCGACAATTAAAATGTTCTTCTTCTTCTATCTATCTATTTAAGCCATCTGCACAATAGAAGCTAATCCCTTTTGGTAAAGACATACAAAATATAGAACAATTTCTTTGCTCCGTTCACTAAACAGGTCAGAGCGTTTCTCCGTGAAATTAGGATCGGGAAAAATAGAGAAAACGGAATAGAAGTAAGGTGACAGAAGTGAAATTAGGAAAGGGGAAAAACAGAGAAAACGGAAATAGAAGTAAGGTGACAGACGTGGAGGTTTAAGGTTTTAGAACAGGGTGTCTTAACTTGTGGTCAACGGACCCCTTTGGGGTTGTGGCGTGTTTGTCTTCCCTGCTCTGTAGCGGTGGTCCAACAATGGCAAAACTTAGAGTGTAATGATGAGGGTATTCAAAGGTCATCAACCGTCGATCAAGATTTACTCTTGGCTGAGATATAAATAGAAGAATGATGGTTCTAAGTCAGGGAGCCTCACAGGGATTTTAAGACAGCAAGCATAACAACTGAGGTCATCTAAGCTGTCATGAACTTTTTATCTTCCCTCCCCTTCTGTAAGGAAATACAGAAATTTTTTTTTTTTTAAATCCCCGAACTGAGATGATTCAGTAAAATATTCCTTTAATAGCTCTGAATAGTTATGTATTTAAATTAACTGAGTCATACGGGTGCAATTCACTCAATAATAATTAAATCAACTATCAGTTTGTATTTACAGATAAAAAATGTAATAATCAATTATAGTCGAGTTTTTATGGAAAAAAAATGCACAGATGTTTTCATTCCATGTCGTGAATTTAAAGTGGCTATAGTTTAAAAAAAAGTTCTTTTGCTGGGGCTGACAGTTATACTTAACTAGCCAGGTGTCGATGATGATTTGTTGTTGGTGTTGGGTTCCGTACTGTTGGTTCTCAAGGGCTTTGTTGACTGTTCTGTCAGTCGTCAAATTATTTGGTGGTAGCATGTCCCTGGCGGTAATGCTGGGGGTAACCACTCCAATTGTCAAGACGAACGTCTTCAAGACCCGTCTAATGTAGGCGTCAGGCGTAGACTGATGGCAACTTGAACCACAGGCTTAAATAATAAACTGATACCACAAACTTGCGCCACAAAATGAGAGACGACAAATGACTTTTCTAAGTATAGAGGATCCGGCGCCCTCCACTTCCATTCCACCACTTCATCTTCCTCAGAAAATGTAACCTATCTGAGCATTAATGTTAAACACAGTGAGGCAACCTCTACTTTTGGGTTCTTTGTGAGGAAACCCGCATGAAGAAGGTCAGCTCTTGCAGTGGTGGTTCATGAATCAAATCATTTTATATGATGAGGTTGCCAGCCTCGTATGAACATGTACACTCAAAAGCAATTTACAAATGTTAAATGCAAAAATATAAAACGATAAAACGTACATATTATAACTTACCCCGATTACCGGGAGTGAATTTAGAAACTTCTTGCACAGGAAAAACTTCCGAATAGTGTCAGGCCACTGATTTTAAGAGGCCGTCTTACAGGTAGTCCGCGTATTACTTTAATCATAATCCCACTGTTATTCTGTATGTAGGTTCCTAGGACTCGTGGTTTCGTATACTATAGTCGAGTTTTATTTCTGTCTAATATCAGAAGATCCTCTAATGCTTGGTCATGTCCTTATGTTGGAATCCTGTTTCTTTTCGTTATCCTGACGTCTGAAATGTCGTCTTGACGAGATGGAAATGTAGTGAAGCGGTCCCAAAATGGTGCATATTACAAGCGGCATTTTCGCTCACCCGCCCATGTGGTTTCGTTGTTAAAAAAACTCCAATCAGAAGTGATTTAGTTTAGCACTTCCATGCCAATACAACCATGAATTAGGGGTCTGATATCGGTAGGGGTCGTTTTTCCCCCCACTACCCTCATCTGCAAAATACTCTGCATGGCACAGACGATATTGTGTTTACATGTCATTTATCAAACTCCCTCTGCCTGTCTTCCATGACCATATAAGATCTCGCTTCTTCTGTTTCGCCTGTTGTTATTTCTTTGTAATTGTTTACAACAGCAAGGTTTGGGCGGAAGCGATTACGTATCTTTCCGTGCTCCAAAATCACATTTGTTATCTTACTGTCCGTTTTTTAATCTTTAACCAGATTGACGTCTTCGGACACGTCGTGTGCGAACTGTCAACTTATCTCCCAATGCCGTCTGTCCATTCATATTGGAACAACTGCAACAACATTGTTTGTGTATCTTCACAGACAGAAAGTTTGGGTTAATAATAGGAATGTCGCTCAGTGAAGACTCTTACTCCGTCTGGAGCTGGCGACAAGTGAAAAATCAGTGTGGTAAGTTCGCTCTGCACAAACTGAAGTCAATGTTGTTTCAAAAATAGGTCACGCGATCAGGTAAAATTAATGGAGTGGCAAATTAGAATAAGATGTGATAAGAAAACTATGGCCTATGTAAGCGAAAACAACGTCTACGTGCGGGTGAGAAAAAGGAAAAAAGTTAAAAGGATGGCACAACAATATGTAACGATCGAAGATTGTCTCGTCACAGGGGTCAATGAATGGATTCTAGGGGTATCTGTACATAACCTAAATTTAAAGTGTTACGCTATTTATATTATGCTTTTATTAAGATTTTTCTCCCCAAGAAGGGGTCCATAGTCTTCATTGGACAATCAAAGGGATCCATAGTCTTCACTGGACAATCAAGAGGGTCCATAGTCTTCACTGGACAATCAAATGGATCCATTGTCTTCATTGGGCAATCAAAGTGATCCATAGTCTTCATTGGGCAATCAAAGAGGTCTATAGTTTTCATCGGACAATCAAAGGGGTCCATAGCCGTCATCGGACAAAGGGGTCCATAGTCTCTATTGGACAATCAAATGGGTCCATAGTCTTCATCGGACAATCAAAGGGGTCCTAGTCTTCAGCGGACAATCAAATGGATCCATGGCCTTCATTGGACAATCAAAGGGTCCACAGCCTTCATTGGACAATTAAAGGAGTCTATAGCCTTCATCGGACAACCAAAAGGTCCATAGCCTTTATCTGACAATCAAAAGGTCTGTAGTCTTCGTCGAACAATCAAAGCTGCCTATAGCCTTCATCGGATTCATCGGACAATCAGAAGGTCCGTATCATTCATCGGACATCAAAAGGGTCCATAGCACAATAAAGGTTAAGAAACCCTGTGCCGTAATAAAATCGATGTTGTTGTGAATGTGAAGGAGATAAGGAAATGTTCTTACACTCACTTCAGAGGATCACGAGGTTTAGAAATGTGGGCTGTTTTAGGAAACACCTCCGGCCAAATTGAATTAAAACTAACGACAACGAATTCACAAGCTAAGGAAAGCTGGTGCAATGAAAAAGTTTACTTTTTAATGTCGCTGAACAGGGTACTGTGTGTGAAGTTAAACGTGGACTGGAGTTAAAATTAGTTTTTTGGAAATGTGGTGACATCAAGCGGGAAGTATTTCCTCCTCTATGGATGTTGGTAGCCAAAGTTCGATCCTCTATTTTGAGATCTTCGGAAAATAGTTATTAGTTGTCATTGTGTTTTTGGGGGGGTTAGGCTGTGCCTTTTCCTTGATTTTCTCGATTCCTATCTATCTATCTATCTATCTATCTATCTATCTAATCTATCTATCTATCTATCTATCTATCTATCTATCTATCTATCTATCTATCTATCTATCTATCTATCTATCTATCTATCTATCTATCTATCTATCTATCTATCTAATCTATCTATCTATCTATCTATCTATCTATCTATCTATCTATCTATCTATCTATCTATCTATCTATCTATCTATCTATCTATCTATCTATCTATCTATCTATCTATCTATTTATCTATTATCTATCTATCTATCTATCTATCTATCTATCTATCTATCTATCTATCTATCTATCTATCTATCTATCTATCTATCTATCTATCTATCTATCTATCTATCTATCTATCTATCTATCTATCTATCTATCTATCTATCTATCTATCAACAGAATGTATCTATCTATCTATCTATCTATCTATCTATCTATCTATCTATCAACAGACTGACCGATACGAGAGTAATTTTTTTTTTTTTTTTAAAGTCCATTTCACACATATTATATAACATAACTACAAAATTCCAATAGCAAATATTGCCTCAATCTTGTAAAACAAACCTTACCGAAACCACAATCTTGTAAAACAATCCTTACCGACACCTCAATCTTGTAAAACCTACCTTTCTACTTACCTACCTACCTATCTATCTTTTTATCTATTTATCTATTTATCTATCTACCTACCTATCTATTTATCTATCTATCTATCTATCTATCTATCTATCTATCTATCTATCTATCTATCTATCTATCTATCTATCTATCTATCTATCTATCTATCTATCTATCTATCTATCTATCTATCTATCTATCTATCTATCTATCTATCTATCTATCTATCTATCTATCTATCTATCTATCAACAGACTGACCGATACGAGAGTAATTTTTTTTTTTTTAAAGTCCATTTCACACATATTATATAACATAACTACAAAATTCCAATAGCAAATATTGCCTCAATCTTGTAAAACAAACCTTACCGAAACCACAATCTTGTAAAACAATCCTTACCGACACCTCAATCTTGTAAAACCTACCTTTCTACTTACCTACCTACCTATCTATCTATTTATCTATATATCTATTTATCTATCTATCTACCTACCAATTTATCTATTTATCTATCTATTTTTCTATGTATCTATCTATCTATCTATCTACCTATCAATCTATCTATCTATCTATCTATCTATCTATCTATCTATCTATCTATCTATCTATCTATCTATCTATCTATCTATCTATCTATCTATCTATCTATCTATCTATCTATCTATCTATCTATCTATCTATCTATCTATCTATCAACAGACTGACCGATACGAGAGTAAATTTTTTTTTTTTTTTTTTAAAGTCCATTTCACACATATTTTATAACATAACTACAAAATTCCAATAGCAAATATTGCCTCATTTCTTGTAAAACAAACCTTACCGAAACCACAATCTTGTAAAACAATCCTTACCGACACCTCAATCATGTAAAACCTACCTTTCTACTTACCTACCTACCTATCTATTTATCTATCTATTTTTCTATGTATCTATCTATCTATCTACCTATCTATCTATCTATCTATCTATCTATCTATCTATCTATCTATCTATCTATCTATCTATCTATCTATCTATCTATCTATCTATCAACAGACTGACCGATACGAGAGTAATTTTTTTTTTAAGTCCATTTCACACATATTATCTATCTATCTATCTATCTATCTATCTATCTATCTATCTATCTATCTATCTATCTATCTATCTATCTATCTATCTATCTATCTATCTATCTATCTATCTATCTATCTATCTATCTATCAACAGACTAACCGATACGAGAGTAAATTTTTTTTTTTTTTTTTAAGTCCATTTCACACATATTATATAACATAACTACAAAATTCCAATAGCAAATATTGCCTCAATCTTGTAAAACAAACCTTACCGAAACCACAATCTTGTAAAACAATCCTTACCGACACCTCAATCTTGCTAACAATCTATCTATCTATCTATCTATCTATCTATCTATCTATCTATCTATCTATCTATCTATCTATCTATCTATCTATCTATCTATCTATCTATCTATCTATCTATCTATCTATCTAGCTATCTATCTATCTATCTATCTATCTATCTATCTATCTATCTATCATATCATACTGGGAAGCATCTATCTATTTTCTATTATTATTAAATATCTATCTATTAAAGGACATTTCAACAATTATATAACCCTATATATCAACAAAATCTATCTATATCAAATATTTTTTTATCTTGTAAAACAAACCTTACCGAAACCACAATCTTGTAAAACAATCCTTACCGACACCTCAATCTTGTAAAACCTACCTTTCTACTTACCTACCTACCTATCTATCTTTTTCTCTATTTATCTATTTATCTATCTATCTACCTACCTATCTATTTATCTATTTATCTATCTATTTATCTATGTATCTATCTATCTATCTATCTATCTATCTATCTATCTATCTATCTATCTATCTATCTATCTATCTATCTATCTATCTATCTATCTAAAACCTATTTCTATTATCTAACAGTAACTACCTATTATATCTATCTAACTTATCTATCTATCAATTAGCAAATACCTATCGTATACTATAATTATCATTAATGATGTCTTATCTATCCTAATCATCAATCATCCCTATCTATAAAATCCTTACCAGAGACGTCAGTTATTGACGAAATCAAACACTTTCTACTTCACTAAATCTATTACTACAAAATTCACTCTATTTGATCATTTGATTATTTATGTAAAACAAACCTACCGATAATCTTGAGTAAAAACTATCTTTTAATCTATTTATCGGTTAATATCCTCTAAAAAAATTTTCTTTGATTACTTATTTACAATTTAAATTTCTTATTATCATTAGCTTCAATTTCTATGTTAAACAATCCTTTTCGGTAAGGTGTGAATCTTGTATAAACTTGTCTGACTTATGACTATTATTATTAATTTCTTCCATCTCTCGTTTAACTTCACTATCAGTTCTGGTGTGATATGTTGTATGCCTGATTGTTTTTGTGACAATTTTCATATACTCAGTTGAAATTGTTTTTTATTAGTTGTATTATATTATTTTAATATTGTATTTTCTGCCATTTTTCATTTCTTGAATTCTACTTCCTTGGTGAACTATTAATTCGTAAAAATTTTTTGCGCTTTTTGTGTGCATAGCCTAGCTGTTTTGTAACTTGTATTTTTTTTATTATTTTTTTTATTTTTTTTTCTAAATTATATCTTTCTTTTTACTATACAAGCATGGCTGGTAATTATGTACCGTGGCTTCACAAGGATGGTCTACGACTTGGTCATCTGAATATTTACCATCTTCTAGGTAAACTCCCCGAACTTACATACATTCTAAGTAATAATTTTCACATTTTTGGACTTTCAGAAAGTCGCCTAAATGACAGAATAACAGACGATGACATTGCGTTAAATGGTTTTAAAACTATTCTGCGAGACGCAAGCAAAAAACAAGAGACAGGTATAACAGTTTATATTTCCACTTCCCTTAATTTTCGCCGCAGAAACGACTTAGAGACAGCAGAGATAGAATGTGTATGGTTGGAAATAAAGCTACCGAATCAGGGCCCATTTCTGGTGGGATATCTTTATCGAAATCCTAGTGCAGGACCTATATGGTACGAAGATTTCACCATAATGATGGACAATGTATTTGCCACAGTCAAGGAGGTTGTTCTTCTTGGTGATTTCAACATCGATATACACAATTCAAATCTAACATGGAAAAATATAATAATATTATCGTACAACTTAAAACAAATAGTTAACCAGCCTACAAGAGTAACACAAGCATCAACCACACTAATCGACCACATCTACGTAACTTGCCCAGAAAACATCATAGAATGCTCTGTCCCTAATATTGCAATGAGTGACCACTATCCAGTATGCTGTACATGGTCAAAGAATAAATGTAAAGTTCCAAAAAATAAACATGTAAGTATCAAATTTAGAAGTTTCAAACATTTCAGTAAGGAATTATTTTTAAATGACTTGCTAACTGCACCTCTCGCCCGTGTTTACCAACTTCCTGATCCGGATGACGCTATTGAATACTGGACAAAAATTTTTTATAATGTTTTTTTGACACGCACGTACCAGCTAAGGAAATTCGCGTCAAACGACAATTAAAATCTCCGTGGATCACGCAGGAAGTGTTGGAGGCTATGAGGCAGAGAGATCAAGCGCACAAAAATAAGGACCTCAACACATACAGGGTATACAGGAACAAAGTTCAATATTTAATTCGGAAAGAAAAGAAAAATCGTTTTAGAAATATAGTTCAGAACAAATCAAATAGTAAGGAAATATGGAAGGCAATTAACACCTTAGCGAAAAAAAAACGTAATGCACCAGACTCATTCTCTTCCAACACTTCATTTACTTGCACCGACTTCAGCAATCACTTTCAAGCAGAAATAAACGGTCTGAAATCCACAATACCACCTTCCTGTAGTGACTTAGACAAACTTTCAGCATTCTGTAAAAACAAATGTACAAACTCAGTTCCACCCGACATTCCTTTTATGACAGTTAATGAAGTGTATAACTATCTTATTGGCCTTAAGGATAATAGCTCATCAGGGCTTGACGGAATTAGTAATCGAATACTGCGTTACGCCGCACCAGCTATTAGTGATTCACTAACTTTTATATATAATCAATGTATTGCTAAAAGTTATTTTCCTTCAGCCTTTAAGATTGCCAAAGTATATCCTCTCTTCAAACCTGGCTCGTCAGATAACAGTAATCTTGGTAACTATAGACCTATTTCTCTTTTATCATCGCTTTCTAAACCACTAGAAAAACACATACATAAAGCAACACTACATTACCTAGTTAGCAATGACTTGCTAATTGACAGTCAGTCAGGGTTTCGACAAAAGCATTCATGCCACACAGCTCTAACTAAGATGATAGACAACTTGCACCTAAACATAAATAACGATAACATATGTGGAGCAATCTTTGTAGACTTTAGGAAAGCATTTGATATGTTAGATCACGCTGTTTTAATAAGAAAATTAGAAACAATGAAAGTTAACTTTAAACTAGTGACATTACTTAAATCATTCCTGTCCGACAGACAGCAAGTAGTGTGGTACAATAACTCTGTCAAGCCCAACTATTATTGACACTGGTGTTCCTCAGGGTTCTATTCTCGGCCCTCTACTTTTTTCCATTTACATAAATGACCTTCCACTACACATCGAGCACTCATCCTGCGACCTATTTGCCGATGACTGTACCATTTATACTAGTGATAAAAGTTGCAACACGCTAGAAATATTATTACAAAGCGACACAGACAATCTTATTAAGTGGAGCAATGAAAACTGCATGCAAATAAATATCACTAAAACAAAATGTATGATAATATCAACTAGACAAAAATTACAAAACTCGCCGAAAACAACACTTCAGCTCTACATTGGAACCTCTTTAATTGAAAATGTAAATGAATAAAAAACACTAGGACTCATAATTGACCAACATTTAAGTTGGAATTCGCATGTACAAGCACTGACCAAACAAACGGCACAAAAAGTTTACCAGTTAGCTAAAATCAAACATTTCCTAGATGAGGAGACACGAAAAATGTTCTATACATCCCAGATACAAACACATCTAGACTATTGTTCCACAATTTGGGATGGCTGCACCATGTCCAACACTAAAAGACTCTTTTCATTACAAAAACGTGCAGTGCGCCTAATTTCAGACAAAAACCTCACACAGTGTGTAGACGCATATACATATCTTAACATATTACCACTAAGAAAGCGCCTTCTCTTCAACAAAGCCAAATTTATTCACAAAATCTTGTCACAGAATGCTCCAACGTATCTGTGGCCTATTTTCAAATACAGCGGAAGACGCAGTCAACGCTTAAATAAATTACACATGCCCAAGCCTAGGCTCGACTTATTCAAGAAAAGTTTAGCTTTTTCTGCTGCTCATCTGTGGAATACTCTTCCACACGACTTAAAAAATACTCTTAGTCCATATTCATTCAATCACAGACTTTTCAAATACATCATGAGTGCAGATTATATGCCACCCTAATTTCGTTATGTTCTTAAATAATTACGCTGTCACCTCAGGGGCGCATTCCCATAGTCAGTTATGACTGAAGGGGCTATTATTATTATTATTATTATTATTATTACATAACATCATATGTAGGTTTTAAAGTTAATTTTGTCCTGTTTAGTATAAATTATGATACGCATCTGTAAATTTGTGTAACTGTTATTGTACTGTTACAATGTTGGGATTTTATTTTATTGTACTTTCTTGTTATTTTATTATTTAAGTAACATTTAGGATACGTGTGAGAATAAATAGATTAACTATGGAAGAAGAGAGAAAGGAAGGGCAGAATGTTAGACGGGCCTGCGTGACCAATTCTAAACCCTTTGAAAATAAAGTTCGTTCGTTGTTCTATCTATCTATCTATCTATCTATCTATCTATCTATCTATCTATCTATCTATCTATCTATCTATCTATCTATCTATCTATCTATCTATCTATCTATCTATCTATCTATCTATCTATCTATCTATCTATCTATCTATCGTATCTGTCTATCTATCTATCTATCTATCTATCTATCTATCTATCTATCTATCTATCTATCTATCTATCTATCTATCTATCTATCTATCTATCTATCTATCTATCTATCTATCTATCTATCTATCTCTGATAATGTTTGTACTTTTCAACATATGTTATGTCATGCTTATAAGTAATTAATGTTAATATGAGTGTGCTATATTATTATTTTACTTTACAACGTTGAATTCCTTGAATTTGATATGTAAAATGCATATGAGAATAAATGAATTCAGTATGAAAGGTGAGAGAAAGGAAGGGCAGAATGTCAGACGGGCCTGCGTGCCCAATTCTCAACCCTTTGAAAATAAAGTTCGTTCGTTCATCTATCTATCTATCTATCTATCTATCTATCTATCTATCTATCTATCTCGGTCGGTGGGTCGGTCGGTCCTCATATTAGGTCACTTACTGTAGTTAATATGTGACGTGTGTGTCCATATATTTACTCATTTATTGTAGTGAATATGTGGTGTGATTCTCATCTTGTTTACTCACTTATTGTTGTTAATATGCGATGTGCTTGTCCTTTCATATTATTGCTATGTGATGTGTTTGTCCATATCTTTACTCATTTATTGTTGTGAATATGTGATGTGTTTCTCATCATATTTATTCACTTACTGTTGTTACTATGTGATGTGTTTGTCATTTCTTATCGCTGTTAATGTGACCTGTTTGTCCTCATCTAATCCTTAGATCTTCGAGAAAGAATGAAATGTCATGTATCACGCAGATGCTACGTTTTTCAGAATGTAAATTTACTCCACCTGCTTAGGAAAACTCTGGCTTTTATTGTTATTGAGTTTCAATGAAACACAACTGATAAAGTTGATAACGTTGGATTTTTATTCCCGTTAATGATATCCACCAAAAGATAGATATAAGTGGATGGAAGCAGACATCATCATCATCATCAGTTGATAAGATCTCTATGGTGTTGTTTGCTCCACTGTAGTGTATGGAATGTCAACTTGACCTACGCAGTGGTGTGTAGACATGGATTGAGTGTATAATGTGCGAATGATGATAAAGGTTCGTGGTGTTGACAAAAAATGTTCTTTTCTCACACTCATGTATGGCTGGAAGTCATCGACACCAACGACTGTGTACCTTTTCTAAAGTTTAATTGGACGTACACACTCGACAGCACAGATAGTGACAAATCACAGGTTGCCATAATACATCATAGTACAGTGGATAAATGGTCTTGCAATGTTACATGGGCACTCATGTAGAATAAGTGTATAATGGACTGTCAGTAGCCAAGCACTCAGTATCGCCCATACATATATATCATCTGACTTCACTGACTGAGCACGTCAGCTTATAAACAATATTTCAGATGGCTTCTAAACCTAATCTCGTCTAGCGACGATTCTTCAACATAATGTTCAGCACATATTTTTCCATATAATAATATTGAACCGCTAGCAATGGGTTCTCATGTGTAGCAGTGATCTCTGGACTGATCAAGCGATAATACGGGCATCCCTTTTCTCTTCTTGAAAGTCACTACATGTTTTGGTTCCAAGATGGCTTCACTCGTGAGCTGTCACTCACGTTTGGATACAGATAATGAATCTGTCCTAAAGTTAGTCATTCATAAAACATTTCATTGCTCTGTAGATTTGATCATGAACAATTGACTGCAATCTACAGGATATAGTGCTGCTAGGAATCGAAGTCGTTTTCATCGAGTCAAATATATTCTCTTAGACATTCAAATCGTAACTATCGAAAATGGTGGCTTCGATCGAGAGTTCATAAGAGTATCTTTGATTACCTTGGTATAGGAAATATGAAACTGCCATTCCTTGGCAATACGACTAAACACTGGGGTAAAGCATACACGATAGGTTTAGACGACTATCACCTTCCCCACAAATACTGAGATCACTTTTTCCCCGGCGACAGGCCGACATGGAAAACACACAGTCCCTATCAGGACGAAGCCAAATCACACCACACTCTAGCGACACATCCGCCGAATAGCCTTCGACCTCTCTAGAGACAACAGAACATATAGTTCGACTTAGATATGTAAAGATATACAGATATAAGACAGACTCGTCCTACTCAGACAAACAATACACATAAATTCAGGCCATAGATATTCTGAAGCAAGAACAATCTATTATTACCCAAACAACGAATAAATCGCAGTAAAATGGATTTATCCGCGGAGTTTGATCGAAAGAGCCGACACAACTTTCAAGGGAAGTAACACAATAATGACTTTCCCTTAAGCACTATTTTGCTTTCAAAATATTTGCGAAGATAACAAGAATACCAATGTATAATATTGTAAGATATCAAAGACTGCACGTAACAGTCTTACCACACCTCCCGGGAAAAAAAAAAATGGAACATTTTTTTTTTTTTTTTTTTGAAATACATCTAGGAGCAACGTACAATAGGCTCACAACGCATGAATAATGCGCAGATGAAAATATCAGGAATACCTATAACGCCTAATATGAGGCTAAGTCGACTTATGGAGCGACTGGTGAGAATGTGTCTCATAAACTGAGAGAAATTATTTCTCTACAAGTATATTTTTCCAGGAAGGTGTCATCAAAGTATAATACAATTCTGGCAATTACACAATGCCTAAAAAATTCATATCATCATTTCGTATTAGATATCTTAAATTTATGATTTATGAAGAAAAAAATCATCAAAGCACAGCGGTGAATAAACATCAATGAACCGCTATGTAGTGATACAATCATTATATTATTAAATTACAAATGTGTATCTATCATGATATAGAAAAGGAACTACTATAGAACTAGACATATCAAGAAGTCTAAGCCCTAATAGTTATGTGGAATCATGTGGGCATCTTGACAGAATGTCTGCCATCACATTATCTGATCCACGAATAGCTCGCACAGAGAAATGAAAAGGTTGAAGAGCAATTGCATATCGAGTAGACCTCGAGCTCTTCAAATTCTTACTCTGTATAGCAGTAAGAGCTTTTTGGTCGGTTTTACTATGAAATGTGCGCCTAGAAGGAATCTCTGTAGTTTGAGGATCGACCAAACCATAGCTAATAGCTCACGGTCTAAAACCGAATAATTCCTTTCTGCCGCATTAAGTTTTCTGGAAATATACATTACAGGATGCAGAGTTCCAGAGTACTCTTGCATTAGTGCCGCTCCAATCCCAGTGGATGAAGCGTCACTACGAAGAACGAATGTCTTATCTTTAGTGGGTAGCACTAAAATAGGTGGTGTTGAAAACAGTGTTTTAATCTTATCCAGAGAGCATTGGCATTCCTGAGACCAGTGGACCACATTAGGCGAACCTTTCTTTAGAAGTGTTGAGAGAGGTGCCATGATAGAGGATAGATTCTGAATGAATCTGCCATAAAATTGAATAAGACCTAACAGACTTCTCACCTGTTTTTTAGTCTTAGGGATTGAGATGTTAAGTATCTTACTAGTATTATGGTCCTCTGTCTTTAGGAAACCATGACCAACTCGGTGGCCTAGGAAAGAAATTTCGCTAAAACCAATATAGGCTTTAGAGGGTTTCGCTGTCAGGTTGTGCTCACGCAAAGTAGACAGCAATTCATCTAACCCTGAATAGTGATCTTCCCAAGTATCGCTGAAAAGACAGATGTCGTCTAGATATGCAATGACATCTGACCGATAAGATAGGATTCGGCGCATCATGCGTACGAACGTAGCTGGTGCGTTCATAAGACCGAAAGGCATAAAATTCCATTGGAACAAACCTCTAGGTGTTGAAAAAGCCGTGAGAGGTTTGGCGCGTTCAGATAAAGGAACTTGCCAATATCCTTTAGACAAATCAAGTTTAGTGAAAAAATGAGATTTGGAGAGTCGAGTAAGTAGCTCTTCCAGTAAAGGCATAGGTTCGGCATCGAACTTAGTTACTTGATTCAATTTTCGATAGTCAACGCAAAGACGTATGTTATTGTCTTTTTTACGCACAATAACCATCGGCGAAGAATATGCAGAGGTGGATGGTTCGATTATTTTCAAATCTATCATCTCATCCAACTCTTTCTCGACCTGTGCTTGAAAATGTATAGGTATAGGATAAGGTCTAACCCTAATAGGAGTATGGTCAGTTAGAACAATGTCATGTTGAATGACATTCGTTTGTCCAGGGATGTCAGTGAGTACATCCTGAAATGTTTGCAACATAGTTGAAACTTGTCGCTGTTCTCCTAGAGACAAATCAGGAGAGACAGTAACGTTCTTCCATGATTCACTGGAATGAAGTGGGATCATTGGAAGAGGAAGATTTACATCTGAAAAACTTGTTTCCTCATCCTGTATCACGGACAGTGATGAGTAATGACCATGTTGTACTGGAGAATTGTCCGTTGCTTGGAAAATGGGTTGCAAATAATCCGGACGTTCATGGAATTCAGTAAGCATATTGATGTGGAAGGTTTTATGCTTCCCATCAATATCGACAATATAGTCGACATCGGAAATTTTCGATATTATATCGTACGGACCTTTCCAAGAAATAAGTAATCTGTTTTCCCTACAAGGTAGTAATACAAATGCTTTGTCACCAGGACAAAGTTGTCGTAAGCATCTCTTCTTATTGGCAAATTGCCTTGCCTTCTGTTTCGCAAATTCAGAAGAAGAAGTTGCTAATTTGCATGCTTCGATAATTTTTTTTCTCAACGCGATGACATATTCGTAGGATGACTTTGTGTCATCGTCAATATTGTCAGATGTTATGAGATCGTGAAGCAACGACATAGGGCCACGCGGACGCGCGCCAAAGACGAGTTCAAAGGGAGAAAATCCCGTATGTTCATTGGGTACCTCTCTGTAAGCGAAGAGGGCCGCAGGTAAAACTCTGTCCCAGTCTTGAGGATGATCCTCAGTTATCTTCCCCAGTAAGTTTTTAAGTGTTCTATTAAGGCGTTCGACCATACCATTAGACATTGGATGGTAGATACTACTTAAAGATCTATCTATCTGCAGAGTAGACATTACTTGAGACATGGTATCTGATATTAGTTGGGTGCCATGGTCTGACAATATTTCTCCGGGGAACCCCAGACGAGAAAATATAAGCCAAAGAGCATCTGCAATATCAGCAGTAGTAATGCTCTTCAGAGGAATAGCCTCTGGCCAACGTGTGCACATATCAACACACGTCAAGATAAACTGATGTCCTCTGGCAGACTTGATCTTAAATGGACCAATAATGTCTATGGCCATTTTTTGAAACGGCCGAATAGGAATGTCCGCCGCCTGAATGGGTGCAGCATGCCGTGGACCTTTGGATTTAACTTCCTGACATACTTTACAAGATCGACAATAAATCCGTATGTCCTTGTTTACCAATGGCCAAAAGAAAGCCGCAAGGACTCTTGACTTAGTACGGGAAAAACCCATGTGTCCAGCACACTGAGAGTCGTGAGCGTGCTGCAAAATTTTAACTCTCAAATTCTTGGGAACCAGGATTTGAGAATGACTTGACGTAATGGAGTCTTGAACCATACGTACAAGTACGCCATTCTTCTTTGTAATCCACGATTTACGACTTGTGTCTTTATTCGGATCACCTTTAGTTGCAAGAATGAAGAATTTCTTCAGAGTGGGATCATCTTCTTGCTGTTTTATAAAACGAGTCACGAGAAATTACCAAGGGATTATCTTGGTTATGCACTTCATTATCTTCAATAGATGAAGTTTGAGGCATATTAAGAGCCTGAGCTCTAGTGACTACAGCGTTAGCAATCTGCATGTTTTGCCTTTCCCACGTGGAAATTTGTTGCGGAGTGCATTCCTTGACTCCATGAATGCGACCGATGATGAGGTCAGCGATCGGATTCGGAAGAAGACATGCGTGTACATCTCCTGTAAAGAAAGGAGTAGCAATCCTAATGATAGCAGTAGAGTATTTCTCTAATGTGCCGCCAAATGTTACACATTTGACTACTTGTCCAGTGGCACGGGAAGGATCTACGAGTGACTGCCTAACACCAATTGTGGTGCATCCAGAATCAAATAGCACAGAGACTGGATTGTTATTCACTAAACCCTTATGTAAGACAAGAGAACCTCTTCCATCATGCGCGACTGATGCTGGAAGAGCAGGAAGAGGATGGCCACAGCTTAAAGTAGACACTGTGGTTGGCTCAAATAACGTTTTGCATTGGGGGCACTGAGATGCTCTCCCAAAATCAAAAGCGGCACATGCCATATTACTAGCATCATTATTATCTTTACTCTGTTTATAGGCTTCATGGGACTCTTGTTGTGCAGAGTTTGCCTGAAAATGTGGTTTATGTCTTTTGTTTTGAGATCTACCTCGGTTATTATCACCTCTGTAGTTATTGTTACCTCTATTGTAACCCCTATTTGGGTTTGAGTCATAGTTCCCTTGGTTACCATTATCATATTCATTATAATGAGTATCTCTGTAATTATGATCTTGTTGACTCCAAGACGGATAACCCTGATAGTTTCTATAATTACTTCCTCTACGGAAATTCCTATAATTATGACCACCCCTGTGTCGAGAGCTATCAGGTCGTCTCCAGTTCTTTGAAGAAGAACCCTGAAATGATTGGTTACCTTGGTTTTGATAACTATTATGGTTACCTTTTTTATCAAATCTGTTTTGAGGTCCCTGAAATCTGTGTGAATAATTGGGATTGTATGGTGTTGCTGAAGCAACTGGCATACTCTCCTTAATCTTAGTGTTGCCAAAAGTCACGTCGGGGTGTGCAGTGACATATTGGGAACAATATTCTTCCATTTCTTTTAGAGATTTGGGTTTACGCTCATGTATAAATTCAAGGAAAGGTTTGTTCACACATGACATAATCTTATCTCTGAGCAACAAATCCATAAGTCCTTCATACGTTTTTTCTGTTTTGGAAAGCTCAATCCAACGATCAACTGTGAGACGTGCCTTTGCAGTGAATTCTGAGAATTCTACACCCGTCTCAGGTACCATCGTTTTAAATAAAAGGCGATAGCCTTCCTCACTTAGCTGATATTTTTTTATCAAAGCCGCCCTAATGACATCATAATTATCCTTATCTGCTTCTCCTACAAGGCATAATCTAGTCAAAGATTCACCTTTCAAGTTTTCTGATAATTGATTAGCGTATTGTGATTTATCCACATTATGTGTACGACAAGAACGTTCAAATCTATCCAGCCAGAATGTAATATCGTCACTGGACTGATTGAACGGTGGAACCTTAACCTTGTAAGTAGAAGGTTTATCATTACCACTAGATGCCTGATTAACATTACTCATACTTGTCAATCTTAATTTCTCCAACTCAAATTCATGTTCTCTTATTGCTTTTTTTTCTTCAGCCTCTCTGTCTAATCTTTTTTGTTCAGCTTCCCTGTCTAATCTTTTTTGTTCAGCTTCCCTGTCTAATCTTTTTTGTTCAGCTTCACTGTCTAATCTTTTTTGTTCAGCCGCAGCTTCTCTTTCCAATTTTTTTTTGTTCAGCTTCACTGTCTAATCTTTTTTGTTCAGCCGCAGCTTCTCTTTCCAATTTTTTTTGTTCAGCTTCAAATCTCCTTTCCTCTACCTGCATCTGCAATTTCTTTTGTTCAGCAGCAGCCTCAGCTTCTCTTTCTAATCTTTTCTCTTCCGCCATAGCTTTTCTTTCTTCTGCAGCTAATCTTTTCTCTTCTGCCATAGCTCTTCTCTCTTCTGCAGCTAATGCTTTGTCATATTGAGCAACTGCCCATTGTTCTAATTGTTGACCAGTCTTATCAAGGGCTTTCCCTTGTGTAATGAAGTATTCTAATGTAGCCATGATGTCTAACAATAATACTAATCACCTGAATCAATAATAATACCACAAGTTCTCAATGACTTGATTAATCAGTATACTATCCCAATATCTGTGGGTCACAAGCCTTTAATAAGGTCTTGTATAATAGTAATAATAATCAGGTACTGGTTTATACCATAATCCAAGTGCAGTGCACAGGCAATTGTGTCTTATGAAATATACCTATATAAAACATATGTCAACCAACAGAATACATAAAGTACAAATAGGACTGACAATACAAGAACGTTTGCAGAAATCAAAATAAATCAAATAGGGAAATCAATGAAAATAATCACTGAATCTGCAAAGAATAACAACACAAATGACGTCACAATATATGAATATAAATTGTGAATAGAACTGAAAGATAGAAAAGGTTAGACCAACAAATTACAAACAAATCAAAACAAAACTAAAGAACAAAGAAATATTACAAAAATAACAATAATTACAGACTTCACAGCTAACACAAAAGCAACAGTTGTCGCAGCAAATTTTCAATCAAGAAAATTGCACCTATAGAAAACGCCCACAACGGACCCTCTATGACGTGGGATATTCTGTTGTGAGGACGCCGCCCAACCTTAAACACAACCCGCTGACATAGAAACTAACATACTATACAAACAAATAACATGTAAACATAAATATATATATATAAATAATGTGTATGATAGTATGTGTTGCAAAATAGGCTCAGTTTTACAGTAATGGCAAAGTTATTTTTATGAAAATAAACAAACTGCCACTTTATTCAATTAAACATTCTGGCCTTAAATATTAAAGTTCATATACAGAAAACAAGAAGATCCATCGATGAAAATAGGACTTCTTAGTTCACTCATACTGTCTTCCTGTTAACATTGACAAGAATTGATCCAACTGTTCTGTGAAACTCTATAATGTCTAATGTAAAAAATGTCAACAACGCTGACCTACATACTGCATTCACCTGACAGGTCACGTGACGAAGTGTTGACAAAGAGCAAACCAATACTGCAAGTGTGTCGTATCAGCCACAGGAAACGGTCTGGTATCGGTAATCTGTTGACTTCTGAACTTCTGCGAGGTCAAACCCAGAAAGCTGGTCCACCAGTTGATAAGGTTGATAAAGTTGGATTTTTATTCCCGTTAATGATATCCACCAAAAGATAGATATAAGTGGATGGAAGCAGACATCATCATCATCATCAGTTGATAAGATCTCTATGGTGTTGTTTGCTCCACTGTAGTGTATGGAATGTCAACTTGACCTACGCAGTGGTGTGTAGACATGGATTGAGTGTATAATGTGCGAATGATGATAAAGGTTCGTGGTGTTGACAAAAAATGTTCTTTTCTCACACTCATGTATGGCTGGAAGTCATCGACACCAACGACTGTGTACCTTTTCTAAAGTTTAATTGGACGTACACACTCGACAGCACAGATAGTGACAAATCACAGGTTGCCATAATACATCATAGTACAGTGGATAAATGGTCTTGCAATGTTACATGGGCACTCATGTAGAATAAGTGTATAATGGACTGTCAGTAGCCAAGCACTCAGTATCGCCCATACATATATATCATCTGACTTCACTGACTGAGCACGTCAGCTTATAAACAATATTTCAGATGGCTTCTAAACCTAATCTCGTCTAGCGACGATTCTTCAACATAATGTTCAGCACATATTTTTCCATATAATAATATTGAACCGCTAGCAATGGGTTCTCATGTGTAGCAGTGATCTCTGGACTGATCAAGCGATAATACGGGCATCCCTTTTCTCTTCTTGAAAGTCACTACATGTTTTGGTTCCAAGATGGCTTCACTCGTGAGCTGTCACTCACGTTTGGATACAGATAATGAATCTGTCCTAAAGTTAGTCATTCATAAAACATTTCATTGCTCTGTAGATTTGATCATGAACAATTGACTGCAATCTACAGGATATAGTGCTGCTAGGAATCGAAGTCGTTTTCATCGAGTCAAATATATTCTCTTAGACATTCAAATCGTAACTATCGAAAATGGTGGCTTCGATCGAGAGTTCATAAGAGTATCTTTGATTACCTTGGTATAGGAAATATGAAACTGCCATTCCTTGGCAATACGACTAAACACTGGGGTAAAGCATACACGATAGGTTTAGACGACTATCACCTTCCCCACAAATACTGAGATCACTTTTTCCCCCGGCGACAGGCCGACATGGAAAACACACAGTCCCTATCAGGACGAAGCCAAATCACACCACACTCTAGCGACACATCCGCCGAATAGCCTTCGACCTCTCTAGAGACAACAGAACATATAGTTCGACTTAGATATGTAAAGATATACAGATATAAGACAGACTCGTCCTACTCAGACAAACAATACACATAAATTCAGGCCATAGATATTCTGAAGCAAGAACAATCTATTATTACCCAAACAACGAATAAATCGCAGTAAAATGGATTTATCCGCGGAGTTTGATCGAAAGAGCCGACACAACTTTCAAGGGAAGTAACACAATAATGACTTTCCCTTAAGCACTATTTTGCTTTCAAAATATTTGCGAAGATAACAAGAATACCAATGTATAATATTGTAAGATATCAAAGACTGCACGTAACAGTTACCCTGACTCAAACTGAAACAGCTAAATGAGGAAATAAGGACACGTTGATATCAGTGGCGTATCCTGGTAATGCGAGCTAGGCGTGCTGCTACTTAAAATGAATATATACGCCTACTATTTAACCCCTTCCCCTCTTAATTTAAAAACCAACTAGATTCAATTACGCAACGATAGTTATTCGGCTGGAAGAAAAACATTAACTTAAATAATACATATTTTCACTTACAGGTTTCACTTGAAGATCAGATCTATTCTTCTTTCCTTTTGCAGAAATTTCTCTGTTACAGCATCGTAAAATGTATTCTTCATTCTAACCTTGCTCAAAAGTTCGTTTTCAATGGACAATAGGCTGAGACTGGAGAGTCGATCTTGACCTTGTGTAGATCTGTGGTAACTGTGGATTCGATTTAAAGCTGAAAACGATCTTTCTACAGAAGCAGTAGTTGCTGGAATTGTCATTATCAATTCTGCCAGTTTGAACACTTCTTTAAAGCCTGAACTGAGATCATTTTCAACTAAGAACAGCAGTAACTCATGAACTGACTTGTTGCAGAACTCATCCGAACAATAAAGTACAACAAGTTCATTCTTACATAGTCGAACATTTCTCCATAAACGTCTTTTAATTATTTGATGAGGTCCTCTGGAAAATTTTTCTTGAAACTGGTATACTTTTGCTCATAAAGAAGGTGGAAATACTCAAGTTTCTTTAAAGCTGCAAACCGTGTTTCTGTGTGAACACTAATGTTATCAATGATTTCAAAATACAGTTGGCAACATGCATCTTTTCCTATACAACCACGGCGTCGTTTATTTGTAGGTGATTCAAATTCTTCTCCCCTCCTTCCCAATGCAGCATACCAAATCTCATTAAAGACAGTATCCCTTGCTCGTTGAAGTTCATTTTTGATCTCTTCTATTTTCTTGCAGCAGTACAAAATATCGAAATTTCTCGTTTGAAGTAAATTGTATAAAACATCTTGAAATGCAAATAATCTTGAAAATACTCGAAGTAGGAAAATTGTATTTAGGCTCCTCAAGAAAGACAAAAAGCCTTGCGATTTAACCACTGTGTCAGCATCCCATTCTAAGGAACAATCAATGACACTTTCAAAAAAGTCAATAAGCTCTAACCAATGATCGTTCACTATATGTACTAATCTGGAAGTGAAGTTCCACCTGGTAGGTGCTACAGTTGGCAACTTCTTAGAAAGAAATTCTTGAAGAGCTATTGTTCTCTTAGACGATTTTGAGAAAAATGCAGAAAGACCATTGAGAGTTATAAAAAAAATATTGCAGTCTTTGATATTCATCAAACTTTGTTGCAAGACGAGGTTCAATGCATGGGCACAGCAATGAGTAAAGAGTGCTTTTGGGTAAACATCAATAACCTTTTTTTGTAAGCCATCCAAATGACCTGCCATCACAGCACAGACGCTCCATCATAAGTTTGCCCAACTAACTTATCTTTAAGTTTGTATTCTTGTACCATGCTAACTACATGTGTAAACAAACCTTCTGAGGTTCTATCCTGATTAACGTCGGTAAGCCCAACAAACCTTTCATAAACAACACCATCTAATACATATCTTAAGACGGTTGACAGCTGTGATTTGCACGTGATATCACAACTCTCATCCAGAAGTATAGTAGCAAAGTTTGAAACGTGGACTTCCTTCTTTATTTCATCAATGAGGACTTCAGAGATAGCCTGAATGAGATCATTTTGCACAGCTGGAGAGGTTCCGCGGAAAACTGTAGAGCTCTGTAGGTGATGTTCCAAAAGAGGGTCATATTGCTGAAGTGCATCCAGAAACTCTAAATAGTTGCCTCTGTTGAAAGAGTCATTACATTCGTCATGTCCTCGGAAAGGAAGCTCCTGTTTAATAAGGAAGCATACCGCACCAATCAGACGTTTCAAGATATCTCGATTCTTTTTTACAAGTTCATTATGTTGGCTGATACTTTTATCGAGCTGATCATTAAGCAAGACGTCCACTCTTTGTCGGCCAAACATTTTCAGCTGAAAAATACATTGGACATGGCTTTTAGTCTTTTCGTGTCTCTGTGCAGCTGTACTTAAGTGGTTAAGATCATCAAAACCATTTCTACTCCATACGTTGCCTTCTGAAGAAAATAAAAAAACAAGGCCAACAGAACAATTTATTCCTCTTTTCACAACCAGTTAACCAATCCACCGACTTGTAATGAGCTGTTGAAAAATGGCGTGTGTATACTTCTGTCTTAGTTTTATGTACTGTTTTTAAGAGTGGTAACTCAGGACATGGTTTACCGTTACTCACAATTGATAGTTTTTCACTAAAACTTAGTGAACAAAACTTCTTTTTAGCGATGTCGTCCAACACTTGCATTTTGGGTATATGTCAATTATCTCCGAAATACTAATTAACTTACAACTTGAAACTCACTGTCACTGTAATAATCTGCACTCCCGGCAACTAAATTAATCACAAAAAACACTGGACTTGAACACAGCCGATTTTTACAACTCGAGAGCTGCAAGACGACCGCACGCATGTTCTTATTGTATTGACGTATCTGGCCATGACCCCGATCCACACAAACCAGTCTTCAAATGTGAAACCGAAAGGTACAGCACGCATTGTGACGGAATTACCCGAGAAACTTCTGGCGATTGCTACCAACCAATAAAAACTGCACTATAAAACGCGTATGGGAAACTGAAACAAGATATACTCGTAGATTCTATGCGGGAAAATCCGTTATCCTGATGCGTGTGGTCCGAAAGCAGAACATTAGAAGAGAAATATTGTATAGAATAATAAATTAAACTTTTATTTTCCTTCGGGCATAGGTGTGCGCAGCACGCACAGCACACATAGAGAATACGCCACTGGTTAATATGGTCTTACCTTTGGGAATTTGTGTTGCGGCATAGTAATAAGTTTTTGTGTAGTTCAGTGTTGTCATTCCTAGGTGGACTCACGTAGATCTAGGTTTTTTTTTTTTTTTTGGGTCTCGTCTAGGTGTAATTTTTCCTTCATTAGTTAAAGAACGCCACCTAGATCAACTTTCGGTTTTCGGTTTTTCGCCCAAAATCGCCCAAAGTAGCCGAAGTCGCCCAAACATAGCCCAATCTAGGTGCTTCTAAGTGTTTTTTTAAGGTACCACCTAGGTTTTTTTTTTTAATTCAGTGGCAACACTGGTGTAGTTACCGAGAATCTCGGAGGAAGCTTATAAAGAAGGGGCCTACCACAACATAAGGCATGTCGTCAGAGGGGACTAATGTAAGGTCGGTTATGGGCTGAGGAGAAGAAGTGGTGGGGCACCAGTAGTAACAAGATATATTTGTAACTTTGTGAATGTATGCAGGACATTATAACTAGTTGCCGTGTAGCTCCTGGGGGTGTCAGACGAGACAAATAAAGAATAGCACCGTTGCCACCTCAGGCGTTGTGGCGCGATGGATGTTGGATAGAAAATTAGAAAGTAGTTCCCAGAAATGGAGAAGAGAACTGGTGAACTAGTGGTAGGGATGGCACAGGACAAGTCAGGTAGTTAACTGCACAGTTCTAGATGGTAGCTGTAGAAGAGAACTGTGAAGTAAGTCACCTTCTCACTAGACCTATCCAATACTCCAAGGGTGTCTCTAGAAATATGTGAATGCAGCATTTATTCTCTACCAAATTTAAATTATTAATATTTCTTTGACCACACAACAAAATTATAATTGGAAATGTAAATAATTAAATAACTGCAGGTCCAAACAAATCAATACGTTTTATTGATAAATGATATATATTAAAAAAATTATCAATTTGATATATCAATATCTTTCACATAATTTGAAAAAATGTAGGGAGTCACTGTTTGGACATTTTCATGATGTTATTGGCTTGGGTGTCTTGGTTTGCATTTTCACGTTAAGTTTTACTTAACTTGCTTGGCACGTTGTAGTAACTGACTTCACGTGGTCGTTAAAATATCTGGACGTTGACGACGCTATGCTCATGCCAGGAACAGTGTTGGTCCACTGTTAAACATTTTCACAATTTCCAAAATCGAGTCACGTTTTTCACCACTAGCTAAAATATGACCAGGTTATGGTATATATAGTTTATAACCAAGATGACTCTCTGATGCTGACTTGCCACTATTGATCAGAATCCTCATTTTGACAACACTGTCAGTCAAAACGGGGTAAGTCGTATAACAATACAATACATTAACTAAATTTAACATCATTCACAGACATTTTTCAAACTCAGTCATGATTACTCCCCTTTGGCTTAGCGTTATGCCAAAGTTAGCAAAATAGTTTCCTTTACAATAATACATCGACAAAATGTGCCGAAATAAAAGACAAGAAATAAAAGAGAGGACAAACTCTTTCAGCCCATCACCGAAAAGCAAACCCCAAAAAGGACAATAGGCTTTTATTGCCAGCGTTGGTTAGTCCTAACAAGGACTTCTAGCTGAGCCAATGCGGTCCAGTATTGAGTGGTGGAAGCCGTCTTCTTTCAGGCACAAGGCAAGATATAGACATGAGGATTTATGTTAAGCATAACATTAATTTTAAATATTCATCATTTTAAAATTTACATTAATTCACTAAGATATTTTTTCAGCTTAACGATCTATGCAGACATACCCTCATAACAGTGGTACTTCGAAGTCTGCGGCTGTTTGAAGCTTCGGTCTACAAATCTCTCACAATAGCGGTCGGTTCTTCTCAGTTATCTTGTTGTGTTATGGGTTAAGACTTCTAATATACACGAGTCAGCCCTCTGAATATCTTCTAAGCTCTGCCAGATCTTGAAGTGATTTTGGGAATTAAGGAACTGTGTCTGAGACCGGGCTTACATACCTAATCTCAGTTCTAACCCTTGTTTTCCCTGAGGTTTACGCCCGATTTCAATGTCGTTTTTTGCGAATTTACCGACACAATCTTAATTTCCTCCTTAAATACCAAAGATAATAATTTCCTACTGCCATAATTGCATGTATTTGTAGTTGCTGTTCCAAACCCAAATGAATTATCTAGATCGGGTCATTAATCATAAAGTTTTAGCAGAATTCATGTTGTTGTGCAATTCATAATTTATCATAAAGACACTAGTTTACGTGGCGATCCCAGAGTGTCTTTGCCCGTCTTATGACAGTTATGTCTTAAGAGGCGACTGATATGAGGCTGTGTATGGAGATGACAATGCAGTATGTAAATAAATTCCTACAGAAGTTACTACTGCAAGAACATATGAATGCCTTAATATACATTTCCTACACAGGGGCCAGCTGCAATGGTGGCTGCATGTTACATGGGAAGCGAACTTGGAGATGAGGATAACGATGATGAAACTAAGGATTTGCCTGGTTTTATCCCACGGCGAACAATTGGAATTAATATGAGACAAACATAAAGGTATGTTTTCAGGCACTCGCAAGAAATAAAGAAGTAGAACACCAGACAACAGAAAAACAACTGCCCATGATAAACTTTCGGTGTTATGTCTTGCGGTTCCCACTAATGACCTGTCATCGAAGCATCATTTTTTGGTGATGCGTAGATGGCAGTGAGGATAGTGTGATTCGCTTGCATAGATAGGCGGGGTTGTCGCACGGAAGGTTCAAGGTTCGAATCCTGGGTAAGCCACTCATGTCTGTTGTTTTTCTGTTGTCTGGTGTTCTACTTCTTTATTTCTTGCGAGTGCCTGAAAACATATCTTTATGTTTGTCTCATATTAATTTACTGTTAACAGGCCTCGGGTTTCCCTTCCTTATGAACAATTGGAATGTTAGGCCTTGTAGTCAGCTACACTAACAATAAAATATTGACGATAATCATTGTTTGTACAGGTGAACTGTTTGTCGCGAGTATGGAAATAGAGGATGTCTGAGTTTAGACAGAATATGAAAGAGTAATTTGAAAGTAGAGAAAATTTGAGTCACTAATGAAAATATGGAAAAGATATGACTTCTGGAGAGAAGAGAGATATAATCAAATATCTAAGGTCTACTTCCCAGCCATACTCAAGACTATGTTTTAATATGTCATACCCTTCTCAGTCCTCTCATGCAAAATAGGAAAATTTATTACAGAAGGACTACAACAGCAAACATCGTGACAGTTAGAATAGAATGAATTCTAACCGCTATAAACACATAAATATATTTATTAAAGAAACCGCAATACCAACATAAAATAGAAACTTCACTAACTCTGATAGGCTAGTGATTATATATCACAAGCACAGAAAAATACTTTACTCAATCTCTCAGGAAAAACGTCTCACTCCAAACCACCAACACCCGTACACTTTCTCACCACCAAATTAATCTTACAAATAGGTTAGGCCCCCAGTTTCGCGAGGAAACGGCCGCTCCTGTATTGTAAATACTCCTGGTAGATAAATTACTTTCCCAGCTAGGACAAACACTACACTGTTCCACCTAATTTGATATTCAAAGGCTATGGAGGTAAGCTCTCTCTGTAACAGCGTCGTAATAAATCCTTAGCGTTCACAATTTTCTGTGGCAGGTGGCCACACTAGCAGGTGAAGGAGATTAAAACGAGTGCAGAAATACTTGCACCCACTGATATATACGAGGTATATATCCAAAAGAAACTAGTGATTTCTGCTGGCAAACGAGTATCCAGCATAAGGGTACGCTGACGCTCCTAGTATACTGGATAGTGTAGACTTGAGCTCTAAGACGGATGACGAGTACTGGAAACTGACTACTCCTCTCGGTCGTTATATCAGTATACTCAGAGGTAACCGGCTATAAATGGGTCGGACAGTATTGCTGAAAATGACTGGATGGCAAAGGCGACAGCCCGTATGTGCTGAGATGATGGTTAACTGCAAATGGCGGCAATATGTGCTGTAGGTAAATAATCCAGGACGCAAGACTACTGCTTACGTGTATGTAATAGAAATCGATGTAGTGTGTTAAACTTCAGACAGCACGAGTAATGTGGGCTTTACAACTACTGGCTATCGACGAATCCTTTCTGTCGGCATGGCCGTATACTCTGAGTTAACTGGCTGTTAATCGGTCGGACATCATTGCCGAAAATGACTGGATGGCAAAGGCGACAGCCCGTATGTGCTGGAGCAATAGACACTTTCAACAATAGGCCGTGGTTAAGTAATCTTCGAAGCAACCTTATAGCTTAAAACTGGCAGTATGACGTAGACTGTCGTGTAATATTTGTTATATGGAAGTTGTAATCCAACTCAAAGCAGCAATCTAATCAGGAAGCACAATACAACGTTGTGACCAAGGCTCGCATTAAGGAAAACTCCTGCACTACAACTGCTATTAGCTCTGTCGCAGAATATCACTTTGTCCAGTGGCAGAATGTTCTTGAGACAATGGTACTGAGTGATAAAAACACACCTCACTAAAATAGTAAGATAGTCTGCAGGTGTTTAACCGCGGCTTTTTGCACGTGCAGGGATCTAACGAAACAAGACATAAGTGTCTAGGGAAATGTTTCCCTAGGGACTCTAGATACAGGAAAAAGACGTAATCTGAAACAACACTAGGCAGTTCTTACAAGCGACCAGAGTCTGGGATTTTAGACGCGGTCGGAAGTATGAAAAGTTAAAGGTTCTCCCCCGGGTCCACGAATTCTCTGTAAATCAAAGCATTTGGAAACTAGCCGCGATCTACACGAAAGGTAGAATAAAGGACCTTAGCTAGATGCCGATGTCCACGTGTAAAGGGGTGGAATTTAGCCTGTCCAACATGACATGACATGACTAACGCCAGAAATAGCGCTATTAGGCGCTATAAGAGAATAGTGAGCGTAGAAAAAAATAGAGAACAAGACAGGGCAGACCACTCGGCCAAAAATGACAGAAATTTCATTCAAATCACAACACTGTTAACAGACGCAAGAATACACACAAAGATAGAAAGACACAAATATTATAAACGTTATTGTAAAGAATAATTTTCAAGGTGTTGTGACGTTAGAAGAGGAAACGCTAAATGAACAAAGAATACATATAATGTAATAAAGAGGTGCAGAAGGAGACGCTTAAGACGAACAATGTTATCTGAAGTATAGATGAAGACATTGGGACACAAAGGAGCAAAGTTCCTCCTTGTAAAGATTATGAAAAGGGTCGGAGTGGCTAAGAGGTATGGCGTCCACATCGAATTCTAGAGGTACCGGGTTCGATTCCCAGTTGAGGGAATATAATTTATGGAAATTTCTATTTCAGAACCAGTGGTCCTAGTTATGTCATACTCCCTTCTGGTCTCCTGGGTAGTGAGATCGGATGTCTAGCCTACTCGTATAAAGGCGAAAAAATAGGAGGTCCCGTGTGCAAGTTGCGCACGTTAAAAATCTATCGGCAGTTGGAAATCGTAAAGAGAACGCCGTTGCATTGGCAAAATTAAAAAAATTAGAAACCTACTCGTGACAAAAATATTTATAGAATGTGAGATTCATATTGGGATTCTCGCTGGTTCTACGGAGTTCGTGCACTGTGCTGAGATCCTCCTTGTGTAATCTAAGGGAAGAAATCGTAGGACTGATTGAGTTGTCCGTGTGCAATGAAGATGTTCCACAAAACCAAGCCACACGAAAGATTAAGACACGTAGACACAGATGAATGATTAATTATGTAGTGTGAAAACCAAGCCACACAAAAGATTAAGACACGTAGACACAGATGAATGATCAATTATGCAGTGTGAAAACCAAATTCTAGTACAGTACGCCAGGCATTGATACGAAATCACAGACTAAAACAGGAATGCTTAACCTGTTTGCTTCCTTGCTCGGTGATCGATCTCTAGTTGAGGTGGGATTTTTTAGACCGCAAACGGCTCCGGGGTCGACCCGGCCTCATGAATTGGGTACCAGAACAACTCTGGGAAGGTTAAGGCGGCCGGCGTGATGCTGACTATTTCACCCCTAGTGTGCCGATGGTCAAGAAAATTCGGGCCTAACACCGTATTCCCAATATGCCTCAATAGTCGTGTAACGGGATCCTTAATCTGTTTGCCCTCATACTTTGCTTGAGTGTGAATTTAACGCCCAAATAAATCAGCGAACGAATCAAAACATCCCCCCCTCCCCAACACCTTATTTCGGGGTGGTTGGGGGGGGGGTGTTTCTCTGAAGAGAACAAGAAACAATAGGACGATTGTACCCTTAGGCATGACACACAAGGCGACTAAAATGAGGTTGTACATGAGGCTAGCAACCTCATCATGCAAAATAAATTGACACCAAAGCTGCTTCTGCAAGAGTGTGTGAATACTTGGTGCAGGCTATCAGTAGGGGTACCATCTGCATTGATGGCCCCATGCCCCGCGAGGAGCACAAAGGAAAATGATAGTGAATCAAGACGTAATAAAGATGTTACTTCAGGGATTTATTTCTAGCCAAGGCTCCACATACACAACGAGATATATATACAAAAAATGAGATGGGTATAGTTGATTTCGGCCAGTAAGGACAGAAATATGAAGGAAACTTTTTGAGAGTGCTAGGTGGAGGTGATGCCCTGCATCTAATCTAATTCTAACATTGTCTTCACACAGACCAATACTGAAAGTCCAGATTCGCAGAGATTGATTGTAGGAAAGTTTATCCACTGAGAAAGCAGTTGCGGTAGATGAGCCTGGACATTGATTGCCTGATCCTGGATTTAAGGAATCGAGAATTGCAATAGGCGACTTTGCCTGGTGATGCGAAAGAAATCAAGTATATTCTCGTGTGATCCGTAACCGTCTATTTAAAGCTTTAAGGTCGTCATTATCATCATCATCATCATCATCATAATCGATAATTTCAGTTTACGCTCCGTAATGAGTATTGTGCCACCTCAACAGATGGGAGCCTGCGCCAGAGCCGTTTATTCGTTCTTGTGGTGATGGTTTCTGTAGTAGTTTATTCTACATGATGCAAATGCCAGTTTGTTTTTTTAAAGCACTTTTGCCTCGTTTTGGCGAGGTGCATCCCGCTCAACCTAGACACAAAGTCCGTCGGTTTATACTAGGGCTCATGTCCAAATATAAAGTATCTTGCAGTCTGGTGCCAGTCTCACTTGTAATTTCACCTTAGCAGCCTGTTGCGGCATGCATGAGGGGTATGGGGTTCTAGTCTTTCTTTGTTTCCTCCCTAGTACTATCTGTACATTTCCTATTCTTGTGGGCTTTCCCCACCCCCTAGTGTACAGATTCTTCCAATATGAGTAAGTTTTTATAATATCAGTTAATGATTTTACAGCCTCAAGTTTTGTAATCATGTTTAGCAGGATAACAAATTCAGTCGTGTGCTTTTAACACGTTTTTAACAGTGAAAGAGATCTAAGTCGTGTGCTATTAACAAGTTTTTAACAGTGAAAGAGATCTAAGTCGTGTGCTATAAACAAGTTTTTAACAGCACAAGAGATCTAACTGTAGTACCAGGGGAATCTCAGGCAGAATTCTTGAATATTCGTGAATTTTCGAAAAATGCTGTCAGGCTAGTCAGGAGGAAGGAGAAGATATAAAATAAACAGAATGGAGATACGAGAAATGTGATGCGGAGAGAGGAAATAGAAAATATACAAAATTGTCACGGATTGCCTCCTTTGCTTTGCAGTAGTGGTCCAACAGTGGCCAAAACTAAAGAGTATCTAAACTGGGTCGTCAAAGGTGTTTACCTTCGCACAAGATTACTCTTGGCAGAGATGTAGATAGAAGTGTAATGGCGCTTCTATCCGAAGGGAGTGTTCACAAGATAATTCAGAAGTCAAGAACCATGCTCCATAGGGCTGAGTAATGGTTAACGTATATCTGTCCGTTGCCTTTTGTGAAGGATTTAAGCAATGGTTTTTAGCCCGTTCAAGCCCCCAGTTGGTGTAATCCAACGAAATTCTTCAATGGCTCTATAGATGTAAATATGTATTTTATAAAGAATCTTGCTCAAACGTTCGTTTTCATACATATAAAACTGAATCGACTATGATTGTTTAGTTTTAAAACAACAAGTAACAAATTTAATAATGAATTAGTCTTTAACAGTTAAAATAGGGAGGCAATGATGACATTTGCTGTAAATACAAGTTTTCGTCACGGAGACGTAGGTGAGGATTTTTCAAAGTCCGTTGCTTTCGCCTTTTTTACAAGAAAACTTACCTCTAGGTGAGCCCTGTCGTCGTGGTTTTCGTCACTTCTTGGTGATGAGTGTACTTCTCTCACACGAGTAGCGTAGTAACTTCAGTACTTCGAACTGTCTGATAGCTTGTAACCACAAGTAGTCTTGTACCACGAACTTTTTAAGACAAAATAGAAAGCAAATGCCTCTACTAAGTACATTTGTGTGCTGCCATTTAACGTGCGCATTCTCGCTGTCCACCCACCAATGTTAATCTCTCAGAAGAATTAAATTCCCGAGTACACAGTGTAGCTCAGGGAAGATGATTAAAAATCACCAAAATTCTTCCGGGTATTAAACTGGGAAAATGTGTCTGGACGGCGCGAATAATGAATTGCCCAAATTACAATTAAAAAGGTACAAATATCTCATACAATTTTATACACTTTAGGAACATATGATGTAATCATCACTCATCACGGCTCCATTCCGAATCTGGGTCGCTTCTGCTGTCGGGTTTCCGCACGACTAGCCTGAAGAAATTACCAGCGCTTGCTGTAGTGGTTTACGAATATACTAGTTTCGTCTGTTGAGGTTGGCAGCCTCATTATATATATATATATATATATATATATATATATATATATATATATATATATATATATATATATATATATATATCCACTTAGCAAGAAAACATGTCAAATTTACATTTGTAAAATAAGGGTTACACTTACCCCAAAGTTTTGGGACTACACAATCTCCTCGCGCAGGTTAGGATGGACACGAGCAATTTAGGTTATATGCTCTCGAACCACTTGGTGTGGAAATTTTGAATCCCTTGTATGACGCGTGAATCTGCGAAACACTTGGTCTGGGAAAGTTTCTTTTATTACAGGTGATCCAATTCCTAGGTTTCCAGTCTTCGTATTTTAAGTCCTGGTCCTTTAAGTATTTCAGTCTCTGTATTTATAAAGGCGGGCTTACTTTTAAGGTTTTCAATTTCTCAAATACTTCGATCTGTCACTTATAAGTATGGAATCCTTGGTCCGTTCCCTTTTCTATCTGGCTTTTTTTTTGGAGTTGCTCGTTTAAAGTTGCAAAGCTGTCTGTTCTGTGTCTCTACGTTTGCTAGATTATATTTCCCACTTCTCAGTTTAAAGCACAGATGGTACTTCCGCCGAAATTTCTAATGAAATTCAATGTTTATTCCGGCTCCCACTTCAATCCAATCGTAAGCTCAATTGAACTATGTGGGAGTGACGTACGTATAAGTATGACAAATGAATTTCCCTGACTCGATGGATTATAACAGAATATTGGCCTCTCATAACTTTAGAACCCCTGATCATCTATTGTAACTTTAACCCGCATGCAGCATTTCCACGAGAATTTTACACGCTGGATCATTAATATGTAGCTTGCTATCTTCTGTGAACTTTTGAGATCGCATGGCCTTTGATGGGAGGTTAAATCACGCCCTCAACCATCTCTGAGAACGATTTATAGCAATCTTTTCCTTAACGCCGGCCCAAAAGAAGACGTGGCCAGAGACTCACTCCTGTTTCTAGAGCAAGTAACAGCAGTTCAATTTCTTACCTGGCTGTCACCCCACCTGGTGGGAGTTGCCAGAGCTTCTCAGAACAGCGGTACCATCAAAGCCAGGCTGATCTTCAGAATTCAACGTGGGGCGGTATACGATCTAAAGAAATCAGGGAACTCCCAGCTAACGTAGTTAGCTTCTCGAGAAATTTTTCGCACTCTCATGCGAGCAGCCTGAGACGAAGAAAATCGGTAGACCGGGGGAAACGGAGGAATCGCAGCGGTTAACACAACGGCGAGATACCTCGGATTCTGCTCTACTTCAAGAAAAGTGTGAAAACCTAACACGTCCTATTTAAGTTACATTTGAGAATTATAAATAAAGAACTCCGAAAACTGCATTTCATCGTTCGTTCTGACAGAATCCTAGTTTCACTAGCATAGTCGGATTCCTGCTAGATTTCATCTACCTTCGTTGACTATTGGAGTGTATTCTTTCTGCGCAGACGGTAATTTATACATTAGCTTCGAGTGATCAGTGGTCTAGTTATTTCAATTTATTTCATTGGATTGTGGGGTAAATTTAACCTTATTAAATAAACCCATTTTCAAAGTTCTAGTGCAAACTAATGTTACAGCTAAAAGTATTTCCTAATACACTTGACGCGTAAATTAATTTTGCAGACGTTAAAAGGAATTATAACCAGTAAATACAGTTTAGTTCTGTATAGATAGCTGTGCTTTTAATTATTTTTAACTCACGGGGAGTTTTTTCCTGATTTGTTAATTGACGACGCTAATAAAGTAAATAGGCTAACTGTAATTTATCGCGTGTCAGATTATAATATGATTTGTAATGCATTTCTTGTTTTGATTATCTTTCATTCAGAACGATCATTCAACCTGCATCCCAGCAATTATTAATTATATACAGAGTTCTGCCAACTCAATTTGATAACTCCAGTAACATATGAACCTTTTTTAAAGCTAAACTTGTGGCGACCTGTAATGGGCCCCGCTCCTCTGAATTTAACTGAGAATAAAGCCACCCAAGAAACACTTTTAAAATACTAGTTCATATAGTCCTTAAAAGTAAAACTGGAAGCAGAACATATTTTATTTACTGCCCTATTTGTGAAGAAAAAACATAGGTCTACCTGAACACTGTCTGTCAAGTATATTCAGTGGATTTTACACACCCCACGAAGAAGAACTTACCTCAGTGTTTTTTTTAACTTGTGACATTACGGAAAAAGAAAGTTATCTCCACCAGCTGTGACAATTTTAGGAACCACACCATACCTCACGCTTAGCCAAGTGCCTGTGCCATTAATTAGGAACTTTATCTAAACCAACAGTAGCCTTTACGCTTCACCGTCTGGCGATTTTTTGAGACTATTTGTTACCTCGTTAAATCTGGGGCCTGACAAGGAAGAAATAAGAGGACCAGTCCATTATTCCACGGTATTAGCTGCTGTGGTAAATAATTCCTAGAGTGACAGAATTCTGCGTGTATGTTTGTGGGATGGCCAGCCCTAGTGTGTTTTTTTTTTAATGAAAGGAGATTTAATCTTTTCTTTACCCTTTTAATTAGTTCGACCTAGTATTAAGGTGCATTATATTCCTTGTACGGGATTTCTCCTAGGGGGATTGTGTAACTGTGTTCATTCCCCCCCTCCCGTAAAATTTGTATGATTAAAGGAAGACATTTGAGAACCCTATCTTTCCTCTACAACCCCCCCCCCCCCCCCTTTACTGTAACCCCTTGCCTCATAGTAATAAATTTACCAGTGGGTTAAATTGCCTATCTCTGATCACCCCCCCCCCCCCTTTCTTGTCTTTTGGACCGGGTCTTGTCTGTTAGTAAATACAAACGGGAAACGGTGGATGGGATATTTCTCCTCAAACCCCCCTCTTCTTTTATCATATTTGTATTCTGTAACCTTTGATTTTTGACTGTAAATATATAATTATTTGTGACTGCTTTATGATAATAAAGGTATAAATCTTTATTTGTGTTGGTTGTCGGCTGGCCCAAAACTCCAAACATTTCCATCTGTGTAGGCTGTATTCATGTACGTTGTGCGACAGAATCACCAAATCGGTGAGTGCGCCTGAGCGACTGGAACTGACAAACAATTGTTTGTTCAGAAGAGAGATAGGAATAGTCTGTGAGAAACAGATATTGTCGTAATAAGAGACTGTCCTTGCTCTTCCCAGCGCTTGTGAATCTACTACCTCATTCTCCTAAATCCTTATTCTCACAGAGCCTTCAATATTCCTCTACACTCTAAAGGGACCAATATCCATCAGCACCCTCTCAGATAAAATTTACGACAATAATATGGTTAGCTCGTTCGAGATTCTGAACCTAGTTAAAATAGAGTGTGGTTGATTGTCTTTGTGAAGTAGGGTATAATCTTTAAAAGTAATTACTTCCCCTAGACCAAGCCGTTCAGTATTTGGGCCGACCACACAATAATTATGACAGGTTTTTTTTTTCCACAGGAGCAGGCAGTTAGTGATTATAAAAGATTTGTCACCTTTGTATTCTCTGGCAGAGGGAATTGAAATTTTTTGGTTATATAATTGCTGGGACTGCGTGATTGTTTTACAATCACTAAAGGTTTTGAAGCGTTTGAGTTGAGCTAAGCTAAAGACGGATTGTTCTGATTTTTTAAAAAAATAAGTTAACTACGTCTCATCTCAAAATTGTCTTCAGGGACGGAGTTTGTTGTTAGAGAATTAACATTTTCCGGGAAAATTTTTTTTTTTTCCTTTTAAATTGTTTTAATATAAATATTTCTCTACTGTTAGTAATAGTAGATTTTTTTTCTAGTGTAACTTACTAATTTAATTGGCATAGTTGCTTGCGTTAAAAGTCTTAAGTGACAATAATAGCGGCGATAAGTTAACACACGGGGTCATTAAGTAAATTGTTTTTACTTTCGTTTTTCTCGTAGCGGCTTTGAATTTTTTTGCCTTCTTGTTCTTTCGTACTATTCTCTAGTCATACTACATCTTATTCTTTAACAATGGCAGAGAGGATACAGATGAGATCCATCCTGAGGCTGGAAGCGAAAGAGGCAGGCTTAGACGCAGAAGCGGCGAATCTGTTTATCAACCAGGAAATGGAAATATATGACGCGCAGCAATAAAGAGCAGAAGCAGAGAGGAAAGAAGAGAAACAAAGAGCAGAAGCTGAGAGGACGGAAGAAAAAGAGAGAGAGAAGAGAGGGCAGAAGCTAGGAAGAAAGAAGCGGACGATCGTCAGTTGGAGCAGAAGAAAATTGAGGCAGAGATGGAAGCTCGCAGGGAAAGAGAGAGAGAGCGAGAATAACAACATGAACTGGCGCTTAAGGCTTTAGAGAGTCGGGGCGCCTCTACTCCGAATAACGGAGAGCCGTCTTCGCCCCAGTCTCAGTCAATGGACCTCTCCAGCACTCATTCTGCCCAATTAACGGCGATGTCTTTTGCTTTAGAATCTTTTCCTAGCCCTAATGGAAAAATTGACAGCTACCTAGAAAAATTCGAAAGGCTCGCGAATCTGTATGGGTTAGAGAGTTTCCGCTGGGCACTTAAGCTCTCAACGTCACTAAAAGCTAATGCTTATGACGTGTAAACGAAGCTGGGAACCAACCAACATGATTACGACATGCTGAAAAAGGCCTTGCTAGAACGGTTTGAGATGACCGCCCGAAAATTCCTGCAAATGTTCAGGAACAGCCGAAAAGAGAGCACGGAAACATTCCCACAATTCTCTTCACGTCTCACGGGCTATTTGACAAAGTGCATTGAATTATCTGACCTACCTCTTACATATGAGGGACTACTTGAACTTGTTCTTGTGGAACAGATAAAGGCAACTTTGTCAAACGAAACCCGTAGATTTTTGGCTGAACAGGGCGCAGTCAGGCTTGAGGACATCCTCAATAAGGCCGAACGCTATACCAATGCAATGGCCGAACTTCTCAGCACTAAACGTAAACCCACAGATGAGCCATCTCGAAAACAAAATCTAGAGCAGTCATCCTATTCTTCTAATTCCTCTCAGAATTATAACCAACGAGAAAATAATACCCAGAGACCTCCCCAGAAAAAATCGAAATTCTACAAAACCCGATACCCCCCCAACAACAATTCTGATCAACGTGGCAGCGCGGCCACCAAGGTCAAGGAAAAGGAAAGACCCCTACACCAGGAACGTCTGATCAGGGCAAGCAGACCGGGCCTAACCGCGTTGGATGTTTGCATACAGCCTCGAAAGGTAGAGTCAATGTCAGTGATTCTCAACCTGAGGGGGACCGACCCTCAACTCGAGGAACTGTAATTTTGAATGGTACCTCAACCACTTTTCTATTTGATACTGGATTAAGTTTTAGTTGTATTGTTGCTAGACACCTAGTCAAACCAGGTCAGGAGACAGAGGAAACCGTCAAACTTAGTGGAGTTTTTAAGAGTGATGCGCCCAGGACGCTGCCTATCGCACTGGTAGAAATACACTCTGACTTTGTCAGAGGGGTTATTAAAGCGGCCATTATGGATGATCCTATCTACCCAGTTATCCTGGGATGTAGATATGTGTTTATTGGGAGACCAAAGGAGCCGATTGTGGCAGCAGTAACCACAAGAGGGCAAGCCAAGCAAGAGAGGGAGCCTGCGCCAAATTTGTTGCCGAATGAACTGAAGGAGGCGCAACAAAAGGACCCTACTCTGGAGCCCTGCTTTAAAAGACTGCCCATGGCTAAGGACCCCAGACACAACGGAGACATCTTTTCTAAGGATGGCGTATTGTATCGTAGAACGGGCAACCCGGACACGGGGAATAACAGCTCCTAGTACCGACGCAGTACCGAAGCCAGATCTTAGAGATGGGGCACTCTCTTCCCTTTAGCGGACATATGGGACAAAACGCCACTATTCAGCGAATAAAAACCCACTATTGGTGGCCAGGAATGAACTCTGACATTATCAGGTATGTGAAATCCTGCACCCAGTGCCAACGGGTAGCACCCAAGCACTTGACACCCCCAGTACCCATGGGGCAAATGCCAATAGTAGGGACTCCATTTGAACGGGTTGCTGTCGACATCATTGGACCCCTGGAAAGGACCAAAAGAAAGCACAGGTTCATCCTGACTTTAGTCGACACTTGCACAATGTGGGCCGAAGCTGTACCGCTAACATGCATAGATTCCAAGCATGTCGCAGAAGCCCTCGTGCAAATCTTTACACGGTTGGGATTCCCGCAACAAGTTTTGACGGACAATGGATCCCAATTCCGTAGCCTGTTAATGGAGGAGATCTTTAAGATCTTGAGGGCCAAACATATCCACACAAGTTCCTATCATCCGGCCAGAAATGGGCTCATGGAACGTTTTAACGGCACCCTCACCACCATGTTACGTAAGCTGGGTCAGGAGAAACCGGAAGACTGGGACCTATATATATCGGCTGCCTTATTCGCCTACCGAGAGGTTCCTCAAGCGTCTACGGGATTCGCGCCAGCTACACTTTTATTTGGCAGACCTATTAAGGGGCCACTAGAAGCCTTACTTCGGTCCCTGACAGACCAAAAGGCTGACGAGACAGTCGTCTCTGCAAGCAAGTATGTATCTGAGCTCAAGGAAAGGCTAAAGCTAGGATGGGATCTAGCTACAACAAACCTTACGAAAGCCCGCGCTAAACATGCTAAAAGATACAACAAAGCTGCAAAAGAGAGAGAGCTCCAACCAGGGGAGAAAGTTTTGTTGCTACTCCCAACCGGAAGCAATAAACTTCGCATCGGATGGCAAGGGCCGTTTACCGTCCTTAAAAAGATCTCACGTACTAATTACAAGATCTCCATTAAAGGAAAGGAGAAGGTCTTCCACATAAATCTGCTCAAGAAATATCTGGAAAGACCAGTGCCATCCTCCGAGCATCTCCTGGCTGTCGCCATAGCAACGGAAGACGAGGAAGATGATGATGGTTGCATGGAGTACCCATTGCAACCCACAGAATCCTTTAAAGATGTCAAGTTCGGCGACAATCTCTCACCAGAACAACAAACAGAAACCAGGGCGCTACTACAGCAGTACAGTGCAGTCTTAACTGATGTACCTGGTCGAAATAATCTCATCGAATTTGACATGAAATTAACAAACGAGACCCCTGTTCGAACCAGAGTATACCCCATTCCGTACGCCAAAGCTGATGCACTTCGCGGAGAAATAGACAAGCTGCGTCAGGCAGGAATTATCAGCGAGTCTACATCTCCTTACAGTTCGAGTGTAGTGCTGTTGCAGAAGCCCAATAAGGAAGTTCGGCTGTGTATTGATTACCGGTTGCTAAACGCTGTAACGGAATTCCAGTCTGAACCGCTCCAAACGGCTTCTGAGTTGTTCACCAAGCTCAGCAAGGCAACAATTTTCTCCACGATTGACCTCAGTAAAGGTTATTATCAAATACCAGTCAAGGAGGAAGTTAAACCTTTGCTAGCTTTCAGCACTAGTGAAGGACATTACACATTTAATGTGATGCCGTTCGGACTGCATAACGCACCAGGAGTGTTTACCAGGATGATGAGAAAGCTTTTAGAACCCTTGCAAAGTCCCCACATCCATAATTTCATGGACGACATCTTAATTGCATCGGAATCCTACGAAGAACATATTGCTACAGTCGCTATGCTCCTTAGGAGACTACAGGAAACTGGTCTCACAGCCAGACCTAGCAAATGTCTCATCGCATTTGAAAAACTGGACTTCCTGGGGCACACTATTTCTCACGGCTGTAGTTGGCCTATTAAGAAGAACGTGGAGAAAATAGTGGCAGCAAAAAGACCCTGAACAAAGAAAGACATCAGGTCATTCTTATCACAATGTGCTTACTATCAGAAATACATCCAGAACTTCAACGGACTGACAGCACCTCTGACTGACCTCACCAAGAAAGGTTGTCCTGATAAGGTCATGTGGAATCAAAAGTGCGAACATGCATACAGCACTTTGAAAGGACAGTTGGCGGCATACCCCATCCTAAGGTTACCTGACCTTAAGAAACCTTTTGTACTGAGAGTTGACGCGTCAGGTCAGGGCATCGGGTCAATATTGCTGCAAGCCGAGGACAGTGACCCGAACCTGCTATTCCCAGTTGCTTACGGCAGTCGGAAACTGAATAAAGCGGAACGCAACTACAGTGTCGTTGAAAGAGAATGTCTCGCTCTGATTCATGGCATCAGACGCCATCATGAGTTTCTGTATGGTACTTCTTTCACGGTGCAAACAGACCATGCTCTATTAGCTTTCCTGGGTGCCAATAAGGAATTCAACGCAAGGATAATGCGTTGGGCCTTGCTATTGAGTGTTTATTCCTTCAAAGTGGAATATATTCCAGGAAAACAGAATGTCGGAGCTGACTTCTTGAGTAGAAACTGGACCACGGAGGAAGAGGAGAAAATCGACGATGCCAATCATCCGAAAGCTACCGATCAGGGCAGCTTCATTGTCATAAATGAAACATCAAAACGAGTTTCCATGTCTCAAAAGTGGGGACGACTGTGACGTACGTCTAAGTATGACAAATGAATTTCCCTGACTCGATGGATTATAACAGAATATTGGCCTCTCATAACTTTAGAACCCCTGATCATCTATTGTAACTTTAACCCGCATGCAGCATTTCCACGAGAATTTTACACGCTGGATCATTAATATGTAGCTTGCTATCTTCTGTGAACTTTTGAGATCGCATGGCCTTTGATGGGAGGTTAAATCACGCCCTCAACCATCTCTGAGAACGATTTATAGCAATCTTTTCCTTAACGCCGGCCCAAAAGAAGACGTGGCCAGAGACTCACTCCTGTTTCTAGAGCAAGTAACAGCAGTTCAATTTCTTACCTGGCTGTCACCCCGCCTGGTGGGAGTTGCCAGAGCTTCTCAGAACAGCGGTACCATCAAAGCCAGGCTGATCTTCAGAATTCAACGTGGGGCGGTATACGATCTAAAGAAATCAGGGAACTCCCAGCTAACGTAGTTAGCTTCTCGAGAAATTTTTCGCACTCTCATGCGAGCAGCCTGAGACGAAGAAAATCGGTAGACCGGGGGAAACGGAGGAATCGCAGCGGTTAACACAACGGCGAGATACCTCGGATTCTGCTCTACTTCAAGAAAAGTGTGAAAACCTAACACGTCCTATTTAAGTTACATTTGAGAATTATAAATAAAGAACTCCGAAAACTGCATTTCATCGTTCGTTCTGACAGAATCCTAGTTTCACTAGCATAGTCGGATTCCTGCTAGATTTCATCTACCTTCGTTGACTATTGGAGTGTATTCTTTCTGCGCAGACGGTAATTTATACATTAGCTTCGAGTGATCAGTGGTCTAGTTATTTCAATTTATTTCATTGGATTGTGGGGTAAATTTAACCTTATTAAATAAACCCATTTTCAAAGTTCTAGTGCAAACTAATGTTACAGCTAAAAGTATTTCCTAATACACTTGACGCGTAAATTAATTTTGCAGACGTTAAAAGGAATTATAACCAGTAAATACAGTTTAGTTCTGTATAGATAGCTGTGCTTTTAATTATTTTTAACTCACGGGGAGTTTTCCTGATTTGTTAATTGACGACGCTAATAAAGTAAATAGGCTAACTGTAATTTATCGCGTGTCAGATTATAATATGATTTGTAATGCATTTCTTGTTTTGATTATCTTTCATTCAGAACGATCATTCAACCTGCATCCCAGCAATTATTAATTATATACAGAGTTCTGCCAACTCAATTTGATAACTCCAGTAACATATGAACCTTTTTTAAAGCTAAACTTGTGGCGACCTGTAATGGGCCCCGCTCCTCTGAATTTAACTGAGAATAAAGCCACCCAAGAAACACTTTTAAAATACTAGTTCATATAGTCCTTAAAAGTAAAACTGGAAGCAGAACATATTTTATTTACTGCCCTATTTGTGAAGAAAAAACATAGGTCTACCTGAACACTGTCTGTCAAGTATATTCAGTGGATTTTACACACCCCACGAAGAAGAACTTACCTCAGTGTTTTTTTTAACTTGTGACATTACGGAAAAAGAAAGTTATCTCCACCAGCTGTGACAATTTTAGGAACCACACCATACCTCACGCTTAGCCAAGTGCCTGTGCCATTAATTAGGAACTTTATCTAAACCAACAGTAGCCTTTACGCTTCACCGTCTGGCGATTTTTTGAGACTATTTGTTACCTCGTTAAATCTGGGGCCTGACAAGGAAGAAATAAGAGGACCAGTCCATTATTCCACGGTATTAGCTGCTGTGGTAAATAATTCCTAGAGTGACAGAATTCTGCGTGTATGTTTGTGGGATGGCCAGCCCTAGTGTGTTTTTTTTTAATGAAAGGAGATTTAATCTTTTCTTTACCCTTTTAATTAGTTCGACCTAGTATTAAGGTGCATTATATTCCTTGTACGGGATTTCTCCTAGCGGGATAGTGTAACTGTGTTCATTCCCCCCCTCCCGTAAAATTTGTATGATTAAAGGGAGACATTTGAGAACCCTATCTTTCCTCTACAACCCCCCCCCCCTTTTACTGTAACCCCTTGCCTCATAGTAATAAATTTACCAGTGGGTTAAATTGCCTATCTCTGATCACCCCCCCCCCCCTTTCTTGTCTTTTGTACCGGGTCTTGTCTGTTAGTAAATACAAACGGGAAACGGTGGATGGGATATTTCTCCTCAAACCCCCCTCTTCCCTTATCATATTTGTATTCTGTAACCTTTGATTTTTGACTGTAAATGTATAATTATTTGTGACTGCTTTATGATAATAAAGGTATAAATCTTTATTTGTGTTGGTTGTCGGCTGGCCCAAAACTCCAAACATTTCCATCTGTGTAGGCTGTATTCATGTACGTTGTGCGACAGAATCACCAATTCGGTGAGTGCGCCTGAGCGACTGGAACTGACAAACAATTGTTTGTTCAGAAGAGAGATAGGAATAGTCTGTGAGAAACAGATATTGTCGTAATAAGAGACTGTCCTTGCTCTTCCCAGCGCTTGTGAATCTACTACCTCATTCTCCTAAATCCTTATTCTCACAGAGCCTTCAATATTCCTCTACACTCTAAAGGGACCAATATCCATCAGCACCCTCTCAGATAAAATTTACGACAGTGGGTTGGGGTGTTTAAATTCATAATCTCCCCCGCGTGTTTAAAATATTATATTTAATATTCTAACGCGTGACCTCTTTATAATACGACGTAATATTTCCGGTGACATCTTGTGTACTCTCACAAACAAATCTGTGAACTCTTTTGATGGCCAGATGCTACCTTCAAATATTGTCTTCCCCAGACAGATTATCGATAATAATCGTACACATGGATGGTCCTGTGAAACGATTATCTCATATCGCCTGTCTTTTCGTGCCATCTCCAGACAGTCAAACAAAAGGGTCGCCGGCCGCTCAGACAAACAACATTGGCTTCCTATTCATCCTCGGACGAGATCTTATTGTGTCTAACGAGGATCATCTCCTATCAAAGGTGGCAGGCGACTCAAAGCGATAAACGTATTACTGGTGACCCGTGGTAATGACCGGGTATTGTTACGATAATACCAAAGTTCCCCTAGCGGAACGTAAATAAGTCTAAGGAGTGGTCACAGCAAAAGAATGTAAGGGCAATAAATATGCCAAATAATAGGATGATGAATGAGAAAAATCAAGAAATGAAGAGATACTGCCGGAGTAAATGAGAGTTATAAATAAAAGCACAACTGATTTCGTCACAAAAATGGAGATACAAGAAATGTAATGCGGAAGGAGGAAATAGAAAATGAACAAAATGGAGATATGAGAAATGTAATGTGGAGGGAGAAAATAGAAAATATACAAAGTGGAGATACGATAAATATAATTTGGTAGAAAAAAATCGAAAATGGACAAAATGGAGACACGAGAAACTAAATCTGGAGGCCTACACAAAGCATTCACAGCTTTGGTTGCAGCTGTGGTTTCCGTAATAATGTCTTTGACATGAGGAGTTTGTCAACTTCATGCACAACCTCAAATTAGTCGCCTTGTACGAGTTGCATAATTGAGCAGTAGGTCTACTCTTTCTGTGCCTCATAGTCATATGAGACCCTTGTAAAAACTATACGGGGTCATTTTCTTGCATTCCAATAAAATACTATGGTGCGTCTTATGCCCAAGATAGTGTCATTGTCTCATTTGACCTCTTATTTTGCGAAGAGTTTAAGGGTAGGTATTTCTCGAATTCATATAATCTACGTGATATTTCTGTACAGACCAGATAGCCACTTTGAGAATAATAGTTGAACAAAGTCTGGAATGGAATTCACCCCTATACATCGTGTGGTAAAGTGGGATGATATAAATACTTATAGGGGACTTAGTGTACTGACTGAGATCAGCTGTGAAGGTATCTGTATCTAATAAGTGTGGTGTATTACAGATGACCTTACTTGCTACCACATTTATACCTCAGTCAGAATTATTCTGGAATATTGTGATGACTACGTTGAATGTCTAGGGTTATGAAAATGATGAAGTGTAAGTCACAACAACAACAAACAGATAAACAATTTAATTTATTCCACAACACCTTACAACACTGTGACACTCACACACATATAACACTCTATAAGACTATCTTAAATGAGTCAAGTGTTAAAGTTTTTTTTTTTTAAATATATGTATTAATTTCTTTCAATAATGGATATCCTGATCCCACTACACAGTGAACCAGGAATCACAATCAAATGTAATTACAAGTTGTATGTATACAATTTATAAATATTATCTTTGTATTGACATATTTTATTATTATTATTCTATGTGTGTAATTTGTGAAGTAGTACTATGAAGTAATACTGGCTTTTCAAGCTAGGTTGTGGTTTGTCATCATGACTTCAAGTGTTTACTTATGGTGGAAATCGTATTTGGAAAAGTTCACAGGTCCTATCAATTGAAACACTTTATTGTCCCTCTCTTGTTAATATAATGTCAATTTTAGAGGGGGCACATAGGATTGAGCTGCTCTGGCCACATAATCTTATCTGCTGTGATGGCGGCAGGAAACAGTCTCCTCTGCTCGATTGCTTCACTGCGTTCTTGAGATCTCTCACTGGTCGCTATCTAGACCAAGGAGTAAGCTACCAGCCTCTGGATTCAGCAAAACTCAGATCAGGTGCTGCCTCAATAAGTTAAGACCACGGTCCCTGAAACAAGAAGGTTGTACCTCCTACTTCAGAACTAATTTACAATCTATTTCCACACTGAACACAATACATAACAAACACTGAGTTCAGAGCGGTAGGCCAACTGCTAGCTTCATCTGAAACAATTTACACCAGTATTCTTCTCCCTAATGGTTACTACGCCTCTGCAATTTCAGCTGTAAGTCCTTCTATACAATAAGATAGGTGTCAGTGTACTATTTGGCGATCCCATGCAGTTCTACTTCTCTCCGACAAGTTTTGTTCAGGTTGGAGCAATATCTAGGCTTTGCCTCATGTTTGCTACTGAACCACACACATATACAGACATAAATTATCAATTCACATTCAATTTTCATCAAAAAGATATCAAATATGTCAATCTTACCATAATTCATGGAAATAATAAACAAATACGTTGACTGGCGATGAATATGGCACAATTTCGATCTGCCTCTGTCCCAGGCTTTTATTTAGAAAAATATGCACTGGCTCTCAACGCACTGTTTCTTAGTAAGTTTATTTTAAAATGTGGCACTGAACTGACGCTCCTAATTGACTATATTGGCGGGTCTAACCAATTGGGCCATGTTTACACAAGCGTTTGAAAAAAGTACCCCTACTACCGTTTCCCCTAACAACAAAAAATTAGTATTTGTAGTCCGACTAATCGTGGTTAGCCTTACATATCATTCCCGCCAATCAAATAGGATGTAACTTGTTGGCCCATTTCCCGTAAAATGGTGGTTTCAAAACATGCCACTGTGCGATTATGATTTGGTGCTGTCCGACATCCTCACTATTTTCTTTTGGCTATAATTTGATAATTCCTAGACTATTTGCGTAACACTTAACATATTCTCTGTCAGAAAGTCCCAAGGAACCCAAATATATAAATTTTAATGGGGCTAAGTGGCTGCGTTCAAAATTTGTATTTTCTTCTAAGATAGTCGTGCTGTTACCACCTCCTCACTTCCAAACTTTAGGGTATCTGCTGTACTGTCAGACTAATGTCAGGAGTCTAGACATAAAACCGTAGAATGTCATGTTTCCTAATAAGCATTTTACAGGTTTTTAAACCTAACTCTCGTAGTTGTAGTGTTTTTTATCACTGTCTATTTGAAAAAAAAAGCCAGTGCTTCATGCCTTTCGCGCGGGGAGGGTGGCATTGATTGTATATCGCGTAGACGCGTGTTAGTGTTGCATGCGTTCCTGCTTTCAGCCCTCCCTCTCTCTATCCTAAGTTCATCTGTCCTTTCGTTTATGTTAACGTAGTGAATAAAATGAAATTAATGCTAGTATTAATCTAGGTCATTACGCAGTGTGCCTATCTCAAGGTTTTCTTAGAAATACAGTACACGTTTTATTGTTTTGTGGAAACGCGTGTATTGATGCAGTAGGCTTTACTATCAACGTGAAAGCGTTACAATATGCAGACGAAGTAGAAAAAGGGGGATCTCGAGTACAGTCATTGTGACAGCACTGTTCTTTACCATTCTTCTTTCCTTTTATTGAATTAATGCGTTAGGCTTTACATTTACTTTTTAATTTATATATGTGGATTTAGAATGTTTCACGACAAATTCTCCCCTCTTAAAACAGACGTTATATGTCAGTCTATAATTCTATATACACATAGAGAAATTTTTTATTATTTCTGGGGCTTACGGTGATTCTCATCACACGGATGGCGGCTTAAAAAATCCGCTCCCAGATTTGTTTTTCCAGAAATATACTCTATGCTAAACTCAAATGGCTGCATAAGTAAGGACCATCTGAGTAACCTAGAATTTTCATGCCTAGTCTGCGCTAGAAACGACAAGGGTTTGTGATCCGTTTGCAACTTAAATACCTTCCCATACAGATAAATATTGAATTTCTTTATCGCCCATATTACTGCAAGACATTCTTTTTCGCTAGTTGAGTAATTGGTTTCAGCTTTATTCAACTTTCTGCTAGCATATGCCACTGGGCTTAATTCCCCATCCAGTGCATCTGATTTCTGTAACAGGGTCGCCCCTAACCCGATATTACTGGCATCCGTCCTTACAATGAATTCTTGACTTAAGTCCGGTAATTTCAAAATAGGTTTGCTTGTAAGTTTTTCCTTCAATTCCTGGTAAACCAATTCACATTGTGATGTCCAGGTAATTCGATCTGGAAGTCCTTTACGTGTCAAATCAGTTAACGGTGCACATATGGAATTAAAGTTTTTGATATACTTTTGGTAGAAACCACATAATGAGACAAAGGATCTCACGTCTTTCTTGGTTTGTGATCTTGGGGCTTTCTTTAGTTTCTCTAAATTCTTGGGGTCAGGGGTCATGTTTCCCTGATGGACTGTGTGTCCCAAGAATTCTAATTCTTTACATCCAACGCAGCATTTGGTTGGTCGGGCTGTTAAATTCGCTTATTTAAGTCGATTAAACAGCATGTTCAGAGAGTCAATGTGTTCCTCAAATGTTTCTGTTGCTTTCAGGATATCATCCATGAAATTTGTGATGCATGGATTATTCAGAGGATCCAACAATTTTCTCATCATTCTAGAGAAGACACTAGGTGCATTCTTCAATCCAAATGGCAATCTGTTAAACTCATAGTGTCCCTCTGAGGTACTAAAAGCTAGGTATGGTCTAACCTCAGGCTTTACTGGAATCTGATAGTATCCTTTACTCAGATCCACTTTTGAGAAATATTTAGCTTTATTTAGCCTGGCAAACAACTGATTTGTATCCGGCAATGGATCCACCTGTCCTTCTGTGATAGCATTCAGTCTCCTGTAATCTATACAGAGTCTATGTTCTCCAGAGGGTTTCCTTAAGAGCACCACACTGGAACTATACGAAGATTCACTGTGTGAAATAATTCCTTCCTTCAACAAATAGTCTATCTCTTCCTTCAAGGCTTTCTCCTTAGCAAAAGGAATCGAATAGGGTTTCATACAGACAGGTGTGGGGTCTATCAGTTTCATATCATATTCCAATAAGTTTGTATGCCCCGGTCGGTCCGTTAACACCTCTGTATGATTATCTAGAACCTGTTGCACTCTCTTTCTGATCTTTCGTTAAATGTGTACTGATTTTCACCTGTGCCGCTGTCTCACAGGGGTGTAATGGATATTCAAATGATGAAAGTGGTTCCTTTTTCATCTCCATGGCAATGGACAAGGTCAACAAGTGTGTCTCTTCCTGATTTTCTCTTTCCAAGTATTTCTTCAGGAGATTCACATGATAGATTTTTTCTTTCCCCTTCTTATCTATCTTATAATTTGTTCTAGACACCTTCTCTAGAACTGTATATGGACCTTGCCATCCAATTTGTAACTTATTCTGACTACCGGGTAGAAGAAGCAGTACCTTCTCTCCCACAGCCAAATCTCTGTCTTTAGCTTTCCTGTTGTAATAGGCAGCATGTTTTTTCCTGGCTTGTCTCAAATTTTCATTGGCAAGTTTCCAGCCAGTTTTTAAACGAGTGGTCAGCTCATTCACATATTGGTATGAGGATGTAATATTTTCCTCTGCCTTTTCATCAGTGCACGTTCTTAACAGCGTTTCATATCGACCTTTAATTTTGTGGACCTCTTTGTCCATGCACCGGTATGGTCTCTTCCACTCGAAGCGCGATATTGATGATTTTTCTTCCCAGAATTATCATGCACAAAACGACCGCTACCAATTCTTCTCTTGGGGCTTTCTCCCCACTTAGAATTCTTGATGAGAGATTTCCTCTCTACATCCTCTTCCTCCAGTTTGTTTAAGTCCGATTGAGGGATTTTCGGCTTATCCTGGGGTAAGACATCTTTTTGCACTCGCCGCATAGTGGTCATTGTAAAACAGTTAATTGAAGCTTGTCCGTGAAAAGGGGCTTCCCATTCCATTTGGTCCACTTTATCAAAGTTATTTTTCTTTGTATTGTCAGGCCTAAGTTTGCCCCGTGGCGTGTCCAGGTCCTGATCAAGGTTCCCACTTGTGGGTATTCCCTCATGTGCTATGCTACACCTTTCTACAAAATTCTCAATGTCCCACCTTGCCTTGGGCCAATAATAATTGTGAGCCACCTTTTGGATGATGGTACCAATTTTCTCATGGTCCCCATCATTTTTCACATGTAGGCTCCTTATTAAGTCTGCCCTATATGTCTTTGGAAGAACCAACTGTCCGTGACCATTGGATCTAGTTCCGGCCTTACTGTAAATCAACTTGTTTTTCATATAAAAATCTCCCTTGCCTGGAGTTGTATGACAAGTTGACAATTTCCTAAAACAAGGCTTGAGGGTCTTATCCCCAGCCTGTGCCTTCCTCAACTCTTCTGGAGTGTTATTTAACATAATATCCTCCTCCTTTCTTGAGGTTGACTTGACCTGAAGGGTGGCCATATACACAGGTTTCCTTCTGCAATGGTCAGTGTCATGATTGTTCATCTGACAATTCTTACACCATCTCTTTCCTTGGTTGAAAGAGTTTCTTTCATCATATTTCCTTTCATCGAATTGTGGGGTTTTATTCTTATTGTCATACCGTGGCCTATCAAACTGGTGCTTACCTTTGTTTTGATCTCTAGGATCAAATTTATTAAAGTTCTGTGGTGCCCTAAAATTATCTACCTGTTTCTTCTTATTACCTGATACTTCTGCCTGAGCTGCTTGATACCTTTCAGCAACATTTAGTAACTCACCCAGTCTCTCTGCACCTTGTTCCATGAGAAACTTTCTCAGGTCTGGAGCCATGGACTCTCTTAATTGTTCTATAAGGACCATTACCTTAAGATCTTGGGTTTTCCCCAGAGAAGTCCATTTCTCCAAGTATGTCTCTAACCGTGCAGAGAACTGGTGATAGGTTTCACCTGAGAGTAGTTTAGCATTCCTAAATTTTTTTAAATAAAATTCTGCGTTCTTTTCATATCTTAACAAAAGAGCCTGCTTTAGCATGTCATAATTTTCTTGATCACCTCTGCTCATTTTGGCAAAAACTTCATAAGCTGCACCACGAAGTCCTTGAGATAACTTTAAGCTCCACCTTTCTCTCTCTAACCCATACGTGGTAGCTAATAGTTCATATCTATTTAGATAGCTCTCAATATCATCGTCTTTCTCAACAAAATGATCTAAATGAAAGTTCATAGCTGAGGTTGAGGCTCCCTGACTAGCAGTAGCATCGGAGGTAAAGGGACTGGCACCATTTTCAGGAGCATGGCCTTGAAACTCAAACTCCCTTAGTCGTAACTCATGTTCCCTTTGTAATCTCTTCTCCTCCTTTTCTGCTTCCCTCTCTGCAGTCAATCTTCTTTCCTCTCTTTCTGTAGCCAATCTCCTTTCTTCGGCTTCCCTTTCAGCCTTTTTTTCTTCTCTTTCTGCCTCCAATTTCTTAGCCTCTTTGTCAGCCTGTATCTGCAGCCTCCTAATTTCTTTTTCAGCCTCTAACTTTCTTTCAGCCTCTTTTTCTAATCTGTCCGATTCTAATTTTCTATTGGCTTCAAATTTTCTTTTTTCACGTTCAATATATTTGTCACATTCCGTAGTGACATAGGCAATCATAACTTGCCCGTCCATTCCTAACTCTTTAGCAGTCTGCACAGCAGCAGATCGAAATTTTGCCAAGTCGGCCATTGTCTAACATGCAAATGTAAACAATTCAATCTATCAATAATTATCTAAGGACAACCACAGGCACTGAGAGCTCAACCTTATTTATCTCCACCCAAGGATACCTTTTAATTCTTTATTATTCCCAATATATATAATAGGAGAAAGTTCAATATTCCGGGAGCGAGACCCCAATATATGTGGTAAAGTGGGATGATATAAATACTTATAGGGGATGAAGTGTAAGTCACAACAACAACAAACAGATAAACAATTTAATTTATTCCACAACACCTTACAACACTGTGACACTCACACACATATAACACTCTATAAGACTATCTTAAATGAGTCAAGTGTTAAAGTTTTTTTTTAAACTATATGTATTAATTTCTTTCAATAATGGATATCCTGATTCCACTACACAGTGAACCAGGAATCACAATCAAATGTAATTACAAGTTGTATGTATACAATTTATAAATATTATCTTTGTATTGACATATTTTATTATTATTATTCTATGTGTGTAATTTGTGAAGTAGTACTATGAAGTAATACTGGCTTTTCAAGCTAGGTTGTGGTTTGTCATCATGACTTCAAGTGTTTACTTATGGTGGAAATCGTATTTGGAAAAGTTCACAGGTCCTATCAATTGAAACAATTTATTGTCCCTCTCTTGTTAATATAATGTCAATTTTAGAGGGGGCACATAGGATTGAGCTGCTCTGGCCACATAATCTTATCTGCTGTGATGGCGGCAGGAAACAGTCTCCTCTGCTCGATTGCTTCACTGCGTTCTTGAGATCTCTCACTGGTCGCTATCTAGACCAAGGAGTAAGCTACCAGCCTCTGGATTCAGCAAAACTCAGATCAGGTGCTGCCTCAATAAGTTAAGACCACGGTCCCTGAAACAAGAAGGTTGTACCTCCTACTTCAGAACTAATTTACAATCTATTTCCACACTGAACACAATACATAACAAACACTGAGTTCAGAGCGGTAGGCCAACTGCTAGCTTCATCTGAAACAATTTACACCAGTATTCTTCTCCCTAATGGTTACTACGCCTCTGCAATTTCAGCTGTAAGTCCTTCTATACAATAAGATAGGTGTCAGTGTACTATTTGGCGATCCCATGCAGTTCTACTTCTCTCCGACAAGTTTTGTTCAGGTTGGAGCAATATCTAGGCTTTGCCTCATGTTTGCTCTGAACCACACACATATACAGACATAAATTATCAATTCACATTCAATTTTCATCAAAAAGATATCAAATATGTCAATCTTACCATAATTCATGGAAATAATAAACAAATACGTTGACTGGCGATGAATATGGCACAATTTCGATCTGCCTCTGTCCCAGGCTTTTATTTAGAAAAATATGCACTGGCTCTCAACGCACTGTTTCTTAGTAAGTTTATTTTAAAATGTGGCACTGAACTGACGCTCCTAATTGACTATATTGGCGGGTCTAACCAATCGGGCCATGTTTACACAAGCTTTTGAAAAAAAGTACCCCTACTACCGTTTCCCCTAACAACAAAAAATTAGTATTTGTAGTCCGACTAATCGTGTTTAGCCTTACATATCATTCCCGCCAATCAAATAGGATGTAACTTGTTGGCCCATTTCCCGTAAAATGGTGGTTTCAAAACATGCCACTGTGCGATTATGATTTGGTGCTGTCCGACATCCTCACTATTTTCTTTTGGCTATAATTTGATAATTCCTAGACTATTTGCGTAACACTTAACATATTCTCTGTCAGCAAGTCCTAAGGAACCCAAATATATAAATTTTAATGGGGCTAAGTGGCTGCGTTCAAAATATGTATTTTCTTCTAGGATAGTCGTGCTGTTACCACCTCCTCACTTCCAAACTTTAGGGTGTCTGCTGTACTGTCAGACTAATGTCAGGAGTCTAGACATAAAACAGTAGAATGTCATGTTTCCTAATAAGCATTTTACAGGTTTTTAAACCTAACCCTCGTAGTTGTAGTGTTTTTTATCACTGTCTATTTGAAAAAAAAGCTAGTGCTTCATGCCTTTCGCGTGGGGAGGGTGGCATTAATTGTAAATCGCGAGACGCGTGTTAGTGTTGCATGCGTTCTCCGATCAGCCCTCTCTCTCTCTCTATCCTAAGTTCATCTGTCCTTTCGTTTATGTTAACGTAGTGTATAAAATGAAATTAATGCTAGTATTAATTTAGGTCATTACGCAGTGTGCCTATCTCAAGGTTTTCTTAGAAATACAGTACACGTTTTATTGTTTTGTGGAAACGCGTGTATTGATGCAGTAGGCTTTACTATCAACGTGAAAGCGTTACAATATGCAGACGAAGTAGAAAAAGGGGGATCTCGAGTACAGTCATTGTGACAGCACTGTTCTTTACCATTCTTCTTTCCTTTTATTGAATTAATGCGTTAGGCTTTACATTTACTTTTTAATTTATATATGTGGATTTAGAATGTTTCACGACACATCGGATTTGTGGACTACGAAAAGGCATTTGACAGTGTAGACAAAGGATCACTTTGGAAATTGATGAGGCATTATGGAGTTCCCCTGAAGATCATTAATTTAATAAAGAAAACATATGAAGACATGACATGCAGAGTTCTTCATGAAGGAAAACTTACAGAACCATTTGGGATAAGAACAGGAGAGCGACAGGGAGGCCTCTTGTCTCCATTTCTTTTCTTACTAGCAATAGACTGGGTTATGAGAATATCAACAACACACAACAGAAATGGAATCCAGTGGACTCTGACTAAGCAGTTGGATGATCTGGATTTTGCTGATGACTTGGCTCTTCTGTCCCATAACCGTAGTCAGATGCAGGACAAATTGAAAACACTCGATGAGAGGTCACTGCAATTAGGTCTGAAAATACACAGGGAAAAGACAATGAGAATAAATGCAGGTAATGAAAACAGGGTTGAACTTGAAGAAGCACCGATACAAGATGCAGAATTGTACACATATCTTGGCAGCAATATAGACAAAGTTGGAGGGACAGACAGTGATATCAAAATAAGAATACAAAAAGCAAGAGGAGCTTTCGTTGCATTGGGAAATATATGGAGATCAAGAGAAATCGGATCCAACACGAAAATAAGAATCTTCAACTCAAATGTGAAGTCAGTCCTATTGTATGGCTCTGAGACATGGAGAACAACAAAGACAACAACCAAAAAGCTAAAGACTTTCATAAATGGGTGCTTGCGTAGAATAGAGGGATTAAAATGGTATGACAGGGTTACCAATGTGGAACTGATGACAAGTACTAGACAAGTGCCAGTGGAACAAGAGATGAGAAGAAGACGATGGCGAAGGATAGGACACACACTGAGGAAACCTGTTGATAGCATTACAAGGCAATCCTTGTTCTGGAACCCCCGGGCAAGAGAGGCAGAGGTAGATCAAGAAGCACTTGGAGAAGAGAGCTGGGAACAGAGATGAAAATGATAAGGAGAACATGGAAAGAACTTGAGATGATGGTACGTGACAGGAGGACTTGGCATGTGTTTGTTGAAGGCCTATGCTCCTTTGAGAGTGGAGGGTTATGAATGAATGAATGAATTTCTCGAATTCATATAATCTACGTGATATTTCTTCCGCACTTTGGAACCTCGTGATGAAAGTTTGACTTGCTATAATACAGGGTGTCTATAAAGTTATTGTGCATCTTTAAACTTGAATAACTTTGGATGTGCACGTGACAGAAGCACACTGTAAACAGCACATAAAAGCATAATTTATTCATTTAAGAAAACGTTGGTGTTATCACCTTTGCGTTATGGTTTATCATATCTGTAACTGATTGAAAATGGCGGCAGTAAATGAAAAGACTGTCTGTGTTTTTTTGAAAATCGGACTGAATGATGTGTTAGGAAAGGCGGTGGTTAGCTTGAAGGCTACACATTTGAATTATGTTGTGTTAAAACTTAAAAAATATTACGTTTTCACATGCAGTTTAGAGCGTGCTTATAACACGTGTACATTAAAAATCATTATTTATAGTGCTTATATCACGTGTACATTTAAAGTTATTACAATTTTAGGATGCATAAGGACTTTATAGACAAACTGTATTTTTGGTCTGCCATCACCGGTGTCAATACCTTGTCGGGGTATGGCGACTTGCGTACCCTGATTATCCCCAGAGCTATGTCAGCTGGTGTTTTACTCCTGGAAGGTTCTACCAAGCTGGACAGGTTTGTGCGGGCAGAGGTCAGACTAAAGCAGACACCCTGGTCCTCTAGGTTGGTGGTTTTAGCATAGGGCTGACACCCCTGTCTATGTAAAAAGAAATTAAGTTACGGAAACGACAACAAATGAACAAACTTTGCTGCGGGACGGACATCCGGAGTCTGAGGCTCGTATGACTGTCAGTGGTGAAAGCCGAAAGGAAGCCACTGACACGAAAACGGACGTCCTGACCGCCAAACGTGATACAAGAATAGGATTTTTGAATGTCAGGACAATGAACGAGACGGGTATACTAAAACAGGTCACAGCAGAAATGAGAAACTATAGATTACACATTCTAGGGATAAGCGAGAGCAGATGGACAGGGGCAAGAAAAGTTAAAACAGCTACAGGAGAAACGGTACTTTACTCTGGAAGAGAGGATGGACAGCACAATGAATGTGTAACCATTATTCTACAGAAAGGAATAGAAAGGACATTACTGAAATGGAAATCCATCAACAACAGACTGATAAGAATAAGATTGAGAGGAAGATTCACCAACACTACAATAATACAATGCTACGCACCAACAAATGACAGCAAAGATGAGGTCAATGATGAATTCTATCAACAACTGCAGAAAGGAATGGAAGACACACCTAGATATGATCTTATCGTAGTAATGGGAGACCTCAATGCGAAAGTTCTAACAGACAATACATATAATGAAAGAGTAATGGGGAAATGCGGCAGCGGAACAACAAACGAAAATGATGATAAATTAATACGTTTCTGTAGCATTAACAACCTGGTCATTGGAGGAACACTCTTCCCACACAAGGAAATTGACAAATTAACATGGGAATCACCAAATGGTCGGGACAGAAACCAGACAGACCACATTATGATTAACGGTAGATGGAGACATGCATTACAAGATGTGAAGGTAAGAAGAGGTGTGGATGTGGGAGGTGATCACCATTTAGTAGTAGCAAAACTGAAAGTGAAACTAAGAACGGCTGGACCAATTGTAACTACACAGAAAAGGTTTGACATCAGCAAATTGAAGGACCCCCTTACCAGAAAAGCTTTTGCGTCTGATATAAAGAACGATATCAATTTGCCAAAAGTCAGGAAAAGACATTGACTGATGATATAGACCAGCAATTCAACACCATTTCAACAATATATAAGGAAAGCAGCAAATCATGTTTGGGATTCCAGGAAAGGAAGAAGCAAGATTGGATAACACCAGAAACATTAAACACCATAACGACGAGAAAGGAAATGAAAAGAAAGAAAACAGAAGCGAAGTCCCCCAGGTTAAAACAAACAGTAGCGAACAGTACAGTCAGCTGGACAAGGAAGTTAAACGCCAAACCCGAACCAACAAAAGGAATTTCCTAGACGATCTTGCAAGACAGGCAGAAGAGGCAGCATTGAGAAATGAACAAAGCACAGTATACAAAATAGTTAACCCAAGACCTAAGGGTATTTTATGTTTGGACATGCGCCCTAATATAACCGACTAGGTTTAACGGGACGCGCCTCGCCAAAAGGAGGCAAAACTTTATTTTTTTTTTTAAAGAAAAAAAATCAGCGGAAAACGAGGTGCAAACAATATTACGCGTACATTAGTAAGAGATAAGCAAGGAAATCTCAACACGACAGCAGAGTTACAGGAAACAAGATGGGCATAGCATTTCAGAGAAACTGTGAACAAACCACCAGAGACACAATTGAATGTTCCCGAGGCTGAAAATGATCTAGATGTTAATACAGACATTCCACGGAAAGAAGAAATCATCACAGCAATCAAAGGGTTAAAGAATGGAAAAACTCCTGGCCATGATAACTTAAATGCAGAGCTGTTTAAGACAGACCCTGAGCTAGCAGCAGAACTATTAGAACCACTATTTGCACAAGTCTGGAAAACAGGGACAGCACCAACGGAGTGGGACAAAGGAATAATTGTCAAATTGCCAAAGAAGAGAGATCTTGCAGACTGCACTAATTGGAGAGGAATAACTCTTCTCTCAGTTCCCAGCAAAATACTAGGCAGGATAATTATACAGAGAATTTCAAAAGCAGTAGACCACAAACTGAGGAAAGAACAAGCAGGATTTAGAAAGAACAGAAAATGTGTAGATCATATATGTAAATGTAATATTAGAGAGCAGTGCTCAGAATGGCAAAGAAAGCTGTACATTAATTTCGTTGATTTTGAAAAGGCTTTTGACAGTATACATAGGGACAGTTTATGGAAAATACTGAGGGCTTATGGAATTCCAAGCTGCATAGTGTCAATCATAAAAAGCCTCTATGCCAACTTTACGTGTAGCGTTGGGCAGAGCAACCTAACCTTTGAGGTGAAGACAGGAGTACGACAAGGATGCCCCTTATCAACCACTCTATTTTTAAAGTCATAGACTGGGTGATGCGCCAGACAACAGAAGGCAGTCCTAGAGGAATAAGATGGACTACATTTTCTACACTGGAAGATCTGGAATATGCAGATGACATTGCACTACTAGCACAATCACATCAACACATCCAGTAAAAACGGATAGACTGAATAAGTATAGCCAGCAGGTGGGATTGAACATCATTCTAAAGAAGACAGAGGTCATGACGCTCAATGTGAGCAACCCTGAGCCCATATCAGTAAGGAATCAGCAACTGGAACAGACAGACACCTTCACATACCTAGGATGCGTAGTAACACCAGACGGCGGAGCAAGCAAAGACATCAGCAACAGAATGAACAAAGCAAGAACAGCCTTTTTTAGTCTAAACAACATCTGGAAGTCCTCTCAGTACAGCACAAGCACAAAATTAAGATTATATCAGAGCTGTGTACTTTCTCGGCTTCTCTATGGTGCGGAATGCTGGAGAGTTACAGAGAAGGAAATGTCAAAACTGTCCTCTTTTCACACAACATGCCTAAGAAAATTCACCGAATCTTTTGGCCGAATACCATCACCAACCAAGATCTGCTTACTCGGAGCAAGCAAGAGGACATGCACACCATCATAGCTGGCAGACGCTGGAGCTGGGTTGGCCATGTCCTCAGAAGAGACCCCTATGCCATCACAAGAACAGCTATGCTATGGACCCCTGAAGGAAAACGAAAGAGAGGCCGACCAAAAACAACTTGGCGGAGGACTGTGAAGGCTGAGATGCAAGAATGAACCAGAGTTGGGGCACTGTACGAAGGATGGCCGCCGACCGAGCAAAGTGGAATCAATTTGTTGTTGCCCTACAAGACGCCACCAGGCGTGATGGCCACTGACTGCTTTGACGGTCGGCGGCTAAGGATCAAAGAAAAGAAAAAGAGTATTTTTGGTATCTGCATGTGTAATTTCAAACATAGTCGCTTAAAATCACGAAAATCATTCGTTTGTTTCTTTTAAAAAAAAAAAAGCTGCACTCAGGTATCTTAGCGTTGTGTTTATAAATCTCTCTTTTACATAATCTGAATATACGCGCTTAAGCCGCCAAAAATGTTGGGAATGAATTATGCAGTGCTCATTCCAGTGGCGCACTAAGGCGGGTGCGTGGGGAGGGGGGGGGGATCCGCCCCGGGTGACAGCCAGGAAAAGGGGGAGGGGGTGCCATATAAAACTATTATGATAGTTTTTACTTTTTTAAATATACTTGTTTCTTTGTGGGAGGCGGTGTAAAATGTAGGATCCGCCCCGGGTGCCAGATACTTTAAGGACACCCCTGGCTCGTTCTGCTGCTTGTCGTGATGACTGTACTATTTCTCCTGTGGTCAGTTCATTCCGTTTCATTATATTTTACCATTCGATCTTTGCAGTCAAACATTTTAAAACAAAACAAACAAAAACCAATCAAAATCTGTGAATCATTATTTAATGGCGTATCCGACTTGTGTGACTAAATCGTATCAATAATTATTTGGGAAAACGGGATATATGTGCTCCCCTCCTTCCCACCCTCACACCCCCACCCTAAATAGTTCCTTTCATCCTCCTAACAATATTAATTGTGATCATTTCTTTCCCATAGTAATGTATATTGTATTATACAGATCCGTTTGACTAAAACTTTCTTCACCTCAATTCATTCTCGTCTGTAACATATACATCTAAGATAGACATTCATAATCATACGTACCGGCGATGCATTTTTTGCGATGAAATCAGTGTTATACGTAGGAATAAAATCAGAAATCTTTGCGAAAAGCCGATATGTGTGTGTATACTTTTAATGGATGTTAAATTTAGTTTTCACAGTGCAATTGCGCGCCATTTCCGTATTTTCCTGAAAAGCAGTTGAGACTGTTTCATTGTTGGGTTACAAGCGTGTCATTAAGACAATTCGTAATATAGAAATGCTTGGTGGATCCACCTCCTGGTTTTTTTATTATGCCACCTGTCCTTATAAGCTACTTAGGTAACTAATATGCAAAAATCCTATCGCGCAGTCAATGGAGGAAGTCATCCGCAGCTCAGGTCTTTTAAGGAATGCTTAAGCGGATCTTATAGATTTTTATCTACCAGAAAACATAAAATGTCTTCTCCTCCGATGCAGTCCTCATACAGTCAATGTCAAGGCTGGATATTTTAGTACATTTTTAAAATTCAAGAAATATTGAACGAAGAAATCAATAGAGGGTCGCCCCCTTCGCTAAAGGTCAACTCTCATTTTTTGACAAGCGTTTACTCCAGTTAGCGATTTAACCAGATATGACTGCTTTCATGCGAGAGTCCAACGACTGCCGTCAGATGATCAACTTTACGTTTTATGATTATTTTTAGTTCATGTTAATGGGTTAATTTCAAGGCTCGAGAGCATGTTCATTTTATTCATTCAGATACAGAAACAAATGGGACGTAGATCATTCAGGCCATACACAAAATGATGCGCATTACTAGCTCAGCAGAAGAGATCAAGTATTAATCATCATATACCGCACTGACCACAACATATTGGGATACCATCTATTGGACAAGCTAAAGATATGAACTACCGATGAGTGTAGCTGTGGCACTGATAAAATGACTGCTGAATGATCTACTTCAAAGATGCCCAACATATGAGCAACAGAGAAAGAACATCAGGCCTTTACCAGTACCATTCCTGGAAAAAAAAACTCTATGGAGATACAAAAAGCCTCAAGCTGACTACTGCTTTCTTTGAACATATTCAAGTAGGCGTCTGAGAGTGTACGAAGAAGAATAAGAAAGAAGATGTCATGTTTTCATTACTCTTGAGCTGGCAATGGAGAATAGATCTTCAACGCCTCTACGCCACGTCCTCTTTGTTCAACGCCTCTACGCCACGTCCTCTTTGTTCAACGCCTCTACGCCACGTCCTCTTTGTTCAACGCTATCTGCTCAAGATTTGTCCACATCTTCTTTATACGTTTCATATCTGTGTCCAGCTCTCTTTTTGGGTGTTTTTCTGTCGCCCTCTTCCTGTCTTACCAGGGGTGTTCCAAACCAAAGACTGCCTTGTAATGCTATAGCGAAATTCTTGTTTTTCTGAAGCAAATATATTTGTTTAAAACGGTGTGGTTATTTCTTTTTTCTTGCCTATAGTTTTGAACTATTTGTAAGCATAATAGTACGCTTTAGAACCATGATTCAGTTGGTTTTGATTCCAGACGACCGAAAAGTCTTTTATACTTGGGAAATGTGCCCTATTATAACCGACGGACCTTGTGTCTAGGTTGAATGACTTAACTTAATGCTATTGAGTTGGATCATACTGTAATATCCGCAAACGATGTTCACTGCGGCATTTTACAAATACATAATACACTTATAGGAGTCGCGGTAGCACAGTGTTTAGTGCACTGGCTTCCTAGCTCGGTGGTCCATTGTTCGATCCCCAGTTGAGGTGGGATTTCTTAGACCGCAAACGGCTCCGAGGTCGACCCATTCTCATGAATTGGGTACCAGAGCAACTCTGGGAAGGTTAAGGCGGCCGGCGTAATGCTGACCACATCACCACTAGTGTGCCGATGGTCGAGAAAATATGGGCCTCACACCATATTCCCAGTATTCCTCAATGGGCGTGTAACGGAATCCTTTATAATACACTTATGTTTTTAAAATCTATTGGTAGGTAATTTTGTTGAAGTACAGCTGACAGCTCAAAAAAAGTAATAATATACTCGTAGACATGGTCAAATTGAGTTCCATAACAGATACCTGCCGTAGGTAAGTGAAGTGTTAGAAACTTCCCTACAATAGTTCCAGCATTGTAAAGCGGGGTTGTTAGGGAGCTTTATTTCTTCTATAATTTACTCGTGTTTCTTGTCAGGCTGGGCATTGCCATAATGACCGTTATAACCAGCTCCCGCGTGGATTCATGTCTGATTTTTGAATTAAATGCATATAATATTAAAGATGTTCGTTGGTTAATTTACTTTGTCCGTTGTTATTGAGAGTTCTGTCTTATTCTTATATTTAACTTGGTTACGTGCTTAATTATGGTTACTCAATACTGTGAAGGTAGTAACGACGTGTAACATTGAAGGACACTTGAAGTACATCTCAACGGTAGCATTACAACGAACTTGATCGATTGAAGAAGGCGTTCTCAAACGACTGACATCTCATTTTAATAACGTATTTCCACATAACATTTTGTTTGGAATTACACAGCATAGTTCATGCATTTGGAAGTCACTGCTATTGGAATTTAATCACAGAATCTAGGAATTACTCCTGACCTAGTTCTTCAGTAATTTTAGTGACTATAATACTGGCCACAGTTAGTTCTTCTTCGAAGCTTTAGATTAGATTTTCTAAGCTATATCTATATATGTCATTGCTACGATTTGCTTTACATTTTCATCTCTCGTATAAAGAAAGTTATTCATTTGGCTTCACACGCCATAACATCTGCCAGTTTTAATCTCGTTACGTATTTCAACTTGGACGGCAACGTCCTTAAAAATGCCTCTATTTTTAGAGCGTTCGCCAGACAGGTATTTTCATTTATATCACCTTATCGTGAATATGATTGTATTTATATTTGAACACTGTGAATATGGCTTTCCAAAGCCTTCTTAAACTTAGTCTATAATGACACTTTGTAAAGTGGATATACCACACAATTACGAACACAGCCGTCAAGCCCAAATGCTATACAAAGAATCCCCTTAGGTAACTATGCGTTCTACGTAACATAGTATAGTATGCGCTCTTCGTAATATTGTATCAGTGAGGGGTGCACATGGTGCAACAATCACCGCGACTAAAATAAACCTGTCACGACAATTTCACACCATGGAACGATGTCGTAGATTTTATCAGATAGGTAATAGATGTTTATAGTCCTGTCTGAGCAGAGGTGATAGTGATAACTATGTGAGAGTAAGGTGTATGTAGTGAGATATCCGTGATACACTCGCCCAAATATAATTAGATTACCGCATTTTGAATTTTCTTCAATACGCCAAGATAGATTTTCTACACCTCCCGCCACCATTTGCCCGGCCCTACTCATGTTTCTCAAACAGTCCAATTCTAGTGACGTAAAGTTACCGTTTATAACCGCGACTAGAAAAATTTGAAAATTGTCAAGGACGATAAAATCTAATGCAGAAATATTTGGACACTCCTTGATTTTTTTTTAAACTAACGTATTCTAAGAATCTATTATTAGTTACAACATGCGACAGTAGTTATATTTTTCCTTTTCAAGAACGTCGCATTTTCAAAGACGCCAGCGAGCGGCTTACGATTTGAATCTATTAACGCAACGCGATAGTACCCATCCCCTTTTATCAAAGGCTTTTTCGTTGCTCCATACTAATTTGTTTAATATAACATGAAACAGTTTGGAAGTCGGCCAACACGTGTTTCTTTAAAAAAAAAAAGACGGGAGACAAAGTGAAGAAGAGAGGGGTTTAGTATGGAAAAAGTCTAAACCCACTTGGGTATTTTCAAACTGAAAAAAAAAAAAACGAACGAATGAGTGCAGGGGAGCGGATGGGACTAAAGAAAGACAGAAAACGTAGATAATGTTATGCATTCTATGTTAGAATCAGAGGGTCGAACTTATTGATAAACGTACAAAAATGTTTGGGATTTTCAAAAATAAATGTTTGGGTTTTTCCAAAAAAAAGAGTCAAATCGGTGTAGTTTAAACTGATTGGTTAATTTTAGAATAGACATAGTGGGAATATGTAACCGGGGCAGGTGTTCCTTAGGAATTTCTCAGCTAAATCTCAAAACTGTAGTAATTCACCTTTTCAACAGCGTTCGATTTCATGCAAAACTTTTAATATCTTTCAGCATGAAACTTAAAATTTCAACAAAGTCTGGACTTCAGAACATTTTTACAATAATAAGTATAATAAAATTCTATCATCTCATCAGATGCTTTCATCTGATGCAAAAATCCCTTTTTGCATCTTTGTCTCGTAGGCCTACTCAATTGTCAAATATGGCGAACCTTCTCATTCCACCGTGTTCCTTCCTTTAAGTTACAGTCTTATTTTAGGTTCGACGACATTTACCCATCTCCTCAGATTTGTCCTTGATTTCTTTATCGTCATAAGCATTCCTTGAGTTAAATGCTTTCCAACACAAGAATATTTTCTACTCTACATGGTTTGAGGTGTAAGACATTTTTTTGCAAATTGACTCAAATCCTCGAACCTAGTTCTGCTGCGACTAGGGTTGGGAGCTCTATTCAAAATACATGTTTAACGATTGTCACTACTTACGCCAGTAAGAAAATTATAACCACTCAATGTCCTGAAATACACATTTTATAAGAAATGTTGAAGTTTGATTTTCTCAAACTAAGAAATATGTAGAGCTGGTCCAGATACGACCTCTTGAGTTGCGCTCTTTCATTCTACTGCCAAAATGGCGTCGTTGTTCCACTTTCCCCAGGGTAAATCTGAGCTATCCGATTGGTCAGGGGAAATCACCCAATTATTAGAAATGGCGTGTAGAAGCGGCTCTACCCTAAATATGTGACACTATTTATTATTTTCTGTTTCTCATAAAATATAAAATTATGGGGTGGTCTGTGCTTCCTCTGTCTTGTAAGAATATAGTCTGTTTCCAAAGGAACAACTATGTACACGGCCACGCAGCAGCTGTCTGAAAGTGACCATTGACAGCCTGTTAAACCTTAACATATTGTGTGATTATTTCATTGATTGCGGGTTACATCACCCAGTTCAAGTTGGTCAGAAGTCGGAGCTGCAGAAGTTGAGGCAACCTCCCGGTTGTTTCTTTATAAAATCTTACAAGTAGTAGCAGACTCCAGAATACACGGAAGTGGATCGTGTGCCTTTTTCTCAGAGCAGTCATCCAGGGTCTACACGGAGTCTCAGATAAGCCCAAAATATTCAGGGCTTATGCAAACTCAAAATATAATTAATCTCCACCCTATTCAGTAACAGTTTGTGATATGATGTGAATACCAGTTTTTCCCAATAGTGACTCTTCAGATAACAGTAGTCTCCAACAGGGAATAAACGTGTATAAACATTAACATATTAAGAGATATATTGGACTAATGTCCTTCTTGTGTATTTAAGTTGATATAACACCATAATTTCATTTTAAGTTAAACATTCCTGTCCAATAAATTTGAGGGACAGGAAATTAAATTGTATATACATATATATATATATCATAACTTTAAACCCAGTCTTGTTTATTCGATATTAGTGAGTTAAAATTGTATTTGTTTAACACATTCATCACTACATTATTCATTACCCTAGACACCAAGCCATATAAATAACATCACAAACACTAGATACCCAAAATAAATCGCAGAGTGAGATCGTAGGGTGGTAACAGTCAGGTACCCTGACAACATCTTCATCAACTGTTAGACTCGGGGACTTGCATAGCTGACCTCACTCTGTAGACACATACTAACTATTTCTTTTAACATCAAAACCCACCACATATATTGGGACCCTCGCCCGGGATTTTAACTTCTCCTAGCACTACATATATTGGGGTCCCGTCCCGGGATTTTTAATAGTAATAAAATTAATAATATTTATAAGGTGGAGAATTGTTTGAGTTGGCATAGCCCTTAATTAATTAATTAATTAGTCATAGCATTTGTTAGTTGTTTTAGTTAGGGTAAATATAATTTGGTGCAAATGATGGCAGATTTGGCCAAATTTAGATCGGCTGCTCTACAGATTGCAAAGGAAATGGGAATGGAAGGGCAAGTTCTGGTTCAATATGTAACCTCAGAATGCGATAAGTTCATTGAGAGAGAAGATAAGAGATTAACTGAAGAAAAGAGGTTACAATTAGAAGATGCTAGGGAGGCTAGGAAATTAGAGACTGAGAGGGAGGCTGAGATTAAAAGATTACAGTTGGAAGAAAAGAGATTAGAGGCTGAAAAGGAGGAGAGGAGATTACAAAGAGAACATGAGCTACGACTAAGAGAGTTAGAAGTGCAAGGCCATGCTCCAGAAAACAGTCACAGCCCATCTACCTCTGATGCTACTGCCAGTCAGGGGGCCTCCAACTCAGCCATGGGGTTTCATATGGACCCTTTGTAGAAAAAGAGGATGGCATCGAGTCATTCCTCTCTAGATTTGAAAGGTTAGCTACAAGTTATGGTTTAGAGAGGGAAAGGTGGAGCTTGAAAGTATCTCAAGGACTTAGGGGAACCTCGTATGAGGTTTTTTCCAAATTGAGCCGGGAAGATCAGGAAAACTATGACATATTAAAACAGGTTTTTTTAAGTTAGATACGAGAAGAATGGTGAGTTTTATAGAAAGAGATTTAGAAATGCTAAGCTCCTGTCTGGGGAGACATATCATCAATTCTCTGCAAGGTTGAAACCTATTTGGAGAAATGGACTGCTCTGGGGAAAACCCAAGACTTAAAGGACATGATTATGATAGAGCAGGTGAGAGAGTCCATGGCTCCAGACATGAGAAAGTTTCTCATAGAACAGGGTGCGGAGAGGTTAGATGAAATGCTCAATGTTGCTGAGAGGTATCAGACAGCCCAGGCAGAAGTAGCTGGCGCTAAAAAGAAACAGGTAGACAATAATAAAGCTCCTCAACCCCATAATAAGTTTGACACTAGAGATCAGGGTAACAGGGGTAAACCCAACTATGATAGACCCAGGTTTGACCCTCGAGATAGAAACCCGCAATTCAATGAGAGGAAACCCTACAGACCGGAAAATAAATATTGCAAATTTTGTAGAATGAATAACCATAATACAAAAGACTGTAGGAAGAAAAATATCCCTCATTACCACGCTGCATGCCTTAAAACAGGAAACAAGAGACAGAAAGGAAAACCTACTGGACAGCAGGAACCTTATCATCCCCCTGTATGGGAAGACGTAGTATGTAATGGGGCCACCATCAGGTGCCTTTATGATACTGGATTGGATTTTGACTCAGTTGTAAGTTCTCACCTGGTTCACCCAGATCAGTATACCACAGAAACAGTGGAAATACAAGCGGCAACCAAGGAAGTAGCAACTATGACACTTTCCATAGCACGAATCAGTGTAAAAACACGCAATGTGGAAGGAGTGATTAGAGCAGCATTGATAAACGAACCAATCTACCCTCTGATATTGGGGTGTAGATACGTCTTTTTGGGAAACCCCAAAAGACCTGTGATTAAGGCAACAGTACAGACCAGATCACAAGCAAGGAAGGAGGATGAAAACCCAATAAATACTCATCCAGAGGAGATGAGGAAAGCACAGACTGAGGATAGGTCACTAAAGCCGTGTTTCAAGAAACTCCCAAAATGCCATACACCTCCAAACAAAGGAGACTTTTATATGAAGAATAAACTCATGTATAGGAAGGCTAGAACTGGTTCCACTGGTCATGGACAGCTGGTACTTCCCAATTCATATAGGGAAAAAGTGATGGAGTTAGGACATGCGATTCCCTTCAGTGGTCATATGGGGATCAGCGCTACAGGACAGCGTATAGCTTGTCATTACTTCTGGCCAGGGATAACGGAAGATATAAAAAGATATGTCAAATCCTGCCCAGAATGCCAAAGGGCAGCTCCAAAGCATTGGACTGCCCCAGTAACTCTAGGGGAGATGCCAATAGTGGGAACCCCTTTCGAAAGAGTTGCAGTGGATATTGTGGGACCTCTCACACGTACCAAGAGGAGGAACAGTTACATCGTTACTCTGGGGGACACTTGTTCTATGTGGGGAGAGGCGGTAGCCTTGTCATCAATCGATTCGAAACATGTGGGAGAGGCATTACTTACGATATTCACGAGGTTACGATTTCCCCACCAAATCTTGACTGATAATGGATCACAGTTCAAGGGGAGACTAACTGAGGAGTTTTCAGGATCTTCCAAGCCAGACACTTTCATTGTAGTCCGTATCACCCCCAAGGGAACGGCCAGGTGGAAAGGTTTAACGGGACACTTATCTCCATCCTGAGAAAGTTGACACATGAGAAACCTGATACGTGGGATCAATACTTACACGCGGCTCTGTTTGCTTATCGTGAAGTACCACATAATTCGACTGGAATGGCACCAGCAACACTGCTATTTGGGAGACCAATAGAAGGTCCATTGGAAGCCTTATTGAGGACATAGACAGATGAGAAGGCAGAGGAGACTGTTACCTCATCATATCAGTATGTGAACGAGCTGACCACTCGCTTAAAAACTGGCTGGAAACTTGCAAATGATAACCTAAGACAAGCCAGGAAGAAACATGCTGCATATTAGAATAAGAAAGCGAAGGATATGGAGCTAGCTGTGGGAGAGAAGGTGCTTCTTCTACTACCCGGCAGCAGCAACAAACTTCAAATTGGATGGCAAGGTCCATTCACAGTTTTGGGTAGCATGACCCCTGACCCAAGGAACCTGGAGAAATTACAGAGAGCACCCAGACCACAGACTAAAAAGGATGTGCGATCCTTTGTGTCACTTTGTGGCTTTTATCAAAAAATACATTAAAAACTTTAACTCTGTGTGTGTGCCTCTGACGGATTTAACTCGCACAGGAAAACCAGATAAAATTGAATGGTCGGCAGAATGGGAATTGGCATATAATGAGTTAAAGGAAAAACTCACCAGCAAGCCTATATTGAAATTACCTGATTTGAATCAGGAATTCGTGGTAAGAACGGACGCTAGTAATGTATGCTTGGGGGACCACTTTGTTACAAAGGTCCTCTTCACCAGCTGGGGAATTGAACCCAGTTGTTTATGCCAGTCGCAAATTAAACCGAGCGGAACAAAATTACTCAACAATTGAAAAAGAATGTTTGGCTTTAGTCTGGGCGATCAAGAAGTTCCAGATCTATTTATATGGTAGAACATTCGTGGTACAATCAGATCATCAGCCATTAGTAATTTTGGCCCAGGCAAAACATGGAAATTCCCGTTTATTAAGATGGTCTTTTCTCATTCCACCTTACTCGTTTACCATTGAATACATTCCTGGATCGCAGAATGTTGGGGCAGATTTTTTGAGTAGGCACCCACCTGCAGAAACTCAGGAGACTCATAAAGCTTAGCTGGGTTCAATTTGGTCGAATTTGTATCACAGATTATAAAGCTGCATTGGGTTGCAGGCTTTTCAACAGGAGAGATTTGTAGTGAGATATCCGTGATACACTCGCCCAAATATAATTAGATTACCGCATTTTGAATTTTTCTTCAATACGCCAAGATAGATTTTCTACACCTCCCGCCACCATTTGCCCTGCCCTACTCATGTTTCTCAAACAGTCCAATTCTAGTGACGTAAAGCTACCGTTTATAACCGCGACTAGAAAAATTTGAAAATTGTCAAGGACGATAAAATCTAATGCAAAAATATTTGGACACTCCTTGATTTTTTTTTTAACTAACGTATTCTAAGAATCTATTATTAGTTACAACATGCGACAGTAGTTATATTTTTCCTTTTTAAGAACGTCGCATTTTCAAAAACGCCAGCGAGCGGCTTACGATTTGAATCTATTAACGCTACGCGATAGTACCCATCCCCTTTTATCAAAGGCTTTTTCGTTGCTCCATACTAATTTTTTACATATAACATGAAACAGTTTGGAAGTCGGCCAACACGTGTTTCTTTAAAAAACATAACGGGGGACAAAGTGAAGAAGAGAGGGGTTTAGTATGGAAAAAGTCTAAACCCACTTGGGTATTTTCAAACTGAAAAAAACGAACAAATGAGTGCAGGGGAGCGGATGGGACTAAAGAAAGACAGAAAACGTAGATAATGTTATGCATTCTATAGAAGAATGAATAAAAAGGAAAAGACAGAATGGAATTAAAAGTGATAATGTTGTTTATTCAAAACTTTACTATTTCCCATAAAAACATATCTAGACTTATAAATAAAGAGAAAAGTACAAAGATGCCAAATTAGATAAAGACATAGATGAAAATCTACTGGATAGATAAAAGACATTAGCCTGTTTAATAATCACTTTTCATCTTTTAGATAGCTTCAAAAGTGACTGAGTTATCGCATAAAATAAAATTTGACACACAGACATACCATCACACTGATGTCCCAGCTCAGTTTAAAAGTAACATTTTGCTAGTCGTTGCTTGGAAACAAGTCACATTGGCTTGCCTCATTTGATAGACACTACTAGGAGGAAGGGGAGAGGTATAACTTTGAAGTTTGCCAGCGTAAGCGACACATAGTCTAAACAGTAATGTTAGAATCAGAGGGTCGAACTTATTGATAAACGTACAAAAATGTTTGGGATTTTCAAAAATAAATGTTTGGGTTTTTCCAAAAAAAAAGAGTCAAATCGGTATAGTTTAAACTGATTGGTTAATTTTAGAATAGACATAGTGGGAATAAAACTGCCGCTTCTGAGATGCAGGGTGCCACTTGATAGAGATTTTTCATACAAGCAAGGTTTCAAGCAGAGCAATTAATGACCAAATTGCCGTTGCGTCTGTAGCAGCAGCTGTCTGAAAGTGACCATTGACAGCCTGTTAAACCTTAACATATTGTGTGATTATTTCATTGATTGCGGGTTACATCACCCAGTTCAAGTTGGTCAGAAGTCGGAGCTGCAGAAGTTGAGGCAACCTCCCGGTTGTTTCTTTATAAAATCATACAAGTAGTAGCAGACTCCAGAATACACGGCAGTGGATCGTGTGCTTTTTTTTCTCAAACCAGTCATCCAGGGTCTACACGGAATCTCGGATAAGCCCAAAATCTTCAGGGCTTATGCAAACTCAAAATATAATTAATCTCCACCCTATTCAGTAACAGTTTGTGATATGATGTGAATACCAGTTTTTCCCAATAGTGACTCTTCAGATAACAGTAGTCTCCAACAGGGAATAAACGTGTATAAACATTAACATATTAAGAGATATATTGGACTAATGTTCTTCTTGTGTATTTAAGTTGATATAACACCATAATTTCATTTTAAGTTAAACATTCCTGTCCTAACAAATTTGAGAGACAGGAAATTAAATTGTATATACATATATATATATATCATAACTTTAAACCCAGTCTTGTTTATTCGATGTTAGTGAGTTAAAATTGTATTTGTTTAACACATTCATCACTACATTATTCATTACCCTAGACACCAAGCCATATAAATAACATCACAAACACTAGATACCCAAAATAAATCGCAGAGTGAGATCGTAGGGTGGTAGCAGTCAGGTACCCTGATAACATCTTCATCAACTGTTAGACTCAGGGACTTTTATAGCTGACCTCACTCTGTAGACACATACTAACTATTTCTTTTAACATCAAAACCCACCACAGTGTAAGAAATAGTTTTTTTCTCACGAGGCGATAGTGTAAGAGAAATGACAGTCTCTGGGTTGAGTAATTTCTCTAATCCAGCCTATCTGTACGACTATATTTAAATCAGACGCACTTTCTCTCCTTGTACAAAATACAAGTTACACTGCACCTTCATGCACACAATTCTGTGACAAATACCCACAAACGTGAAAACAAACTATGGATAACAGATAGGGTAGGGGTTGACCAACACAATAACTTAAGGTTTATTAAGTTTATTTATCACTAGAACTTTACAACATAAATCATATACATCAATAGATCATGGTTTACAGGCAAAATGAAAATTAATCAAATAGGTTCTCCCCTCTGGTAAAGGAAAAGAAAAGAAGATCCCAACGGAGGTTAATTAACCCAAAAGGTCAAAAGTTATAAATAAGGGTATGGAATAGTTAGTAAAGAAAACAAAGAACAAGTTCCTAATTAAGCTATCCAGTAAATAATCAGGTTAATAAGAACAAAAGAAAGGATTTGTATGATAGTGGTAACAACAGAAAATTATGTTACTCTCTTACAGTTCATTCAATCCTTCATACTGTGGCCACATTCATATTCACTTACCCAATAGTTGTTGCAGGCATTCCGTGGAAATAAACACTAATAAGTAATCATGCTATTCAGTGTCATATTAAGTTTTGCCAAATCCAGCCCCAGACTCGCCGTAGTTGCTGACTGCAAATTTCACGGGAGTCGCTGGAGTTGGTGATTTAATTTTCCTGGATAAAATACGGTATCTCTGCCTTCAGTTGGTTGGAGTAAGGTTCATACGTGGTGATTGCCGACATAGGATGAATAATACATATATAGTTCCTGGGCTGTCTAGCCCCAGGCTGCTGAGACATTATGTTAAGTTACACAAATGTTGCTGACAATATATTTTGCCACAGCTGGCGGATGAGATTGGTATAAAGGTAAAATCTGGTATAGTTCTGGTCCAGTTAACATTTACAATTATTGTTCTAGTTTGGCCTCCCTCATAAAAATGAAGAAAATGGACCGCACAGGTCGTAGCCCGAAGACTCAACAATGTTATAAAGTTTCTGGTTGCTTATACACTTATAAGACCAACGGACCATACGACCATAGTTCATAAGACATAAGTTCATATGACCATTATTTCCTTATGACCATAGGACCACTAGTTCGCTGGGTTTTTGATCAGCCTAGATTTTAGGAAAGAAATATAAACATTTAACCATAATATCAATATTATATCTCTACCACGTGTTAAGGTAAGACCTCTTCAACCATTCCGTTATTAAATTAGATTATAAACCACAAATGTCTAGTTTATCCTATCACTTTTAACGCGTGATATGAACACTAGTCATTTATAAAATTACATAAAAATGGATAGAAGTAAATATTATATACCGTCAGTAGACAGTTATTTAATGTATGTACTAGTCAATTTAAAACATCTCTTTCTAGGGAATATCGAGTAATTAAACTTACTTTACAGCTGGAAAAATTAGCTATAAGTTATTTAATACGCTATTCAATTGACACAGAAAATCCTAGTGAAATATGATGGAAAAACTTTTAACCCACTAAATCACTTAAAGGCTAGTATATAAATTACCGCAAACAGAAAAATGAAACACTCCACGAAATCTAATAATTCACTCTGCACGAGAAATCTTAGGATATCGAGCTAGTGAATTCAGAAGAATCTCTGAGCAACTGATAATGACTTTTGGAGAGACGAGGTATATATATGAAATAGGTATAAATTCGCTAGCCAGTGCGAAATATCACGCCTTTTCCCCTGTTTTGGGAAAATCTGCAGTTCGATTTCTGAATGAAAGCTTTTTCTCTCACTTATGCCGACCGACAACCTTTGGCTTGTCTTTGATTATCCCCGCCTGCCGAATATCAGCTACGTAAGTTAATTCCCCTGAAAATGTAACAATCCAAGGTACGTCTCAGAATTATCACCCTTGATTCTTCAAAGACACTGTTAACGCCTGGCCTCTGTCCGTTGTTTCCCTGATCAAAGAGCGATTACGCCGTGCTGCGCACTTCGCTCTGTTCCACCGTGCTTAATTGCCAGACGGCTTGCGTGTTAATTGCGATAGTGAATCAGGCGTTCGTGTAGCAAAAAAATATAAAACTAGATGGGGGGGGGGGGCAAAAGTGGACGGTCCCTGCTGCCCTATTTACATACGTGACAAACGACCCTCAACAGGGGTGACCAGTTCCCTTCCTCGCTGCTATTTCCTTCCCTATCTCAAAAGCAAAGTCATGTACCAATTTACAGCTGGGTAGATTGAAGCATATGGATACCGTGAATTGAACCTAGCATCTTTGCCGCGAGAGACCAGTGCTCTAACCACTCTATAGGCATAGGGTAACCGAATAAAAACGTATTCAAGAAATGAAATCACTGTAAATATAACCTTACTTTAAACTCCAAAATAATCCAGTTTCATTTATTCTTTTAACATTTTAATTTTTATATTTCTTTTATACATTTCGGTACGCCCCTCTCACCCAGACGGCACCCGGTCTGGCTACACCGCTCGCACCGCCCAAGAGTCGACCCTGCTTTTGCAGCCTGAAGGCACCATTGCAGCCGGATCTCTCATACGAAGTCCGCACCAAAACATTTATGTCCTCTTGCAATCATAATTTCTGTAGCTATTTATTTTAAACTAGTGTAAAAACCCGTCATTAGACGGGAATTAAATTCAAAAGCACCAACACCTAACGGCAATTTTACTTATTCAAAAGTATTTTTTTTAAACCACTATGCATCACCACAGTACACGAACTACGTAGCAGCAGCGAGGATCCCAATGTGTGTATACGGGAATCACACATTCTATAAATATATTTTTGTGCACACAGTCATTTGCGCATTCTTCTTTGGTAAGTGTTACTATTTTCGGGAGAGTACATATAAGGGAAACTACTTACTTACTTAGTCGTTCCCCTTCTACCGTGAGGTGTAGAGGTTTGGAAGAGAGAGCGCCAGACTATTCTATCGGCTGTCTTCCTCCTGGCCTGGTTCTTCTTCTTCTTCTTCGTACACTCTCAGACGTCCACTTGAATGTTCTCAAAGAAAGCAGTAGTCAGTTTGAGGCTATTTGAATCCCCGTAAAGCATTTCCACGAAAGGAGACGGCGTCGGCCACACGCATCCTCTCCGTACCACACACAAGGGGCAACCCCGAAGCAGATGCTCAGCAGTCATTCCATCAGTGCCACAGCTACACTGATCGGCAGTTCCTATCTTGAGCTTGTTGAATAGATGGTATCTCAATAGATGGTTCCATTCTAGTCCTCGGTCCTTCAAAGATTGTCTAATGTTGTCCTCCCAGCGGACTCTGGGTCGTCCTGTGGGTCTGGATCCATGGCTCTTTGTTTCCCATGCTTGTCGTGGTAGCCGATCTTCTCCCATTCTACAGACATAGTCAAACTATCTTAGTTGGGACTGTTTTACTTGGGTCTGTAGGGGGTGGGATTTTAGGCCTTGACGTATCGTCTGGTTGCGGATCATGTCTCTTCTTGTTACTTCAACCACCTTCCTCAGATACCTCATTTCTGAGGTTTGGATCTGGCTTTTGTGGGTTGTAGTCATCATATAAGGGAAACAATACAATTAATGACTGATTATTATGATGTTGATTAATATAATTAGAGTACTGGAATTTATAAAGGGCCTCTTTTAAGAAGACTAAAACATGAAGAAAAAATTTTCAAATGTTTGATGACTTCCACATGTACAGTGACTTATTTTTTTATCATCTTGCATTTTGTTCATTCTCATTATATTGTGTTTTTTTTTTTTTTTTTGCTTTTGTTTTATATGCAGATCTTTTTAAAAACCTAAATTCATACATTTGATTATAATGTAAATTAGTAGGCTTATATAAGTCTGCAACCTTTTATTCGAAACCCTTGTGGCTAGATGTGTGTCAGAATTTGGAATTTTTTTGAATTTCAGAATGGTAGTGTGGGAGATGTACTGTGTATTGCGATAATGACCTAGCATGGTATGTCATAGATCTGGTAGAAAACCCTGTTGTTGCAATAATGCTCAGGTCAGCTGTCAGTAAACTAGTTTTGCTGTAACTGAGTTTTGCCAAAAATGTTTTCTTTTCATTCTCATCTATGACCATTCAGTTGCCTGTGGAGCATAGCACAACAACTATTTAAAGCAGTGCCCTCCAGTCCTGTTGCCATCTGTTCTAAGTTCTTTTCCCGTCATCTTGGTCAATTTTACATCTATCTCCAGTTCTCTTCTTCGTGTTTTTGGGTCTCCTTACTTACTTACTTAGTCGTTCCCCTTCTACCGTGAGGTGTAGAGGTTTGGAAGAGAGAGCGCCAGACCATTCTATCAGCTGTCTTCTTCCTGGCCTGGTTCCATTCTAGTCCTCGGTCCTTCAAAGATTGTCTAATGTTGTCCTCCCAGCAGACTCTGGGTCGTCCTGGAGGTCTGGATCCCTGGCTCTTTGTTTCCCATGCTTGTCGTGGTAGCCGATCTTCTCCCATTCTTAGTTGGGACTGTTCTATTTGGGTCTGCAGCGGATGGGATTTTAGGCCTAGACGGATCGTCTGGTTGCGGACCATGTCTCTTCTTGTTACTTCAACCACTTTCCTCAGATACCTCATTTCTGAGGTTTGGATCTGGCTTTTGTGGGTTGTAGTCATTGCCCACGACTCGCATCCATATGTCAAGACTGGGACATAGGTGGAGCGGTATACAGCCATCTTCGTTTTCTTACCAACCTCTTTCTTTTGCTGAGGAATCCACGATTTATGGCCTGAAAAAGTCTCCCAGCCGCTGCTTTTCGAGTGGCCAACTCTTCTTTGATGCCTCCCTTTCGGTCTATAATAGCTCCGAGATATTTAAAGTGGTCGACCTGCTCCAGGACCTGTTCTCCCAACTTAATCTGATGTTTTCTTTCTTCTCGTGATAACACCATGGATTTTGTTTTAGAGCTGCTTATGACCATCCATCTCTTCTCCAGCTCTTCCTTCCAGACTTGCAGGTTGGATTGGAGATGTGCCTCTGATTTAGCAATCAGGGCAACATCATCCGCAAATGCCAGCTCCGAAATATAGACCTGTCTCATCTTCCAGTACCCCACTGAATACTTTCTTGTTCTCTCCTTACATGCCTTGATGACATCGTCCATAAGGAGTATGAAGAGGTAAGGTGATAGGATTTTGGGTCTCCTGCGTATTTTTACTTTGGGGTTTCCAGAACACGAACTGCCTTGTAATACAATGAGCTGGTATTCCTAACTGATGCGTGTCTTTTATAATGTGATGAATGTCATTATTGAGTAACAGACTGGTTACTATGGCCAAGATCACAGCTAGGGTAGAACAAGGAGACGCCGCAAACAGCCAATATCGATCTGAAGCAGTAAAGCCACAAAAGTGGACGATATACACAATGTTTTATTCACGATTGACGCTGCTCCAAATGCATAATAATATAAGCCAATATACCAAATGGCATAACATATGCAGTCGTCGATATAACACTAGGCCGTCAATTCATGTCTTGGACACTGTCCTACTAGTGATGTCAACATAGGGATGTATTCTGTATTAACAAGTGACTCCGTATAAAATAAACAAACAAGGAGCCCTGTCGAGCTATCTTATGATATCGACACAATCGTTATGAATTTTAATTATAACACTAACGTCTGTCCTATCCAGTGTCACACCTTTTACACACCTATATATATACACACACACACTGGGATTCTCGCAGGTGCTACGGAGTTCGTGCACTGTGCTGAGATCCTCCTTGTGTGTGATCTAGAGAAGGAGATCGAAGCACTGATGGAGTTGTCCGTGTGCAATGAAGATAATTCTTAAAAAACCAAACAAAACCAAATACAATTAATGTCTAACTTTCAACCAAAGTTGCATCCCTTAGCGTTAGTGACAGAAAAAGCTGGGATTTTATATATATGATATACGATGATGTACCCAGCCGCGACGCACAGCCTCGTATTAGTCGGCGTTATCGGACATGCTCGAGGGAGTAACATATTAAATTACCCACAAATGGACTGTTACGTAGCAGATATATTAACTGAGTAAGTCTAAGACACAAAGTTTGCCGCGTAATCCCAATAACCTTATATTTAAGGATTCACGAATAAGGTCACGTGATTGCTATTTGGCCCAATGAAATCAATATTGTTGCAGTTGCAGAATCTTGAGGGTCGATGTAGGGGATGTCTGAGAGACAGAATGTTGCAATAAATCTCCGTAAGTTTTGCATCCTACCTACTTGTATTCTCAAACATGGATTTACTTTCACGTTTCTCTATTAAGTTATCTGTGTCAGGAAGAGCTTACAGGTGATTTCCAATCAATCTGTTTTCCGAGAACAGGATTTCTTTCATATCTATCTATCTATCTATCTATCTATCTATCTATCTATCTATCTATCTATCTATCTATCTATCTATCTATCTATCTATCTATCTATCTATCTATCTATCTATCTATCTATCTATCTATCTATCTACAAGGGGCGTTCAGAAAGTAATGCACCACATCGTTTTTCTCAGCTAATAATGAAGATAGAAGCATGAAATTTTGCACACTTCAAATATGGCATGTGCCAATTGTGTGCACTAAATTGCACAGTAACCGGCCAAATAATACGGCTGCCCTAAACAGTTGAAATGGAGCGTGTTAGCAACTTGCGTTATATACAGCGAATTGTGATAGAATTTCTCGTTGCAGAGAAGGAAACTGTTGTGAATATTCACAAGCGTCAAATGTGATGTGTATGGAAGTTTTGCAGTCGGCAGGAGTACAGTCAGTCGCTGGGTTCAGAGAATCAAAGAATCAGGAAGTGGAGATACGGAGCTGCTTGATCGGCCGAACTGTGGACGTCCTGCCACAGCCACCAACGCAGAAATGTTGAAATGCGCTGAGGGCATTATTCTTATTGATAGGCGAATCACTACTCAACAATTGGCCTTACAGCTGTCAGTCAGCATTGGTAGTGTAAATGCAGTTATAAAAACTCTCGGATTTTCTAAGGTTTCCGCAAGATGGGTTCCTCGAAGTCTCACAAATGACCACCGATTGCAAAGGAAAACAATTTCTTCTGAATTGTTGGAGCGTTTCAATGCTGATGGAGAGAACTTTTTGGCTAAGATCGTTATAGGCGACGAAACCTGGGCACATCATTTTGAACCTGAGACAAAAAGACAGTCAATGGAGTGGCATCATCCGCAATCACCAAGAAGAAAGAAATTCAAGACAATTCCTTCAGCTGGGAAGGTCATGTTCACTGTCTTTTGGGACATTGAAGGTGTGATTCTTGTGGACGTTATGCCAAGAGGAGAGACAATCAATTCGCAAGCTTACATTAAGACATTGAAAAAACTCAATCAACGTTTTCGCAGAGTTCGGCCGCACAAGAATCCAGCAGACCTGCTTCTCATTCACGACAATGCGCGCCCTCACACAAGTCTGGCAACACGGGAAGCAATCACCAAATTGGGTTTGACTGTACTACCCCATCCACCCTATAGTCCCGATTTGGCACCCTCTGATTTTCATCTATTTGGTCCACTTACAGATGCACTCTGTGGGACAAGGTTTGAAGATGATGAAGGAGTGATTCATGCAGCGAAGAAATGGCTATATGATCAAGACAAAATCTGGTACGGGCTAGGAATACATGCAGTTGTTTCGCGCTGGCATAAAGCCGTACAAGTTGATGGGGATTATGTTGAATAATACCGATGTTTATAAGACATATCTATGTATATTGTATATAAATTTCATGCTTTTTGAATAAACAGCTCCTGAGAAAAACGATGTGGTGCATTACTTTCTGAACGCCCTTCGTATCTATCTATCTATCTATCTATCTATCTATCTATCTATCTATCTATCTATCTATCTATCTATCTATCTGTCTGTCTGTCTATCTATCTATCTATCTATCTATCTATCTATCTATCTATCTATCTATCTATCTATCTATCTATCTATCTATCTATCTATCTATCTGTCAGTGACACAAATTACACACTAAACTCAGTGAATCCACGCAGAACCCCTCATAACCACTCATCGTCATCCTCAGGTAATACTCATTTATCTAGCAAAGCTACACCTACTCCCATCTCCCACCATAATCTTTATGACCAAATGTTTCCCCCATTACCCACACTACAGACACCCCCGCCACTACCTGCTCGACAGACCAACTAGACAGATGGAAAGACTGGGCTACAAGTATGACCCGTTCTTCCTCTACATCAAGTAACCACAACACAGGAACTACAACTAGGAAATGGGACTTTCTTCATCCTGTCTCTACCCGCCAAGAATGCCACTCTCATAGTTCGTCTGTGCTACATCAGCTTAGGCAGTATAGCCCAGAAGTATTGATGCAGGCATTTCAAATGTCTATACGACTTTTCGGAACAAAATTCAGCGCACAAACACCAAGCTGTTGCAGATAAACTCACTTAAAAGCTGTATTTCAAACCAGCTTGGAGCTTAGTTCCCAAATTGATGCCTTTTCTCCGCCTGCACCTTTGTTTATTCGTGTTGAGGAAAATTAGGAAATCCTCATAAAAGTAACAAGGGTGGACCTTTAACTGTCCCGAAAAGATTAATTCTCTACATTGACTGTGGTTAAGTAAATATATTCCTGTGTGTTCGGAACAGACTATTTTAAGATAAAAACCGCACTTTTTGCAAAGATTAAGATACTGTAAACAGTGTCCTCGGACTTTAGAGAAATCTATTGCAGTGTATATTTTATAACTTGTTTACAATTTTGTATTAACCATTGTGTACTAATTTTATTGCTCTTTACTCATTCCTACTCCTTTCATTCTTTTTTTCCTATTGACTATTATCAGGGCCGGATTGAGCTAGTACGGGGCCTGTAGCATTGTCGTGAGAAATTCTAATCCACATATATAAATTAAAACGTAAATGTAAAGCCTAACAAATAAATTTAATAAAAGGAAAGAAGAATGGTAAAGAACAGTGCTGTCACAATGACTGTACTCGAAATCCCCCTTGTTTTCTCCTGCGTCTGCAAATTGTAACGTTTCACGTTGATAGTAAAAGCCTACTGCTTCAATACCCGCCTTCTACGATAAAACATGTGCTGCATTTCTAAGAAAAACCTTGAGATACGCAGGTTGACCTAGATTTAAAATTCCATTCATGTCTTTTTATACACTACGTTACCTAAAACGAAAGACAGATGGACTAAAGATAGAAAGAAGGGAGGGCTGAAAGCAGGGACACATGCAACACTAAACACGCGTCGCGCGATACACAATTGCTGCCATCACGCGTGTAAGGCCACATGCACTAGCTTTTTTTCAAATCGACAGTGATAAAAACACTACCCATACCAGAGTTAGGTTTTAAAATCCTGAAAAACGCTTATTAGGAAATATGACATTATACTGGTTTACGTTTGAAAACATTACAGTACCCAGACACCACATCGTTTTCGAAGTAAACAGGAGGTAGAAGAAAGTGCATATTTTGAACGCAGCCACTTAGCTCCTTTAAATTTGTATATTTGGGTTCCTTAGGACTTGCTGACAAAAAATATGTTAAACGTTACGCAAATAGTCTAGGAATTACCAAATTATAGCCAAAAGAAATAGTGAGGGATGTCAGACAACACCCAAATCAGAATCGCTCAGTGGCAGATTTTCACCCCACCATTGTACGGGAAATAGGCTGACATGTTACCTCCTATTTGATTGGCGGAAAATAAATGTAAGGCTAAACACGATTAGTCGGACTATAAATACTACTTCTTTGTTGTTAGGGGAAACGGGAGTAGGAGTACTTTTTTGAAAAGCTGTGTAAACATGGCATGATTGGTTAGACCTGCCAATATAGTCAATTAGAGGCGTCAGGTCAACACCACATTTGCAAATAAACTTACTACAGAATCAGTGCGTTGAGCACCAGTGCATATTTTGCTAAATAAAAGCCTGGGACATCGGCAGATCGAAATTGTGCTATATTCATTGCCGGTCAACGTAATTCTGTGTTATTTCCATGAATTGTGGTAAGCTTGAAATATTTGACATCTTTTAATGAAAATTGAATGTAAATTGATAATTTATGTCTGTATATATGTGTGGTTCAGTAGCGAACATGAGGTGAAGCCTATATAATGCTCCAGCCTGAACAGAAGGTGTCGGAGGAAAGTAAAACTACATGGAATTGCCAAACAGTACACTGACACCTATATTATTGACTAGAAAGAAATAATGCTGGAATTGCAGAGGCGTGGTAACCATTAGGGAGGAATATACTGGTGAAAATTGTTTCAGATGAAGATAGCAGTTGGCCTACCGCTCTGAACTCAGTGTTTGTTATGTATTGTGCTCAGTGTAGAAATAGAGTATAAATTAGTTCTGAAGTAGGAGGTACAACCTTCTAGTTTCAGGGACTGTGGTCCTAAAGCTATTGAGCAGTACCTGGTCAGAGCTTTGCTGAATCCAGAGGCGGACAGCATACTCCTTGGTCCATATAGCAAACAGTGAGGTGTCTCCAGAACACAGGGGAGCAATCGAGCAGAGGAGTCTTTTCCTGCCGCCATCACGAAAGTTAAGCCTATGTGGCCAGCTGAGCTCAACATTATGTAACCCCATCTTAAACTAACATTGTATAAAAATAAGAGGGGAAATTAATTGTTTTAATGAACGGAACTGAGAACATCTCCAATACTAGTTCCAACAGAAATAAACACTTGAAGTCATGATGACAAATAACAACATAGCTTAAAAAAACAACACCAGTATTACCTCATATTACTACTACACCACTGACACACATAGGATAAGATTAATAAAATATGTCACTACAAGATTCATATTGATAAATTCTGTACATATAACTTGTAATTAAAAGTGATTGTGATTCCTGGTTCCCTTTGTATTTGAATCAGGACACATATATATTAATGAAAAGTGCTTAATACATATTGATATTTGAAAATTTACCAGTGACTCATTTAAGATAGTCTTATAGAATGGTACATGTGTGTGAGTGTCACAGTGTTGTCAAGTGTGGTGGAATAAATTGACTTGTTTATCTGTCTGTTGTTGTTGTGACTTACACTTCATCATATACATACCCTAGACATTCAACGTAGTCATCACTATATTCAAGAATAATTCTGACTGAGGTATAAATATGTGGTAGCAAGTAAGGTCATCTATAATACACTACCCTTATTAGATATAGATACCTTCACAGCTGATCTCAGTCAGTACACTAAGTCCCCTATAAATATTTATATATCCCACTTTACCACAAGCATATGTCAAGTAAGGGGCCCTATATTTAAAAAAAAAAACAATAAAACAACACAAATATATTTGAACAAATACATTTTTAATTTGCATAGTAATTATCATTATCAAAAGTAACAACACAGTCAACATTATTGTTTAAATATTAATGTTTCTACATTTAGCATGAGCAAATTTGTTGATGATATAGGATGTATCAATTTCACGCAGAAGTTTATGTTCAATGCTCATTAGTGTGAGATTGTTCAATCTCTTTTGACCCATGGTGCTCCTTAGTTCATTTTTAATAAGTTTCAGTTTGGAAATGATCGTTCTCCACTGCAGTTGGTTACCATTAGTGACAAATATATGCGCAAGGCGATTTCTACATTTGGAAAACAAGACTCCAAAGAATTATCAATTATCAAACGGTAAAACTGTAACTCTACAAGGTCTAGAGTAGTGCCAATATGAGAATCAAGATCAGTTTTCAACAGTTCTGTAAACTGCACAAGTTCTTCACAAAAATTTTCTTCCAGATCTTCCGGATATGATTTAATAAGATTCATGATCTCGTTACCACCTCTTCAGGTGTAAACGACTGTAACTGACGAAGGAATCCAAATACATCATTCAACTTTTGATAAGCTTTCTGGCGTTTTGACAAGGCAGAGAGCAAGCTATCAATAAGGACAAGAAATGTTCGGCTTTTAAACTGCTGAGAAGGCGTTTGAGATTCAACAAGTGGATCAAGTGTGCTGGAACCACTGAAATCATCATACTCTCGATTTCGTTTGAGTTTTCTTCGAGTTTGTTCTTGATAATGCTCACACTCAGTCAGATCCTTGGCCTTTTGCTCTATGTCTGCAAAAGTAGACCGCACTGCTTGAATATACCCCCGCAGGGATTCATAGAGTGCACAAGCTGTATTCAAATCTTGGTCAGAAGATTGCAAAGAAGCACTGGCCATTTGAAAACGCTGTAATACTTGATCCCACAGTATGGTCATTATTCCTGTTTCTAACTTCATCATGGTTGAAAGTAGACCACGAGCCTGTTGACGACACTCTGCCTTCTGATCATTGTTATCTGAAATATCATCCAAGACGTGTTTTATTGCAGAAAAGCTGTGTAAAAGTGCTTTTGTTGCATCTGCCCGAGCGGACCACCTGGTATCTGACAGTCTTTTCACAAAGGGCAAATGGGACTTATTATGAGTACCGCCAGCACATAATATAGATACAATCACAGAAATATGCAACGATATATACAATACAGGATATATACCACACGACATAAAGACATCAGTTTTCATAACATTGCCCAAAAAACCAAATGCAACAGAATGTTCAGACTTCAGAACAATCAGCCTGATGAGTCATGCAATTAAGATACTGCTCAAAATCATACAGGAAAGAATAAAAAGTAAAGTAAACAGCGAAATCCAAGAAAAACAGTTTGGTTTTAGACGGAACAGTGGAACAAGAGAGGCAATATTTTGCCTAAGAATATTAGCAGAAAAATATACAGAGGTCCAAAAAAGTATGTATATGTGCTTCAATGACTATAAGAAGGCTTTTGACAGAGTCCATCATGAGCAAATAATTGAATGCCTCAAAGACATAGGTATTGATGGAAAAGATATAAGAATACCCAGTAACCTTTATTGGGAGCAAACTGCCACAGTAAGATCGGGAAGGAATTATTCACCATTGTCAGAATGGCTGTTTGATGGATGTGGCGTGTGTAGATGATGATCAATACTAGGGATATGAATTAACACGAACACCACTGGTTACAGTTCCCTGACATTTAATAGAACGTTCACATACATGTCCTGGATATCACACATCTAGTCAACATACTGAACTACCTACTTGGGTTAACACTGCCTGTAAGGCATAACGACCTACAGTCTTCATACACAGTCTCTCCGACTACACAATAACACTGTACAGACTGTCCTTGGTGCGGTATACACTCTTCGCACAACTTCTTCAAACAACGTTACGTGCGGAAAAACACCCTCGCACTAATACAACACCCTCCAGGTGTATATCACATATCATTTGTGATGGGCGGCATGAACATCGCCAAATAGATTCCAAGAATCCTCTCCAGGCGGGAAAATACACTTCGCCTGTACTGTATAGCTACCAGGCGGGAAATGCGTCGCCTGACTCCTTCGTAACTCCAAGGTGGAAAATCCTCACCTTATAATGTTCTCCGTGAACATGAAATTCTGGCTCCAACAGGAGCATCTCCAGGCGAGAAACATATTGCCATTAATAAATAACTAGATAGAATCTATCACAGCATAAATATCATAGTCACAAAAACGGATCCTCTCAGTCACAAAATACGAGCTTACAGCCCGGCTTCCAAATCATAGAATACCCTGCTCAACTCGGCGGTCAAACACAGAATAATCCAGTCACACCAGACTTGTGTTCACTACATGCTTTCTCTCAACGCATGAACAAGTCACATGATGTTGACATAAAGTCAGACATTAACTCATGTAGCTGAGTTACACTTAAACAAGTGTTTACAACAGTTCAGTGACCCTTAACACCAACCACTATCATCATTCATACCCCTAGTATTGATCATCATCTACACACGCCACATCTATCAAACAGTCATTCTGACAACCATACATAGACATAAAAAGAGGTGTCAGACAAGGTTGTGTGCTGTCCCCCTGCCTATTTAATTTATACACCGAAAAATGTTTCAAACAGATACAGGAAATACCAGGACTGAACATCAGTGGAAGGTCAATAAACAACCTTAGATATGCAGATGATACCGTGTTGTTAGCTGAAAGCGAACAGGAGTTACAAGAACTAGTGAAGCAAGTGAACAGTATAAGTCATGAATATGGACTCGACATTAATATTGAGAAAACAAAAACTATGATAATTAGCAAAACAGACGATAAACCCACATTAAAGATAAGCGTAAATGGGAAAATCCTGGAACAAGTCAAGAGCTACGTATATCTTGGTCATATAATAACAGAAGATGGCAGATGTGAAACAGAAATCAAGAAGAGAATAGGAATGGCCAAAGCTACATTCAACAACATGAAACATATACTGACATCCAAACAGTTATCTCACAAATTAAAACTGAGAATCATAAAGTGTTATATATATTCTGCATTTCTGTATGGTGCAGAAACATGGACGATGAATAAGCATTTGGAAGAAAGAATTGAGGCTCTTGAAATGTGGATATATAGAAGAATGGGGCGTATCTCATGGAAAGAGATGAAAACAAATAAGGAGGTCCTAGAAAATCTAGGTATGAAAAGAGAACTAATGAGGGAGGTCAAAGTTCGGCAGCTAAAATACTTCGGCCACATAAAAAGGCATAACACCTTGCAGAAGACCATAACAGAAGGGAGAGTTGAAGGCAAACGTGCAAGGGGAAGACAGCGCTATAAGTGGGAAGATAACATCAAGAGATGGACAGGAAAGAGTCTATCAGAGTGCACCACCAAGACAAGAGACAGAAGACGTTGGAGATCCATTACAGCCAACCTTCGTTGTGGAGATGGCAACTGATGATGATGATGATGATGAGCACATAATGCAGTAGAAAGGAGACCCCACCGGTAGGTAGAAGCAGAAAAGAAGGTGTACAGGCTTTCAACAAATCCAAAGAAAATGACTGCTTCTTGACAACCTTCAGCAGCACATTTTCCAACCAAATTTAGTGAATGTGCAAAACACGGAATGTAATGCGCAAACTTATTCATCTCTTTAATTCGTGCTTGTAATCCTATAAACTTGCCACTCATGTTGCTGGCGTTGTCATAACTTTGACCATGGCAGTCTTTAATATCATTGTCATTTGCCTTTAAAAAAATTAAGTAGACTTTTAGTAAGCTGTTCAGCACTATGACCTTTCATACCCAAAAATGTCACAAATCTTTCAACTGGTCCAGATGGCAAAACATAGCGCAGAGTCAAAGTCAGGTGGTCCATATTAGATATATCTGGAGTAGAATCCAATGAAACGGAATAATACTTGTATTTCTTCACTTCACAAAGAATGTGATCCAGTATGCTGGATCCAATCAGATTGATGAATTCATCACACGTTGTTTTAGATAGATATGATGTATGTCCGAATCCTTTGTTTGCATGAGTACTTATATGCTCTGTCAGAAAAGGGTCAAACTTGGCCAGTAATTCTAACAACCCTAAGTAATTCCCGTTATGAGGGGACCGAACAATTTCATCACTGCCACGAAATGAAAGGCCTCGTTTTGCTAAAAACTTCACAACTTCAATTATTCGCTCTAGAAGTTTGTGCCAATACTTTTCTTGAATGTCCATTTGTTTCACAAGTTGGGAATCGACACGTTCACCTTTGTTTTTACGCATCAACAGTGAAATGAAAGCTTGTCTATGTGAGGAGCTTTCGTCATGTCGACGCAATAGATTGCTTGCATTTTTCCAGTTATTAAACCCTTCCACAGTAAACTTTGATGAACATTCTGAACTCATAAGCTTGCATGGGAAACAGAATAGGCGCCCTTTACTTTCTGAATAGCATAACTATTTTCTTGCATGTTGCTTGTTTGTAAGTTTATGAATATGTGTAAAATAAGACTTCTGACAGTATCGAGTTTTCTTTTCAGTGTCATACAATCGCACGGATGAAGAGAAGGAACTATCAACATGTTGACATTTTTCACTTCCCTTGGATATCCAATATTCACGCTCACAGTCATCTATATTGTTCGGCCAGTCACCACTATCATTAGAGTACTTCTTCGTTTCACTTATTCTTTCACATTCAGACGCAGTGTATACTGGGTTTTGCTGTATGTTTTCTGCTGCACAGCCTGCACTAGTACTAGTTGTTCCTGTACTTCCAGCTTCAGCGGTTAGAGTACCACCACCATGAACATCAAAATATTCTGTCAGCTTACGTGTTTTTGATATCACAAGTTGATCTCTTCTTTATTTTTCTTCCTTAGCTTTACCTTTTTCACTTCCAGAAGCATAATTACGTCCAATATCTCTGTGTCTGTCACGTAGGGTTTATATTCATTTAATTTCCTACATCATCTTCCTATTCTTTCACCCGAATTCTCTCTTTTATTATCTCTGTATTTCCTTTTTTTTTCCTGTATATTTTTCATCCATTCGTTTTGCGAATATTATTTTCATATAATTCGCAAACTTTACCTGTTTTCCTTTCTCTAAAACTGAGAATCGCACCTGGGTGGTATTGCGTACATGTCAGTCGCGCTGGTCGGATGATAGGCGTGAATTTACAGCATTCGCTAGACATTCGTCTGAGGGTCTCTGGCCTGGGGCGTGAAAATTCACCCGAGGGACATGGAAAGTAGACAGAGAGTCTGCATTTCAGTAAACGCATGAGGTTTTTCGTCAGGAAAAAACCCGGCTTAGCGTGAAAATCCACTCCGCACTGCAGACGGTGGTCTGAGATTTGCAACTCATGCAAGCCCTCGGCCACTGATGGCTGTTACGTCACGCGATAAGCGGACGAAGGTGTTATACGGACAGGGGAGACTATTTCGCTTGGCGAAATAAGATTAGGATCCTGTGTCCGATTTTAAAGATATTGGCCAAGTTTGAAACTTTAATTTCATTCTCGCTCATAGACTCACAGTAGATAGGTTGCTCGTAAACAGAATAGCTGTTAGCGAAGATCTCAGTTTGTTTCGGCAATTTGTCGAACTTCTAGACTTCCAGAAATATTTTCAGCATTTTTATTCTTAAGTTGTGCGACTACCTGTAATTCTGTGGTTGAGGTAATTAATATGATAGATATATAGATTTTGTGAGTGTTAAAGTGTTTAATCGCTTAATTCATTTTAATCTATTTCTTTAGCGCAGAAGAGAAATAAAGTGGTAGGCTATTATATTTTCTAGGGAAGCATTCAGTGGAAAGCAGAATAAAATTAAAATTTCTAGCTTATAACGGCAATTGTAGCTATTTATGAATTTAATTTAACCGCTAATACTCAGTCGAGTGTATTTTTCTAAACTAACGTATAAACTCTAGAATCGAGCCTCATGAATGGTGACGGAATACGCACGTGTTCCTAATTCATGAGGATTGCTGATTTTTAAATATAACTTACGTCACGGGAAGTTTAAATGATAAGCAAAGCTCTCTGCTTGCAAGTTTAAATGTAAGTTATAACCAGTACAGATTCTGTTTATTATATTATATGTGTTATTTTTCCTCCACACAGTGAAAGTTTTGGGGTGACCCTAACTTTACCAGCACCTAGTAGTAGTTTCCATACTTGTGAAGAAATAGACAGTCCTTATTTTGAACCACGTGGGTTTCTTAAGTACCACTGGTCTAAACAGTGCATATGCAACCCGAGTTAGCCAGAAATACTATATCCCAATAACGGGTTTTCAAAGACTGTAATGATAAATACTGGACCTTGGAGCCAGATCTTAATTTCTTCTAGAAACTCTACGTAATTTTTCTGCCTGGTGGCGCGAAATACTTCAAGTATTAACTAACATTTCCCGACTATATATATATATATATTTTTGTGGACAAATCTGTGGTGTGACTAAAGTGAATCCTATACTGAGGGAAGGCACCGACCTGACATTCATCATTTTTAGAAACCTACGCTATTGACACTGTGCTCTGCTAACTCCCGCGCCTGGAATAATTGTTAGGTGACTTAATCAGACATTTGAACAAATCTGCACACCCAAGTAGTCGTTCCCGGAGACTCCGAGTTAAATACGTCTTTTGGAACTGGGGACTTCTTGGCAGAAGACTGCATTTTTTGAGTCTGTGTGAAAATCTAAAATCAGTGTGTTCCAAGAGGCAGCGAGCAAAGTCGTGAGTACATGTATGAGAGGCCATGGCGGAATGAATGAGTGTACGCTGGTTTGAGTGATATTTTCACTATTATATCTTTGACACCCTGTTGCTGTCCTAATTTTTTTTTTTTTTTCAATCTGCATAATTTGTTGCTAAGGCTAGAGTTCTTGTGTTTTTGTCTTAGGTTAAATCAGATTTTTTTTTTAAACTCTGTGCATATAATTACGAGATAAAACATAGAAAACTCTTAGACTCAAACCCTATGTATCTGTGACTCGGGCGCCATCATCTGTTCTCTTAACGGGGCCGGGCTAAACCTAGAGTTAACACTATAACGGGGCTAACATCCTTGCAACATTTCCTTGAATTTTTATGACTATGTGTATATGTATTTTCCTTGATGTACTTTCTTTGATGTTGTGAGCCGATTTTTCCTGATATTAAAATCGCTCTTGAACTTAATAATCGTGTTTGGTCAGCTCGTTCTAGATAATATATATATCATTGTTATAGTTTTCCCACGTCTGTGTGTTTACCGGTCGTCACGTGTATGTGCGTGCCTGTGAGTGATAGAAATATACGTAATCTGTATATTGGTGTAGTCTGTCTGACGCTGTAACAACTGTTGTAGAAGATAGGTGAGAGAGAGAAGAATTCTTTTCGCTTTCAGAGACCGCCACTATATCAAAATCTATCATCTCACGTGTGTGGAAATTCTATTACCTTTCACTAACTCTCACTGAGTCTATCACCTATTCAAACCTATTCAGAAGGGACCAAACCTAGTCTTAATTCTCCTATCGAAAATCTACGACAAATGGGTTCTCGTCCGTAGGATTTTTGAACTTAGAATAGGAAGACGAGTACGACAAATGGGTTCTCGTCCGTAGGATTTTTGAACTTAGAATAGGAAGACGAGTACGACAAATGGGTTCTCGTCCGTAGGATTTTTGAACTTAGAATAGGAAGACGAGTACGACAAATGTGGACTCGTCTATCTGGATTTTGAACTTAAGATTCTGTATTCTGATATAGAGTAAGAGTGTGATGTCTTGTGACTGTGTATCTTTTAAAAAAATATTACCCCCTAGACTAGCGATCTGTTTACGGGCGTGCTGACCACACAAACTAATAAGTTTTTTTTTTTTCCACAGCATCTTTGAATAATATACATTTTGGTTACAGGTTGATTTTGTCGGGATATATGTTAACTGCTGATTGTAATACTAAATGCTGGTAAAGTGGTGAGTGTATAACATTCACTGGGTACTGAGGCAGAACGGCGTTTGAACTAAGTTAAGGAGTGTGTTTCGGACTTTTTGTCCAGATTAATTCCCTCCCTTACCCGATCTGACTTCAGGGGCGAACTTATAGTGGATTTTTAAAAATTAAGGGATTATTTTTCTCTTTAATTTTTGCAATACTCTTTTGCTTTTCCACTGTAGCAACTTATTTTTCAGTTGTAATCTTAACTACCATTTAGTTGGCGTAGTCGTGTTTTGCATTAAGTGCTTTATTGCCGATAATAGCAGCGATAGTTAGATTTTATTTTGGAGGAGGTATCCCAGGGTTAAGGATATCATCTTTGAATTTTTGGGGTTTTTTTTTCTCGTAAGTGGTAGGAACCAGGTTATTCTTTTTCCTATTTTCTATCTCCACGTGTCTCAGTCACCGACATAATATGGCCGAGAGGGCAAAGCTTAGACAACTCCTCAGGGACGAAGCGAGAGAGGAGGGACTGGAAGGAGAAGAAGCGAAAGCTTTTGTCAGGGACGAACTTGAGAGATATGATGCGGAGAGGAAAGCAGCTGAAGCTAAAGAGGAAAAAGAAGAAGCTAGGAGGAAAGAAGCGGAAGACCGGCTATTACAGCAGAGGAAGATGGATGAGGAAATGGAAATCCGCAGGGAGAGAGAAAGAGAGAAGGAGAGACAGCATGAGGAAAGAGAGAAGGAGAGACAGCAGGAGGAAAGAGAGAAAGAGAGACAGCACGAGTTGGCTCTTAAAGCTCTAGAACTCCAAAGCCGTGGTGCTGCCTCTACCTCCAGCAATGGAGAATCTTCTCCCCATTCCTCCCTAACTGATCCTTCTAACACTCAATCTCTTCAACTCAACGCTATGTCTTTCACTCTTGAGTCTTTCCCTTGTCCAAATGAGAAGATTGACACATGGTTAGAAAAATTTGAGAAAATTGCAACTCTGTACGGGTTAGAGAGGTCGCGTTGGAATATGAAACTTTCCCAGGCCCTAAAAGGTTCTGCTTATGATGTTTATTCTAAGCTGGAAAGTAGCCAACAAGACGACTACGATGTGTTGAAGAAAGCGTTACTGGAGCGCTTTGAAATGAACGCTCGCAAGTTTTTGCAACTGTTTCGCAACAGCCGGAAAGAGAATTCTGAAACTTTTCACCAGTTCTCATCTCGTCTTAAGGGATATCTAACAAAGTGCCTTGAGCTTTCGCAGCTCCCCTCTACCTATGAAGGTCTTGAGGAACTTGTTCTAACTGAACAAATAAAGAACTCTTTGTCTGCTGATACCCGGAGATTTCTCGCTGAGCAGGGGGCAGAAAAACTTGAAGACATTTTGGAAAAGTCTGAGCGTTATCACAATGCGCTGGCTGAACTACCGGCCACAAAGCGGAAACCGACAGAGGAGCATTTTCGAAAAAATAATCTAGATCAACCTTCTCATGCTGCGAATCAGTTTAACCACAGAGAAACTGGACCTCAAAACCCCCCTCCTGAAAAATCCAAGTTCTACAAGAACAAGTACCCCAACCACCCCAAACAGCTTGATCAACCCGACCACCCTACATGGCAGCGCAGCCAGAAAGGACAAGGTGGCAAAGGGAGACCCCTGAGCACGGGACATATGATCAGACCGAGCACACCGAGCCGAAACGCATCGGATGCTTGATGACAGTCTCGCAAGGCGGAATTATTGACATTGTGATTCCCAACCTGTTGGGGATAGACCTTCAACGCGAGGTACTGTTACTTTGAACGGTTCTCAAACTTCTTGCTTATTTGACACGGGGCTTTCTTACGATTGCATTGTTGCCAGAAACCTGGTCAAACCCGGTCAAGAGACAGGAGAGACCGTCCAACTTTGTGGAGTTCGTAAGAGTGAGGCACCTACAGCGCTTCCCATCGCATTGGTGGAGATACACTCTGACTTTGTCAGAGGTGTGATCAAAGCGGCTGTTATGGATGATCCCATCTACCCAGTCATACTTGGCGGGAGATACGTGTGTATTGGGAAACCGGAAGAGCCGATTGTGGCAGCAGTAACTATAAGAGGGCAAACCAAGAAGGAACGGGAGCCTGCGCCAAATTTGTTACCTATGGAACTTAAAGAAGCGCAATACAAGGACCCTACCTTGGCACCCTGCTTTAGGAAACTGCCCATGGCGAAGGAACCAAAACAGCACGGGGACATTTTTTCTGAGGATGGCGTACTTTATCGGAGAACGGGCAAGCCTGACCAAGGTTACAACCAGCTCCTAGTACCGAAACAGTACAGAAGCCAAATCCTAGAAATGGGGCACTCTCTTCCCTTTAGCGGACATATGGGACAGAACGCCACAAACCAACGTATAACCACTCATTATTGGTGGCCAGGAGTAAATACTGATATTATCAGATATGTCAAATCCTGTGCCCAGTGCCAACGTGTGCCACCCAAGCAACGAGCACCCCCAGTCCACATGGGTGAAATGCCAATAATGGGAACACCATTCGAACGGGTTGTGATCGACATTTTAGGGCCTTTCGAAAGGACTAAAAGAAGGAACAGGTTCATCCTGACCTTAGTCGATACATGCACTTTATGGGCAGAAGCTATCCCGCTAACATGCGCAGATGCCAAGCATGTCGCAGAAGCCCTCGTGCAGATTTTCACTCTGTTGGGATTTCCTCAGCAAGTGTTGACGGATAATGGATCTCCATACCGAAACCTGTTGATGGATGAGATCGTTAAGATCTTGAGGACCCAGCACATCCACACTAAGCCATATACTCCGGCCGGAAATGGGCTCGTGGAACGTGCTAATGGAAACCTCACCATGATGCTAAGTAAGCTGGCACAAGTGAAACCTGAAGATTGGGATCTCTGTATTCCTGCAGCATTATTTGGCTACAGAGAATCTCCTCATACTTCCACAGGATTTCCGCCAGCTACACTCTTATTCGGCAGACCCATTAAGGGCCCGCTTGAAGCCTTACTTCACTCTCTGACAGACGAGAAGGCTGATGAGACAGTTGTCTCAGCCAGTAAATATGTGTCGGTTTTTTAAAGGAACTCACCCGTGTGTTGCCGGGGCCCGAAAGGGGAGCAAAGAATAGTAACACTGCACCCAACCACGCATGTCGTAAAAAGCGACTAAGGAGGGTTGGGCATGGGGCTGTTTACCCCATCCCGTAAAAACTTTGCACAGTGGGCTGATCACCTGCTTGCCAACCAATCTGATTACGGAAACAACGATAGATTGTTTGGTCTGTTTCTGTTCCACAAAGACGCCACTAGGCGTGGTGGAAACAGCGATAGATTGATCAATTTGTTGTTGCCCTAAGACGCCACTAGGCGTACTGGCCACATACTGCTTTGCCGGTTGGTGGCTAAGGATGGAAGAAAAAAAAAATTTAAAGGAACGGTTGAAACTAGGGTGGGACCTAGCAACGACTAACTTTAAGCGAGCACGCACCAAGCACGCTAACCGATACGGGAAAGTCGCGGAAGAGAGAGAACTGGAAGCAGGAGAGAAAGTTTTGGTGTTGCTCCCTACCGAGAACAACCAATTGAAGATCGGATGGCAAGGGCCGTTTACCGTCCTGAAAAAGATTTCTAAGGCTAACTACCAGATCTCTATTGAAGGAAAGGAGAAGGTTTTCCATTTAAATCTCTTAAAGAGATACTTGGAAAAACCAGTGCCAACCTCCGACCATCTCCTGACGATCGCCAAAACTGACGAAGATGACGATAGTGGCAGGGATATTCCACCGCTATCAGAGGAAATCTTTCAAAAATGTCAGAAGCGGCGACGCTCTTTCAAGCGCGCATATGAGACATTCCAGGGGAAGGAAACTTTGAGGAGTGGACTTGAGTAGGAATTGGACAGAGATGGAGGGGGAACAGGAGAGGGAAGAAGACAGACACCCCGAAGCTACGGTTATAGGAAATTAAACTCCATAACGTAGACATGGAGTGCTTCCATATCTTAAAGGGGGGAGGCTCTGTCACGTAGGGTTTATATTCATTTAATTTCCTACATCATCTTCCTATTCTTTCACCCGAATTCTCTCTTTTATTATCTCTGTATTTCCTTTTTTTTTTTCCTGTATATTTTTCATCCATTCGTTTTGCGAATATTATTTTCATATAATTCGCAAACTTTACCTGTTTTCCTTTCTCTAAAACTGAGAATCGCACCTGGGTGGTATTGCGTACATGTCAGTCGCGCTGGTCGGATGATAGGCGTGAATTTACAGCATTCGCTAGACATTCGTCTGAGGGTCTCTGGCCTGGGGCGTGAAAATTCACCCGAGGGACATGGAAAGTAGACAGAGAGTCTGCATTTCAGTAAACGCATGAGGTTTTTCGTCAGGAAAAACCCGGCTTAGCGTGAAAATCCACTCCGCACTGCAGACGGTGGTCTGAGATTTGCAACTCATGCAAGCCCTCGGCCACTGATGGCTGTTACGTCACGCGATAAGCGGACGAAGGTGTTATACGGACAGGGGAGACTATTTCGCTTGGCGAAATAAGATTAGGATCCTGTGTCCGATTTTAAAGATATTGGCCAAGTTTGAAACTTTAATTTCATTCTCGCTCATAGACTCACAGTAGATAGGTTGCTCGTAAACAGAATAGCTGTTAGCGAAGATCTCAGTTTGTTTCGGCAATTTGTCGAACTTCTAGACTTCCAGAAATATTTTCAGCATTTTATTCTTAAGTTGTGCGACTACCTGTAATTCTGTGGTTGAGGTAATTAATATGATAGATATATAGATTTTGTGTGTGTTAAAGTGTTTAATCGCTTAATTCATTTTAATCTATTTCTTTAGCGCAGAAGAGAAATAAAGTGGTAGGCTATTATATTTTCTAGGGAAGCATTCAGTGGAAAGCAGAATAAAATTAAAATTTCTAGCTTATAACGGCAATTGTAGCTATTTATGAATTTAATTTAACCGCTAATACTCAGTCGAGTGTATTTTTCTAAACTAACGTATAAACTCTAGAATCGAGCCTCATGAATGGTGACGGAATACGCACGTGTTCCTAATTAAGTTAATTCTATTTTTATGAGGATTGCTGATTTTTAAATATAACTTACGTCACGGGAAGTTTAAATGATAAGCAAAGCTCTCTGCTTGCAAGTTTAAATGTAAGTTATAACCAGTACAGATTCTGTTTATTATATTTAAATGTAAGTTATAGCCAGATTTATTATATTATATGTGTTATTTTTCCTCCACACAGTGAAAGTTTTGGGGTGACCCTAACTTTACCAGCACCTAGTAGTAGTTTCCATACTTGTGAAGAAATAGACAGTCCTTATTTTGAACCACGTGGGTTTCTTAAGTACCACTGGTCTAAACAGTGCATATGCAACCCGAGTTAGCCAGAAATACTATATCCCAATAACGGGTTTTCAAAGACTGTAATGATAAATACTGGACCTTGGAGCCAGATCTTAATTTCTTCTAGAAACTCTACGTAATTTTTCTGCCTGGTGGCGCGAAATACTTCAAGTATTAACTAACATTTCCCGACTATATATATATATATATATATATATATATATATATATATATATATATATATATATATATATATATATATATATATATATATATATATATATATATTTGTGGACAAATCTGTGGTGTGACTAAAGTGAATCCTATACTGAGGGAAGGCACCGACCTGACATTCATCATTTTTAGAAACCTACGCTATTGACACTGTGCTCTGCTAACTCCCGCGCCTGGAATAATTGTTAGGTGACTTAATCAGACATTTGAACAAATCTGCACACCCAAGTAGTCGTTCCCGGAGACTCCGAGTTAAATACGTCTTTTGGAACTGGGGACTTCTTGGCAGAAGACTGCATTTTTTGAGTCTGTGTGAAAATCTAAAATCAGTGTGTTCCAAGAGGCAGCGAGCAAAGTCGTGAGTACATGTATGAGAGGCCATGGCGGAATGAATGAGTGTACGCTGGTTTGGGTGATATTTTCACTATTATATCTTTGACACCCTGTTGCTGTCCTAATTTTTTTTTTCTCAATCTGCATAATTTGTTGCTAAGGCTAGAGTTCTTGTGTTTTTGTCTTAGGTTAAATCAGATTTTTTTTTTAAACTCTGTGCATATAATTACGAGATAAAACATAGAAAACTCTTAGACTCAAACCCTATGTATCTGTGACTCGGGCGCCATCATCTGTTCTCTTAACGGGGCCGGGCTAAACCTAGAGTTAACACTATAACGGGGCTAACATCCTTGCAACATTTCCTTGAATTTTTATGACTATGTGTATATGTATTTTCCTTGATGTACTTTCTTTGATGTTGTGAGCCGATTTTTCCTGATATTAAAATCGCTCTTGAACTTAATAATCGTGTTTGGTCAGCTCGTTCTAGATAATATATATATCATTGTTATAGTTTTCCCACGTCTGTGTGTTTACCGGTCGTCACGTGTATGTGCATGCCTGTGAGTGATAGAAATATACGTAATCTGTATATTGGTGTAGTCTGTCTGACGCTGTAACAACTGTTGTAGAAGATAGGTGAGAGAGAGAAGAATTCTTTTCGCTTTCAGAGACCGCCACTATATCAAAATCTATCATCTCACGTGTGTGGAAATTCTATTACCTTGCACTAACTCTCACTGAGTCTATCACCTATTCAAACCTATTCAGAAGGGACCAAACCTAGTCTTAATTCTCCTATCGAAAATCTACGACAGTGTCTACTCCTCATTTTCTGAGTTCTCTAACCTTACAAATCAAAACATTTTAATCAAGATCGAAAGAGGGTGCGAGCACTCCGTATACCTCAATTAAAACAGGAAGTTTCTGTTTCCTAAATTCTAGTTTTTATTGTTAATGCAAATTCATTTCACAAAGAACGAAACAAAATTAGAGGGGCAGTCGCATAGAGCCCAAAAAGTGGCTTCCGTCCAAACGTGACCAAATTTTCAACGCCACTTAAATGGCTTCCGTACGCAAATAGTTAAGATAAAAATAATGAAGAGTCACACTAAGTCACCCTCTTATGCTCTTTCTCTCACAATTTCGTGACATCAAATGAAAAGGCGCGAAAGGTGGCCTAAATCACAAGATCATTGGTTTAACGCTCGTATTAGATGACCAAAAAATTTTGTACATATTTATTGGCGCGGGGCCCCTAAAAGCGCGGGGCCCGTAGCATATGCTACTTTTGCTACTACGTTAATCCGGCTCTGACTATTATCATGTCCGAGTGCAAAAACTCAAATCAAAATATAGGCAATATCACTAATTCATGGCTTAAACTATCAGGGCTTAAAATTGGTCATTTAAACATTTACCACCTGCTATGTAAGCTTTCTGAAGTCTCCACCTCTCTCCAACAAAACTTCCACATATTTGGTTTTTCTGAAACCCGTCTCAATGACAAAATTACAGATGAAGAAATTAGGATTAATGGATTCACCACCATTCGCAGGGATTCTAACAGACAACATGAAACAGGGCTAGTCATATTCATCTCAACATCTCTTCAGTACAGACGCTGTGATGATCTAGAACATACTGGCATTGAATGTATATATCTGGAAATAAAACTTCCCAACCTGATCCCTGTTTTAATTGGTTACCTGTACCGAAACCCTAGCTCTTCTACTGTATGGTTTGACACATTCTCAAGAATGATGGACAACGTTTGGGCTTCTTCGAAGGAAATTATTCTACTGGGGGATTTCAATATTGACCTTCACAAATCGGATAACACGTGGAACGATATCACCATCTCATACAACCTCACACAGTTAGTCAATCAACCCACGAGAGTAACAGATTCATCAACTACACTAATTGATCATATCTATACGACCTGCCCAGAAAACATTATAGAATGCACAGTTACACGATCCCAACAGTTACAGACCAATATACCTTCAATCATCTCTTTCAAAACCACTAGAGAAACACATTTAAAACACCACATTTCAACACAACAACAAACAAACTGCTCATTGAGAGCCAGTCAGGTTTCAGACCCAAACATTCCTGTCACACAGCTCTCACAAAAATGGCAGACAACTGGCTGTCGAACGTAAATGATGGAAAATTAGGTGGTGCTGTTTTTGTTTTCAAAAAAGCATTTGACATGACTGACCACACTATCTTGGTTCAAAAGTTGGAAACCCTCAGAATAGGCCCCAATTCACTAAACATCATCAAATCATTCCTGGGAGATCGACAACAGTTAGTGCTTCACAACAACTCGACATCAGATTTCTCGAGGATAGATACAGGAGTACCGCAGGGTTCTATTCTTGGGCCCCTACTCTTCGCAATGTTCATCAACGACCTGCCACTAAATCTAAAATATTCAACATGTGACCTCTTTGCAGATGATTGTACTATCTACACTAGTGACAATGACTGCGTGGCACTTGAAATGACTCTTCAATGCGATGTAGACAATCTAACAAAATGGAGTAATATGAATCGTATGCCATTAAACACAGCAACAACGAAATCTATGTTGATTACCACCAGACAGAAACTCATAAACTGCATCAAAAGATCGCTACAGCTACATGCGGAATCAATACAAATTGAACATGTAACAGAAAACAAAGTTCTAGGGATTACGATTGACCAGCACTTAACGTGGAACTCCCATGTACGGAATTTAACCAAACACTTAGCTCAAAAGGCGTACCAGCTAACCAAAATAAAACACTTCTTAGACGCAGACACTAGACTATTGTTCTACACCTCACATATACAGACACATCTAGATTACTGCTCTACACTATGGGATGGTTGCCCTGCTTCCACCTCAAAGAGACTGCACTCCCTGCATAAGAGAGCAGTACGTCTGATCACCGATAATCGCACGATACCACACAAAAGGACACGAAAAAAAAAAAAACACCAAAATACTGTCCCTAAAAAAACGTCTTCTCTACAACAAAGCCAAGCTGACTCACGCAATTCTATCTAACAATGCCCCGCCGTACCTACGATCATTGTTTCAAACCAGTAGAAGAGAGGGACAACAATTACATCAGTTACGTCTGCCCAAACCTAGGATCGACCTGTTCAAAGAGAGTCTAGCCTACTCTGGAGCCTACTTATGGAACAGCCTTCCACACCACCTAAAAAGCCTACCTACACAATATTCATTTAACAAAGCACTTTTCAAACACTTCCTAAACACTGATTATCTACCCCCATAGAAACATCATTTGCCTGTCAACATCTCATCCAAAGGTCAACATTTCTTTTCCTCTTCTGCTCGTTTTTAATGGGAATAATTTGTTTTATATCCATGTAATATTATTATATAATGTAATGTATGTGAGAATGTACCCGCATACCAGCACCTACCAAGAATGGCCGATCCACCCCTATTAACCCCAGCGTTAGAGACAGAGTGGATATGCCCATTGTCGGTATAACATACTTATGGTAAATTAAGAAATATGTTGGTATGCATTACCAACTCATACATAGTCCCAAAAACTTGAATATGCCCCCCATGTATCTACTTTATATCAGCCGTGCGACATGCCTATCTTGTTATTTAACAGCGTAACAAAAACATCCAAGCCGGTAGGCTACTTCAGTACCAACGATGGCCAGGTCCATTGTAAACTTTAATGCCAATGGTGGGATAGCAACTTCAGACATGGGTCACTCGACTTCATGCCTATGTAATCTCTACAGCGAATGTCGAGACAACGATATTGGTGGGAAAGATACCGGGATATAGTATTGCCTGAGCTCCAATGCGTATTGTGATGTGTAAAGGGCGCCAGCATGTTAAGACGGGCGTGATCGCGCCCACGGCTCTAACCCTTCGACCAATAACGTAGCTGTATCGAACCGTGTACCCCGTGCCAGAGGTTGTTATCATGTAAGCCCCGGAACATATTTACGAGATTATTACATATCACTAAGTTACCTAGGGCAAGCTATATATGACGCTGACTGCCTAAATGGTGCCCAACCTGACAAAAAGTGTTTCAACACTTGCCGCCGACACCATTTACACAGAGTCTAATGGACGACTCCCGTCTATACCCGCTAGACAATTATTCAATTGTCGAGCTTCACAATCCAAGGCGTCCCCGATGCAACAAGCGGACAACGATTTTTTTGTGCTGACCTACTGATGGCCGAAAGCCTGGAAAGCCCTGTCCACTCCGTATCAACATGGAACCACAACACTAGCATGTGTATTTCCCGTCAACGTTGGTGAGTGTAGGGGGAGCCCATCATGCCTAGAAATAGAATAAAACCTGAGATTTCCAAAGACTACCCAACCTCTTCATCATCGCACAGTCGTAACTGAAGATTCTAAGAACTAAGTCCATGATTCAACCTTTCACTATGAGGGTCATCGGTCATAGTCTGAAATTCCATCTTGACGGTGAATAATCTGATAAATATCACATGTGATCTTGGGTTGACCCGAAGCCCATACATACTTTTATCATTTCATGGATTCCCTATGTATAAATTTAATCAGGTTGGGTAGAAAGTCAACGTGGTGCTTAGAGCGCACCTCCCATCCGATTTTAACTTAATTGATTAGGGTTCGACCACAAAACCTTCCTTTACATGTGCGTAGATAGCCAATACGGCATAAAGTGCTTGTGTCATTATTACATAATCCGCTTCACAGTACCTAGAACTTCGAACTGCTGGACCCTGTCCAAGCATTCAAATTCTCAGTGGACTGGTAGATCCAAAGTATATTTTAATCCTTTGTATGGCAAGTACCAATTTTTTATGGAAGCACTAGTTAATCATCTGGGTTTTAGTCCAAATTGTTAGTTATGCAGCTATGTTTTAGAGTGGAGCATCAGGCCTTGACTTCCAGTTTTTTTTAGATATTTTTGGATTGAAATTCGCCCAAGACATTAGTGCTATAGTGTAGAATAAATAATACTATCTACACGCCTAAAAAAGTAATAAAATGCATGGATGTTAGTAATGGCCATCCTCAGGATGTCGCCTCCCAATCACAGAAATTATACTAACAGTAGAATGCCTAAGAGAGTAGGCTGTTAGTTTGTCATTGACAGGTAAAAGACACAAAAGCAAGTCAAGATATCGTCCTTAGGTTAAGATATATACAGGTAATGAGGATTTATTAATAAATTCCACATCTGAGTATGGGTAGGAACTTCGAAGGTTTGTATATAGGTTAATTTTGTTAGTGCCATAATTGCACAGCTAACATGTTAGCCCCACTGGGATTTAGGTCCCTGCAACCACTGTGCGGAGTTTTCTATTTTTTAGGGGTCTTTATAATTGTCTTCTAGTGGTGAGATGATATAGTATTTGGGATTGTCATGTTTTTGTTGGTGTAGCCTCCATTTGGAGATACCCCAACCTCCAGGTATTTCAATTGCCTGAGTATCTACTTAATAGATGAGGTCAGATTTGGTTGAGTTTCTGATTTAGTGGTGTAATGAACTTAAGGTGAGGTTTTGTTATGTAGGACTTGAAATGTTGTGGCTCGGCCATTGTTTACTGTATGGGAACGGGGGGGTTTGACATTCAGTTTAGATAATCGTACTTTGTTTGTTTATTGGATGTAAGTCACCCGTTTTACTTGGTTTTGGCTAGTTTGATTTGTCATCATAAAAGTAGAGTCTAGGGCATTTATTAAACACCACCGAATGGTTGACCTCGTAAAAGGTATTGTTTAGAATTTCTTTTTTTGGCCGCCTACAAGCGATAGTTTTGTATTTCCCACGCTTCGAACCAAACTTATCTTGTGACTATTCCCCCCTCAATCGGCACTAGTGACCTCATTTTTGCTTCAACTTTACTAACAAATCCGATAGTTTTTGCACGGTTTTAATGAAAATTTATTTAAACACTTGATTAGTTGAGTTGCCCTAGATTTATGAGTAGGTATGTGGTTAAGTTTATTGTTTCTAGGGATGCGGGTTTGGGGTCTTTGCCCATTTAGGTAGCATACAATGAGATTTGAGGCCAGTAATAATAGTGTTAGCTTGTTTTACAATGCTTTCTCTACAATCAAACATGTTTTTTAAGTTAATGCAGAATTTACGCCTGAGATGTTTTTACATAGTGTATAGTAAATGTTTGTTAGAATTCCCCATTTAAGCTTTCCGTTTTAGGACCTTACTACGGTAATGTTTTTGGTTTCCCAGTTGTGTTACACTTATTATGGCCCAAGATATTATTTGAGGACAATGAGTGGCATTTTGAATGAGGGGGTATACACATTATTTTTTTTTACTACCTTTTATTTCGGTTTGCCGGATTTTTGGTGATGGAATTGGAACAGGTTTAGGGCTGAGTTGTTTGTTCGGACAGTGTTTATAAGGATGTTGCTTCTCAGTTAGTTGGGACAATGTATGTTAGCTGTCTTCTGGGGGTATAAAGCGTACGATGCACGAATGGTTTGGCAGTGGATAAGTGGAGGGTCCACCATTGTTAGTTGAGCAAACTTGGTGATTAGTATTGGATGGGTAGCGTGGTCCATTGTTATAAACTTAGTGGAATTTGTCGTTTACAGTTTGGGATGACGGGTAGGGATTGCAGCTATTTCTCTGGGGTTAGGAGGTATAGGATTGAGTGTGGTGCAGGCTTGTTCAGGGTGTGTACCATAGTGGATAATATCTGTTAACGTGGATTAGTTATCTTTAGGGCTGTATTTGCAACTGGAAACGTTTTAATTTTTTCATTAATAGGGGAGTTCGCCGTGACTCTGTTGTTGTTGTTTGATCCACATAAAATAAGGGTAGGGGAATATGTTGATCTTATGCTTTAGTTTTTGAAGAGATTTGGATTTTTGTGTGATCTGTGGCTTTTCCAATTTGTTTGTTTGGTTGTATTTATAGCTGTTTATGGTAATATGGTAATTGGCGATGTCTTTACGGTTGTGTACCAATTGTTTATACAGGGATGATTTTGATTAGCGATGTTAGTGACTGTGGCCTTGCAATCTATGGTTGCGGTATGCTGGGGATTGAACGATGGGATTGGTTGGCTTGATCTTGTGGTTATCTGGATAAGGTGGAGTTTGGGGGGGGTTAGGGTAATGGGTGTGGGTTGTTTTTGGTTGTTGGGGTGGTTTTTGGGGGGCTGGGGTTTTGGGGTTTTTGTTCATTGTTGTGGAGGGGATTTGGTGTTGGGGTTGGTTTGAGTGGGTGTATTATGGGGTCAGGGAAAAGTTTTGGGAGTAGAGTGGGGTTGGGGATGGTGTTAGGTGGGTTGTAATTTGAGTGTGGAATTTTGTGGTTGAATTTAATTATCGCGTTTTGTATGTTGTTGGTGTCATTGTTGTTTTATAAGTTAGGGTCCTTATTATGGGGTGGGGGGGTAGTCTTTTGGGTTGGTAAGACCTCAACATCTGAGGGTGGGGGTGGAAAAAGGGATTTTTGTTTGAATGTGTTTATTTTTGTAGTCTGTGGGTTTAAGGTTCGTTGGAAATGGGGAGGGGTGTAGAGGAACGAGGTTAGGGTGAGGGTGTTAGGGGGGTGTGGTGTGGGGTGGGGGGGACTTAGGGTTTGTTGATTTTTTTGGTAGGAGGGCTTTGGGAGGTAACCATTGGGGTTGTCCGTCCTTGGTTTTTAGATGTGGTGGTGGGATGGGGGGTCTATTTAATGGGTGGATTTTGGGGTGGTGGTGGTGTTTGTGTTTTTTTTTTTGGGGTGGGGGGGGGGGGTGTGTGTTTGGGGTGGGGGGGGTGGGGTTGGTTTTGTGGGGGTTAGGGGGTTTTTTTTTTTTGGGTGGGGGGGGGGTTGGGGTGGTTTAATTTTTTGGGATTTTGGGTGGTGGGGGGTTAGGGGGGGGGGGGGGTTATTTGTTGGTGTTGGGGGGTGTTGGGGGGGGGGGGGGGGTTGGGGGTGGGGGTGTTGGGGGGGGGGGGGGGGTTGGTTGTGGTGGGGGTGGGGGGGGGGGTTGGGTGTTGGTTGGGGGGGGGGGGTTTTGGGGGGGGGTTTGGGTGGGGGGGTTGTTTATTTTTAGGGGGGGGGTTTAGGGGGTTTTTGTGGATGGGGTTTTTTTTTGGTTTTTCCATTGGGTGGGGGGGGGGTGGGGGGGGGGGGATGTAGGTTTAGGGGGTGTTTTTTTTTTTTTGTATTTAGCTGGGTATTTTTTTTGGTTGTTTTTTAGGGGTTATTGAGTGGGGTTGGGTGGGGTGGGGATTTTTTTGGGGGTGGGTGTTTTTTGGTTGGGATTTTAGTGAATGGGATATGGTGGGGGGGGTTGTTTTGTATGTTATAGGGGTGGTATAGGGATGGTGAATTTTGTTTGGGTTTTTTGGTTAGATGTTTGAGGTTGGTTTTTTTGTAATTTTTTTTTTGGATAGTGTTTTTTTAGGGGTTTAGGGTTTAGGGGGGGGGGTTTTTTTTTTTTAATATTTATGATATTTACTTTTAGTTAATTTGGTTTTTATTATGTAATTTTTTTGTTTTTTATGGAGGTTGGTTGTTTTTTTTATTTGGTTTGGATTAATTTTTTTTTTTTTTTAGTTTTTTTTATTGGTTTTGTAGGGACTAATTTGGTGGGGGTTTTTAGTTTGGGGGGTGGTTATGGTTAGTGGGTTTTTTGGGGTTTGATTTTTGTGGTGTTGAGGTTGGTGTTTTTAATTTTTTTTTTGGTGTTTTCATTTTTTTGGGGGGGTGTGGGGGGGGGTGTTTGGGGTTTTAAAATAGTAGGGTAGGTCTTTTGGGGTGTATTTGTGAGGTTGGGGGTGACAATTTTTTTTTGGTTTTTTTTAATTAGGGGGTGTATGTTAATTGGTGGGGGGGGGGGGGTTATGGTGGGGGGGGGGTGGTGGGGGGGTTAATGGTTGGGGTTTGTTTTTTGATAATAAGTATGGGAAGATTTATGGGTTTGGTGATTTTTTTTGGGTTGGTGGGGTATTAGTTTTTGGATTGTGGGGGGGGGTGGGGTGGGTGGGGTTTTTAAGTTTTGGGTGGTGTTTTTTTTTTTTAAATGAGGATGGGGGGGTGTGGAATTTGGTTGAATTTTTGTGTTTTTTGGGAGGGAATAGGGGGAGGTTAATTGTGGGTGTTTTTAGTTATGGTATTGTTTTTTTTTTTTTGGAGCTCCTTTGTGTTAGTTAAATTTGGTTGGATGTTTGAGGGGTGGAGGTTTTTTAGAACAGGGAGGCTTTTGATGTAGGGATTTTGGATTTTTATTTGGAAGATGGGAAGTTTTAGTTTTTTTTGGGGGAAGGGTGGGAGAGCTCAATGTAGGGTTGGGGATGGGTTGTTAGTCTGATAATAAAGATTGGGTGGGTTAAGAGGGGTGAACCCCCAGGCCAGGTAAGTATTGTTGGGAGATTTGGGGGGGGGGGATTTTTAAAAAGGGGGGGGGGGTGGGACCCGGGGGTCGCTTAGGGGTGGGGGGTGGACCGGGCGGCGGGTGGGGGTGGGCGGTTGGAAGGGGGGTATTTGTGGGTGTGGGTGCGTAATTTTGGTGACAGGAATGAGGAAAATTGTCGGGGGGGGGGTTTGGGTCGAATTTTTACCTGTGTGTAAGCGTGGGGTTAAAAATTGCCATTGTTTGAACCTTGTAGGGGGTGGGGGGGGGTGGGGTGAATTTAGGGGTCTGAAAAAATTTGTTTTCTTAAGCAGTTCACATTGGGGAATTGTTTTTGTTATGTAATCGTGGTGTGGGGATAGTGGGGTAGAATATGTAACCTGGTAGGGGGTGGCTAGGGTGGTTATTTGTAGTGGTTTATGGGTGTTGGACATGGGGGTACCAACCGAAAAATGGGGATTAAGGAAGTGTGGGGTGGGGGTTGGGGGGGTGGGGGGGGGGGGGGGTGGAGGGTATGGCCTTTGGGTGGTCAGGGGGTGGGGGGGGGGGGGGGTGTCAATGGGGTTTGTGTTGGGGGGATTGTTGGGGGTGGGGGGGGGGGGTATTTGGGGGAATTGGGAAAAGAAGTTGGGGGGGGGAATGGGAGTAGCTTCACAGTTAATTTGATGTAATGAAAATCGTGGGGGTTATGTACAGGGGGACAGTGGGGGGTGAGTCCTGGTTGATAATCAAAGATTGGGGGGGGGTGGAAACCGGGGGGTGGGCGGGGTGATAGACCCCTATGGTTGTATGTGGAGAATGAAAATGACGGCCAAACTAGGAGAGTAAACCACCCGATAGGGGGATGGAAGAACAACCCCTTTATTTAAAAAACTTGTTGGGAAGTGGAATGTCAGGAAATAACCACTTCAGGGGGGGGGAGGGGGTGTTGGTGGGGGGTTTTTAGTCCTGTTTTGTAACACCTGGGGGCATTTACCTGCCAGTTTTTGGCTCGTTTAATTTTTTGGGGGGATAATTTGTTAATGGAGTGCTCAGGCTTGCTCCAGTGGTTTGTTAGGGGGTTTGGATTCCAGATTGGTGAAAACTGAATTCTGTTGGGGTGACTGGGGGTCAAATGGCGGCCACGATAAACGGGGTGGGTAAATCGGTGGACTGTTTCCAGTTCACGAAAAGGGAGAGAAGGGATGTGGATTAATTAGCACAGATCGAGGAATAGAACGCTTGGAGGCCATGTTGTTTACTGTTGATGAGATCAACAACAATCGCAACATTCTTCCAGGCATCAAACTTGGAGCTTCAGCCTACGACACTTGTGGACGGGCACCTTACGCTTTGGAGCAGTCTTTGGAATTCATACGGGCATCTATAACTTCAATGGATTCCGCAGAATTTTACTGCAGCGATGGGTCTTTAGCCACGGCCAAACAAGTACCGACAGCTGTGGCCGGTGTTGTTGGTGGATCCTACAGCACGGTCTCCATTCAGGTCGCTAACTTGCTTAGGCTCTTCAAGATTCCACAAATCAGTTACGCCTCTACATCAGCATCTCTGAGTGATAAAACTCGATATGACTACTTTGTTCGAACGGTTCCACCGGATACCCTCCAGGCAAAAGCTCTAGTGGACATTGTCCAAGAGTTTAACTGGACGTACGTGTCGGTGGTTCACTCCGAGGGGGAGTATGGTGAATCCGGTACGGATTTCTTCAAGCGCGAAGCAAGATCTAAGAACATATGCATCGCAGCAGACATCAAGATAAGTCTCACTGCCACAAACGCCACCTACGATCAAGTGATTGTAGGCCTTCAGGAAAAACCTGAAGCAACAGTGGTCATAGTCTTCGTGAGGATTGAAGATGCTACTGGCCTGCTCAACGCCGCCTCCAGAAAAAATCTCTCCGGAAAGTATGTCTGGGTAGCCAGCGATGCTTGGGGTAATAGAATTGCACCGGTTAAAAATAACGCTTTTGTCGCTCAAGGAGCAATAACTCTAGAGCTTAAGTCAATACCTATTGAAAAATTTGAACATTATTTCTTGAATCTGAACCCTCGAACTAACAAACGCAATCCGTGGTTTATAGAATACTGGGAAGAAGAACATAATTGTGTTTGGAACGGAGTTTCTGCGGCTACAGTAGAATCAGCCGGTAGAGCATCGAAGCCGTGTCGAGGAAATGAAAAGCTTAGCAGAAAGACTTCTTCACAGGAGAGCAAAGTTCAATTCATATACGACGCTGTTTACGCTTTTGCGCACGCCCTGGACAACATGCGTAAAGACATGTGCCCTGGCGTGATTGGCGTATGTAAGAAAATGGAGAAGATCGATGGAGAGAAGTTACTGAGGGACTACTTACTCAACGTCTCGTTTAACGGTGAGTACAAGCAAATGAGAGCGAGTTGTTTGTTTGAGTTGTTTGTTTGAGTTGTTTGTTTGAGTTGTTTGTTTGAGTTGTTTGTTTGAGTTGTTTGTTTGAGTTGTGTGTTTAAGTTGTTTGTTTGAGTTGTTTGTTTGAGTTGTTTGTTTAAGTTGTTTGTTTGAGTTGTTTGTTTGAGTTGTTTGTTTGAGTTGTTTGTTATGGAATGTTGCACACGATATTCTTAGAAAAGATTACATTTATTTTCTAATTTCTTTTCTTAGTTTAATTATCAGTGGGAGCCGGGATGGTGTAATGGTTACCACACTGCGCTGGCGATCGGGTGATCCAGGTTCAAGCCCGGGCGAGGACATTTGAATTAGTGACGTCGACCAGGACTTGGACTGAATTAATTCGAGCCCTGGCGAAGACATTTGAAAGAGTGTCGTCGACCAGGGACTGGCGGCTCCTGAGCCGACCCAGCTCTAATGGGTACCCTCCGAAGACGGCGAGTATCTGCCTGAATGGCGAGTGGACACCTGTCAGTGTACAGGGAAAAAAGGGATACTCACGTAAAATTCAGTCTCAGGTTATATATACTAACCGGAGATTCTCGCCTCGAGTAATAGCGGGCGTACGTTAAAAAAAAAATTAATCAGTCTCACTGAACGTCTTTAGGCAATGTTTTAAGGTAAAGGATCCCGTTACACGCCCATTGAGGCATATTGGGAATATGGTGTTAGGCCCATATTTTCTTGACCATCTTCTTGACTAAGGGTGATGTTGTCCGGCACACTAGGGGTAATGTTCGGCACACTAGGAGTAATGTGGTTCGGCACACATGGGGTAATGTGGTCCGGCACATTAGGGGTGATGTGGTCCGGCACACTAGGGGTGATGTGGTCCGTCACACTAGGGATGATGTGGTCAGCATCACGCCGGCCGAAACGTGCAGTATTTTACTTTTATGATCAAGAGTCATTCTAGGTTTTCATGTAATTTCATCATACATAGTGCTCGACTTACAACGTACGCGACTTACGATGACTCGGACTTACAACGGTCGCAAAAAAAGAAAAAAAAATCCAATTGGACATTAACAAGTGAGGAACAATAGTCAAAAATAAAACATCTATTCTAGGCAGGGCCGGATTAAGCTAGTGCGGGCCTGTAGCATATGTTAAGAAAGGGGCCCTATATTTAAAAAAACAATAAAGCAGCACAAACATATTTGAACACATACATTTTTAATTTGCATAGTAATTATCATTATCAATTAATTCGTGCTTGTAATCCTATAAACTTGCCACTCATGTTGCTGGCGTTGTCATAACTTTGATCCCAGCAGTCTTTAATATCAATGTCATTTGCCTTTAAAAAATTAAGTAGACTTTTAGTAAGCTGTTCAGCACTATGACCTTCTATATCTAAAAATGTCACAAATCTTTCAACTGGTCCAGATGGCAAAACATAGCGCAGAGTCAAAGTCAGGTGGTCCATATTAGATATATCTGGAGTAGAATCCAATGAAACGGAATAATACTTGTATTTCTTCACTTCACAGAGAATGTGATCCAGTATGCTGGATCCAATCAGATTGATGAATTCCTCACACGTTGTTTTAGATAGATATGATGTATGTCCAAATCCTTTGTTTGCATGAGTACTTATATGCTCTGCCAGAAAAGGGTCAAACTTGGTCAGTAATTCTAACAACCCTAAGTAATTCCCGTTATAAGGGTACCGAACAATTTCATCACTGCCACGAAATGAAAGGCCTCGTTCTGCTAAAAACTTCACAACTTCAATTATTCGCTCTAGAAGTTTGTGCCAATACTTTTCTTGAATGTCCATTTGTTTCACAAGATGGGAATCGACACGTTCACCTTTGTTTTTACGTATCAACAGTGAAATTAAAGCTTGTCTTTGTGAGGAGCTTTCGTCATGTCGACGCAATAGATTGCTTGCATTTTTCCAGTCATTAAACCCTTCCACATAAAACTTTGATGAACATTCTGAACTCATAAGCTTGCATGGGAAACAGAATAGGTGCCCTTTACTTTCTGAATAGCATAACTCTTTTCTTGCATGTTGCTTTTTTGTAAGTTTATGAATATGTGTAAAATAAGACTTCTGACAGTATCGAGTTTTCTTTTCAGTGTCATACAATCGCACGGATGAAGAGAAGGAACTATCAACATGTTGACATTTTTCACTTCCCTTGGATATGCAATATTCACGCTCACAGTCATCTATATTGTTCGGCCAGTCACCAATATCATTAGAGTACTTCTTCGTTTCACTTATTCTTTCACATTCAGACGCAGTGTATACTGGGTTTTGCTGTATGTTTTCTGCTGCACAGCCTGCACTAGTACTAGTTGTTCCTGTACTTCCAGCTTCAGCGGTTAGAGTATCACCACCATGAACATCAAAATATCCTGTCAGCTTACGTGTTTTTGATATCACAAGTTGATCTTTTCTTTCTTTTTCTTCCTTCGCTTTACGTTTTTCACTTCCAGAAGCATAATTACGTCCAATATCTCTGTGTCTACTGCTCATTTTCTAAGTTTTCTAACCTTAGAAATCAAGAGATGTTAATCAAGATCGAAAGAGAGTGCGAGCACGCCGTATACCTCAATTTAAACAGGAAGTTTCCGTTTTCTAAATTCTAGTTTTTATTGTTAATGCAAATTCATTTCACAAAGAACGAAACAAAATTAGAGGGGCAGTCGCCTAGAGCCAAAAAAGTGGCTTCCGTCCAAACGTGACCAAATTTTCAACGCCACTTACTTAAATGGCTTCCGTCCGCAAACAGTTAAGATTAAAATAATGAAGAGTCACACTAAGTCACCCTCTTATGCTCTTTCTCTCACAATTTCGTGACACCAAATGAAAAGGCGCTAAAGATGGCATAAATCACAAGATCATTGGTTTAACGCTCGTATTTTTTTTTTCTCTCTAACCAGCGGCACTCGAGCTTTCTAGCTCTTTTGGCCCAATGACATGTCATTGCGAGGTTGGGGGGTCAGTGGACTTTCCTTTCAACCCGGTCAGGTGCTTCGCTCCTTCCCATCAACGCTCGTATTAGAAGATGACCAAAAAATTATGTACATATTTATTGGCGCGGGGCCCCTAAAAGCGCGGGGCCCGTAGCATATGCTACTTGTGCTACTACGTTAATCCGGCTCTGATTCTAGGTATTCAACCTGAGCCATTTTATTGTTCATGTTCTAAGGGACATTTATGGCTTGGGATAATTTAAACACACTCACAGAAGAGTAGAGACGAGTTCTTCTGCATCGAACTTTAAAAACATTGACATGATTTGACAATAAACATTAATTTTCATTGGAAATGGTATCACTCCCTCAGACTTTATATATCTGTCTTCATTGTTCATTTATGTTATAAGTGTGTGTACGGTTTCCCGCTCATGAATAGTAGAAGGAAGAGTGCATCCACAAATGTGTATCTTGTTTAAATGAATGATTTGTGTGTGCGTGTTTGTTTGTAGTTATGTACAGACTGTTATAGATTATTCTTAATTTGTGTTTGTGACTTGTGTATCACGTTTTGTTCATGTATTTTTACAGTACATAGTATTTTTTGTAAGCTATTTATTACAGTAAAACACATTGTAATGTTATAAAATCTTTTATTTCAACCCTTTTAAATTTATTGTACAGTGTACGACTTTAACAAATGATGATATTATGGAATACCGACTTGGAAATACGTAATGTCAATGCATTTAAGGGGTGGTTCGAGTTACAACCGCTTCGACTTACGACGGAACCCTCGGAACGGAACGTGCTCGTAAGTCGAGGAACACCTGTAGTTCTTTCTTCTTTCGCCATAATCTTTTATTTCCCTGTGAGTTCAAGCTCTCTGATTGTCAGTCACTCAATAATACTACGTTATTGCGAGGATCGCATCCTTGTGGGGTTTATATCTATCCCATTCAAAGTCACACAACATCACTGAATTATTAAGGGGATCGCTTCCTTGCGGAGGTTTATGTCTATCCTGTTCAAAGTCCCTCAACATCACTGCATTATTATGAGGATCGCTTAACTGTGAGTTTTATATCCGTCACTGTCAGTTACACGACAACACTATTACTGGTATCGTTTACCTGTGGACTGCATGTAGTTCCCGGCGGAGGAGAGTCTCTGAAGAGAAAAAGAAAGAATATAACTACTGCAGCCTCATGCATGTCGTACAAGGCAACTATTATAATGTTGTGCTTGGGTGGCAACCTCATCATGTAAAACAAATTGCAACAGAAATCAACTCTGCAAGAGCATGTGAAGGCTTAGTACAGGCTTAGTGCAGGCTTCCAGCAAGGGGAACTAGCTACAGTGTTGGTCCTATACTCTGTAGGGAGCGAAAACAGAAAATAATGATGATATTCAAAGTCACACAACAGCTTGGCTGTATTACAATGACGATTTAGAGTAATGATATACTAAGTATTTCCCTGGAAAAGTGGCTTTTTATTTTGAAGTTACCAACATGAAAGGAAGGGAGGGGAAAGTACAGTATATAGATGTAGTGGGTTTGATGGTATTGTATGATGGTGATATTACTAAATGTAATGTATGAGGCCAGCTGTGAAGGCTCCTGAGATAAAATGTAGTTGTGAATTGTCAGAAGGCCTTTCTTGCTACCACTACGACCTCACACTCAATTTTTTTTTCTTAATGAATGTGGCTATGTAAAATGTCTAGGGTAATGATATGTAATGTGGTGTGATAGTTATAGATACACCCACAGATATTTAAGCAGACTAATAATATTTAACAAATATTATAATACACTGAACTAACTCAAGAGTGTAAAATTTTTGATAGAATTATATTACATTTATTTGTTCTGGATCAGTTTTTATGTTGACCAGAACTTTTTTTAAAAAAAGATTTAAAATTTATGAAAGAAATGCATGGAATGTTACATAATAAATGCAAGAGTGTACATATATAAGTACTAGACTAGTTAGTTTTATTAAAATGTTCTAGTAGTCATCTACTTGGGAGGATAGTTAATGCTTATGCTGTTGGGGTGGCCTCATCACACCTGTCTATATTGACTACACAGTGTCCAGTAAATTGCAGGAATTTTATGGGGTATTAGTAACTAAAAGGCGTTGGTGAACTTCCAGCAGACCAGAGGCTCACTCATCTTGCATATGTAGCTCTGGTGCTGAAATCGGGTGGTCCCACCTCTCCGTGCTGGCGGGCAATAATAGTGGTCTCTGTCACAACGTACTGCACAGATACACTCGAGTAAAATCACCAACTGAATGGACACCGCCTTGTTCACAACTGAAACTCACAGCTCTGCAATCAAAGTATTGGCTATGTGTCAAAATTCTATTCTCTACCCACGTCTGGACACAACACGGACACAACAACCACATCATACAGACAGGTCAGATCTCTCTGACCAAACAGCACATTTACCATGGTGGTTTTACATCAGATAGGTCCTCCCAGACTATAGATTCTGAAAAATATTTATTAGTTTCCTTCCCTAAAAGTGGATAGGTAATATGTTTCATTATTCTCAACACTTGATCTGTCTTTCTTAACCCTTGCTGGAGTTTATGTATATTGTTGGTCCCTAGACCCTGACTTGGGCGGGGGGTCTAGAGCAAATCCCTACTTGTTTGTAAGGCTAGATTATGATATGGCAGTATCAAATCACTCGAACATTAAACAATATTCAAAATATACAAAGAAATAATTTCAATCTTACCAGATTATGAATAAAGAACACAGAAATGCTAGCAAAACTCAGCTGAGCTGCTGGCTATAGTATGGCGTCCCTGAACTTATTTCACTTTCTTTCATTTGGAAATCACCACACTTTAAAATACTGTGTCTATCATCGAACAACTATTGAGGAATGGCCCCACTTGCGCGTCTGAGCGCCGATAAAATGATTGTCTGTGGCCAATCACTGCCTAGGTTTATTTCAAATTCAAATTTCCTACCCTAAAGTCATTTCAGTCATGCTTCAGTCAAGTATGGATGTTTATCTGTTAGTCTGTCCGTCTCTACTTGTTTTTTTTTTTCAAAACGTACTTGATTTTTGAACCAAGCTTTCTCTCCCCTCCAAAATTTTGTCGTTAAAAGTTATATTTAGACACAGCTCCCACCAATGTCCCTTCGCTTCCCTACTAAGTAGATTTGAACACCTGCGTCTCGAGGTCGTGTTTTTTTGTGCAAATAGCGACACTTTTTATTCCATACAGTCTGTCGTTGATGTGAACAACACTGTCTTTTGTCATTATCTTCAATATTATCTATCCGTCTGTAAAATTAAGAACATATTAGTTCACTGCTCAGAATGGGCCATCCGGCCCGCTAATTTTTATATTCCTAACATTAATATTACGAAAAAGTTACTTTTTAATTTTTGTAATATTCCAAACATCTGCGTTCTGCCGATGAATTCAAATCAAAGGCTTGGTATCGCAAAAGCGACCAATAAATGACTGTGGCGTAACATATCCAAGGTCCCTTCTGTCGAGTTCCTTGCTTTATGTCAACTTGGGAAACGTGACTTTTCTCCGTTTCCCCCCCAATTGCGTCTCCTTAGCCTTTCTAGTCTCACGCAATCTTTCCAGTCATATTTTTTTCCTTTTATCCGCCGTTCCCCTCCTGTCTAGCAAGTCAATTTTTATGGAGGGTGATGACCCGCGGTCTGGGCGATCATGTACTATCAGCAGCCTACGCATTATGTTTTTATCCTTACATGTTATCTTTGGAGGTATTTTACCGTTGTATCTCTGTCAATTTCACTACACATCTCCCCACTTGAAAACATGCCTATGGCAAGTTCCAAAACCAGCGATACACATAGGTAAAATTACTCCTCACGTCTGCCACTACTCTAATTAGGCAGTTTGAGAATCGGCTTGCTAGTGAGTTTTTCCTTTAACTCTTGGAACGCTAGTTCACATTGTGCAGTCCAAATAATTTTATCTGGAAGTCCCTTGCGAGTCAGATCAGTCAGAGGAGCACAAATAGCGTTAAAATTCTTGATGTATTTCTGATAAAATCCGCATAACGACACAAATGATCGCACGTCCTTTTTTGTTTGCGGCCTAGGTGCTCTCTGCAGTTTTTCCAAGTTCTTAGGATCAGGGGTCATATTACCCTGATATACAGTGTGTCCCAAGAATTCCAACTCTTTGCATCCAATACAACATTTTGTTGGCCTAGCAGTTAAGTTCGCCTCCCGAAGTCTGTCAAACAACATCTCCAGAGCTTCAATGTGTTCTTCAAATGTCTCTGTGGCGACGAGAATATCATCCATGAAATTCGTGATACATGGGTTATTCAGGGGATCCAACAATTTGCGCATCATCCTTGAAAACACACTCGGAGCATTTTTCAGTCCGAATGGTAGCATATTGAATTCATAATGTCCATCCGAAGTGCTAAAAGCCAAATAAGGTCTCACTTCAGGCTTCACTGGGATCTGGTAATAGCCTTTACTAAGATCCACCTTTGAAAAGTATTTTGCCTTGTTCAGTCTGGCAAATAACTGTTTTGTGTCTGGTAATGGATCCACTTGTCCTTCTGTGACAGCATTCAGTTTCCTGTAATCTATGCACAGTCTGTGTTCCCCAGACGGTTTTCTCAACAAAACGACACTAGAACTAAAAGATGATTCACTGTGCGAAATAATCCCCTCCTTCAACAAATACTCTATTTCTTCCTTCAATGCCTTCTCCTTCGCGAACGGAATAGAATAGGCTCTCATACAGATTGGGTTTGAGTCTACCAGTTTCATGTCATACTGTAGCAAATTTGTATGGCCTGGTTTATCTGTTAATACATCTGTATGTTCCTCCAGAACCTGTTGAACTCTCTCCCTCTGGTTTTTAGTCAGGTGCTTACTGACTTTTACCTATGCTGCGGTTTCACAAGGATGTAATGGGTATTCATGTGAGGTGAGTGGTTCTTTTTGCATCTGGGTTGCAATAGCCAGGGTCAATAAGGGGGTGCTTTCCTGGAGTGGTCTGTCCAGATACTTCTTTAACAGGTTTACATGATAAACTTTCTCCTTCCCCTTTTTGTCAATTTTATAGTTTGTTCTAGACACCTTCTCTAGAACCGTATATGGACCTTGCCAACCAATTTGTAATTTATTCTGGCTTCCGGGTAGTAGAAGCAGCACCTTCTCTCCGACTGCCAGTTCCCTGTCCTTTGCCTTCCTATTAAAATATGCTGCATGTTTCTTCCTGGCTTGCTTCAAATTATCATTTGCCAGTTTCCATCCAGCTTTCAAACGAGTGGTCAGTTCGTTCACGTATTGATACGATGAGGTAACAGTCTCTTCCGCCTTCTCATCTGTCCAGGTCCTTAATAGAGCTTCTAATGGACCTTTTATTGGCCTCCCAAATAGCAGAGTTGCGGGAGCCATCCCGGTTGAACTATGTGGTACCTCCCGGTACGCAAACAATGCGGCGGGCAGGAATTGATCCCACAGATCCGGTTTTTCGTGTGCCAGCTTTCTCAGGATAGAAATGAGAGTCCCGTTGAACCTCTCTACCTGGCCGTTCCCTTGTGGATGGTACGGACTACAATGAAAGTGTCTGGCTTGAAATAGCTTAAAAACTTCTTCCGTTAGTTTCCCCTTGAACTGAGAACCATTATCCGTCAAGATTTGATGCGGGAATCCTAATCGGGTAAATATTGTAAGTAGTGCCTCTGCTACATGTTTTGAATCAATTGATGGCAGGGCTACCGCCTCTCCCCACATAGAACAAGTGTCCACCAGAGTAAGGATGTAACTGTTCCTCCTCTTGGTCCGAGTGAGAGGTCCTACAATATCCACTGCAACCCTCTCAAAAGGTGTTCCCACTATGGGCATTTCCCCTAGAGTTGCAGGAGCAGTCCAGTGCTTTGGAGCTACCCTTTGACATTCTGGGCAGGATTTGACATATCTTTTTATATCCTCCGTTATCCCTGGCCAGAAGTAATGACAAGCTATACGCTGTCCTGTGGCGCTGATCCCCATGTGACCACTGAAGGGAATCGCATGCCCGAGTTCCATCACTTTATCTCTATATGAAGTGGGAAGAACCAGCTGGTTGTGACCATTTGTTCCAGTTCCGGCCTTCCTGTATAAGAGTTTGTTCTTCATGAAATATTCCCCCTTGCTCGGAGGTGTGTGGCATTTGGGCAATTTTTTAAAACAGGGCTTGAGTGTCCTATCCTCAGCCTGCGCCTTCCTCATCTCCTCTGGATGAGCATTTATAGGTTCACCTTCTTCCTCCTTCTTCTGTGACCTGGTCTGCACTGTCGCCATGATCACAGGTTTCTCGGGATTCCCCAAGAAGACGTATCTACACCCCAATATCAGAGGGTAGATTGGTTCATCTATCACTGCTGCTCTGATTTCTCCCTCCACATAGCGAGTTTTCACCGTTATCCTTGCGATGGGAAGTGTCATGAGTGGTATGTCCTTAGTCGCCCCTTGTATTTCCACTGTTTCTGTGGTATACTGACTTGGGTCCACTAGGCTAGACTTCACAACTGAATCATAATCCAAACCTGTATCATAAAGGCACCTTATGGTGACCCCATTACAAATAACATCCTCACAAACTGGGGGGTGATAAGGTTCCTGTTGTCCATTAGGATTAACCTTTAATCTTCGCGTCCCCGACTTCATTGCAGCAATGTTTGAAGGTTTCCTTCTACAAAATTCGGTGTTATGGTTATCCTTCTTGCACCATTTACACCATCTTTTCCCTTGGTTCAACGGTTTTCTTTCATTGAACTTTTGGTCATTGAACTGTGAGTTTCTGTCGCGATAGTCATTTCTTGGCCGCTCAAAGTTTGTCCTACCTTTATTTCCCTGCTCTCTATTATCAAATTTATTAAATTGCTGTGGAGCTTTAAAATTGTCTATGTGCTTCTTTTTAGCACCACTTACCTCTGCCTGAGCTGCCTGATACCTCTCAGCAACATTTAAAATTTCCCCCAACTTCTCTGCACCTTGTTCCATGAGAAATTTTCTCATGTCTGGAGCCATGGACTCTCTCAATTGCTCAATCATGATCATTTCTTTAAGATCTTGGGTCTTCCCCAGAGCCGTCCATTTCTCCAAATAGGTTTCTAGTCTAGCAGAGAATTGGTGGTATGTCTCCCCAGACAACAGTTTGGCATTTCTAAATTTCTTACGATAAAATTCACCATTCTTCTCGTACCTTAATAACAAAGCCTGCTTTAACATGTCATAATTGTCTTGGTCTTCCCTGTTCATTTTGGCAAATACTTCATAAGAAGTACCTCTCAATCCCTGTGATAGCTTTAAACTCCACCTCTCTCTCTCTAACCCATATGTAGTAGCTAATAACTCAAAACGTCCTAGGTACCCCTCTATGTCATCGTCTTTTTCAACAAAATGGTCTAAATGAAACCCCATAGCTGAGTTTGAGGCTCCCAGACTGGGCGTAGCATCTGAGGCAAAAGGGCTGGCACCATTTTCAGGAGCCGGGCCTTGTAATTCCAGCTCCCTTAGTCGTAATTCGTGCTCCCTTTGCAACCTTCTATCTTCTGCCTCCCTTTCGGCAGTCAACCTTTTTTCTTCTGCCTCCCTTTGCTGTCGTTTTTCTTCTGCCTCCCTTTGCTGTCGTTTTTCTTCTGCCTCCCTTTCGGCAGTCAACCTTTTTTTCTTCTGCCTCAATCTGCAGCCTCTTAATTTCTCTATCAGCCTCAATTTGTAACCTCTTCTCTTCAGCTACCTTTCTATCTTCCCTTTCAATATATTTATCACATTCAGCCGTTAAATATTGAATTAAAATCTGACCATCCATTCCCATCTCCTTTGCGGTCAGCACAGCAGCTGATCGGAATTTTGCTAGCTCCGCCATACTTTTCAGACAATATAATAATATACAAGCTAAATCTCTAACCAGTAAATACACTAAGTACTTCTTATGACTATAGTCTAACTAATTCTAACTAACCAGTTAACTAATTAATTATCACTGGCTGTGAAGATTCACCAACTTTTATCTGCAGGGACACTTTTAATTTTAAAGGGAATTTCACAATTTTTTTCCCCTAATTTTATTTCTCCAACCAGGAGATCCTAATATTACTGTTGGGCTAATTATCCCTGGACAAGACCCCAATGTATGTAGTGGGTTTGATGGTATTGTATGATGGTGATATTACTAAATGTAATGTATGAGGCCAGCTGTGAAGGCTCCTGAGATAAAATGTAGTTGTGAATTGTCAGAAGGCCTTTCTTGCTACCACTACGACCTCACACTCAATTTTTTTTTCTTAATGAATGTGGCTATGTAAAATGTCTAGGGTAATGATATGTAATGTGGTGTGATAGTTATAGATACACCCACAGATATTTAAGCAGACTAATAATATTTAACAAATATTATAATACACTGAACTAACTCAAGAGTGTAAAATTTTTGATAGAATTATATTACATTTATTTGTTCTGGATCAGTTTTTATGTTGACCAGAACTTTTTTTAAAAAAAGATTTAAAATTTATGAAAGAAATGCATGGAATGTTACATAATAAATGCAAGAGTGTACATATATAAGTACTAGACTAGTTAGTTTTATTAAAATGTTCTAGTAGTCATCTACTTGGGAGGATAGTTAATGCTTGTGCTGTTGGGGTGGCCTCATCACACCTGTCTATATTGACTACACAGTGTCCAGTAAATTGCAGGAATTTTATGGGGTATTAGTAACTAAAAGGCGTTGGTGAACTTCCAGCAGACCAGAGGCTCACTCATCTTGCATATGTAGCTCTGGTGCTGAAATCGGGTGGTCCCACCTCTCCGTGCTGGCGGGCAATAATAGTGGTCTCTGTCACAACGTACTGCACAGATACACTCGAGTAAAATCACCAACTGAATGGACACCGCCTTGTTCACAACTGAAACTCACAGCTCTGCAATCAAAGTATTGGCTATGTGTCAAAATTCTATTCTCTACCCACGTCTGGACACAACACGGACACAACAACCACATCATACAGACAGGTCAGATCTCTCTGACCAAACAGCACATTTACCATGGTGGTTTTACATCAGATAGGTCCTCCCAGACTATAGATTCTGAAAAATATTTATTAGTTTCCTTCCCTAAAAGTGGATAGGTAATATGTTTCATTATTCTCAACACTTGATCTGTCTTTCCTAACCCTTGCTGGAGTTTATGTATATTGTTGGTCCCTAGACCCTGACTTGGGCGGGGGGTCTAGAGCAAATCCCTACTTGTTTGTAAGGCTAGATTATGATATGGCAGTATCAAATCACTCGAACATTAAACAATATTCAAAATATAAAAAGAAATAATTTCAATCTTACCAGATTATGAATAAAGAACACAGAAATGCTAGCAAAACTCAGCTGAGCTGCTGGCTATAGTATGGCGTCCCTGAACTTATTTCACTTTCTTTCATTTGGAAATCACCACACTTTAAAATACTGTGTCTATCATCGAACAACTATTGAGGAATGGCCCCACTTGCGCGTCTGAGCGCCGATAAAATGATTGTCTGTGGCCAATCACTGCCTAGGTTTATTTCAAATTCAAATTTCCTACCCTAAAGTCATTTCAGTCATGCTTCAGTCAAGTATGGATGTTTATCTGTTAGTCTGTCCGTCTCTACTTGTTTTTTTTTTCAAAACGTACTTGATTTTTGAACCAACCTTTCTCTCCCCTCCAAAATTTTGTCGTTAAAAGTTATATTTAGACACAGCTCCCACCAATGTCCCTTCGCTTCCCTAGTAAGTAGATTTGAACACCTGCGTCTCGAGGTCGTGTTTTTTTGTGCAAATAGCGACACTTTTTATTCCATACAGTCTGTCGTTGATGTGAACAACACTGTCTTTTGTCATTATCTTCAATATTATCTATCCGTCTGTAAAATTAAGAACATATTAGTTCACTGCTCAGAATGGGCCATCCGGCCAGCTAATTTTTATATTCCTAACATTAATATTACGAAAAAGTTACTTTTTAATTTTTGTAATATTCCAAACATCTGCGTTCTGCCGATGAATTCAAATCAAAGGCTTGGTATCGCAAAAGCGACCAATAAATGACTGTGGCGTAACATATCCAAGGTCCCTTCTGTCGAGTTCCTTGCTTTATGTCAACTTGGGAAACGTGACTTTTCTCCGTTTCCCCCCCAATTGCGTCTCCTTAGCCTTTCTAGTCTCACGCAATCTTTCCAGTCATATTTTTTTCCTTTTATCCGCCGTTCCCCTCCTGTCTAGCAAGTCAATTTTTATGGAGGGTGATGACCCGCGGTCTGGGCGATCATGTACTATCAGCAGCCTACGCATTATGTTTTTATCCTTACATGTTATCTTTGGAGGTATTTTACCGTTGTATCTCTGTCAATTTCACTACAATAGAGGGCAAGGAGTGAGAACCTTCTTATCTCCTGTAAGTGCGGTATTTATATCCGAACTGGGTTTGTTACTCTTTGATAATTAGAAAAATTATAAAGTAGATATCTGGAGATGAAATGAGAGAGTGAAATGGTGAGAGGCTGAATTTGAGATCTTGACATGAAATGAGAGAGTGTAATGATATGATAAAAGAGGTTGAACAAGATATCTGGAGCTGACATGAGAGAATGTAATGATATGATAGAAGAGACTGAACAAGAGATCTGGACATGAAAAGAGAGAGTGTAATGTTGCGACAGAAGAGGCTGAGTGTAGTGGGTTTTGATGGTATTGTATGATGGTGATATTACTAAATGTAATGTATGAGGCCAGCTGTGAAGGCTCCTGAGATAAAATGTAGTTGTGAATTGTCAGAAGGCCTTTCTTGCTACCACTACGACCTCACACTCAATTTTTTTTTCTTAATGAATGTAGCTATGTAAAATGTCTAGGGTAATGATGTGTAATGTGGTGTGATAATTATAGATACACCCACAGATATTTAAGCAGACTAATAATATTTAACAAATGTTAAAATACACTGAACTAACTCACGTGTGTAAAATTTTTGATAGAAATGTTTTTACATTTATTTTGTTCTGGATCAAGTTTTATGTTGACCAGAACTTTTTTTAAAAAAAGATTTAAAATTATGAAAGAAATGCATGGAATGTTACATAATAAATGCAAGAGTGTACATATATAAGTACTAGACTAGTTAGTTTTATTAAAATGTTCTAGTAGTCATCTACTTGGGAGGATAGTTAATGTTTGTGCTGTTGGGGTGGACTCATCACACCTGTCTATATTGACTACACAGTGTCCAGTAAATTGCAGGAATTTTATGGGGTATTAGCAACTAAAAGGCGTTGGTGAACTTCCAGCAGACCAGAGGCTCACTCATCTTGCATATGTAGCTCTGGTGCTGAAATCTGGTGGTCCCACCTCTCCGTGCTGGCGGGCAATAATAGTGGTCTCTGTCACAACGTACTGCACAGATACACTCGAGTCAAATCACCAACTGAATGGACACCGCCTTGTTGACAACTGAAACTCACAGCTCTGCAATCAAAGTATTGGCTATGTGTCAAAATTCTATTCTCTACCCACGTCTGGACACAACACGGACACAACAACCACATCATACAGACAGGTCAGATCTCTCTGACCAAACAGCACATTTACCATGGTGGTTTTACATCAGATAGGTCCTCCCAGACTATAGATTCTGAAAAATATTTATTAGTTTCCTTCCCTAAAAGTGGATAGGTAATATGTTTCATTATTCTCAACACTTGATCTGTCTTTCCTAACCCTTGCTGGAGTTTATGTATATTGTTGGTCCCTAGACCCTGACTTGGGCGGGGGGTCTAGAGCAAATCCCTACTTGTTTGTAAGGCTAGATTATGATATGGCAGTATCAAATCACTCGAACATTAAACAATATTCAAAATATACAAAGAAATAATTTCAATCTTACCAGATTATGAATAAAGAACACAGAAATGCTAGCAAAACTCAGCTGAGCTGCTGGCTATAGTATGGCGTCCCTGAACTTATTTCACTTTCTTTCATTTGGAAATCACCACACTTTAAAATACTGTGTCTATCATCGAACAACTATTGAGGAATGGCCCCACTTGCGCGTCTGAGCGCCGATAAAATGATTGTCTGTGGCCAATCACTGCCTAGGTTTATTTCAAATTCAAATTTCCTACCCTAAAGTCATTTCAGTCATGCTTCAGTCAAGTATGGATGTTTATCTGTTAGTCTGTCCGTCTCTACTTGTTTTTTTTTTCAACACGTACTTGATTTTTGAACCAACCTTTCTCTCCCCTCCAAAATTTTGTCGTTAAAAGTTATATTTAGACACAGCTCCCACCAATGTCCCTTCGCTTCCTTACTAAGTAGATTTGAACACCTGCGTCTCGAGGTCGTGTTTTTTTGTGCAAATAGCGACACTTTTTATTCAATACAGTCTGTCGCTGATGTGAACAACACTGTCTTTTGTCATTATCTTCAATATTATCTATCCGTCTGTAAAATTAAGAACATATTAGTTCACTGCTCAGAATGGGCCATCCGGCCAGCTAATTTTTATATTCCTAACATTAATATTACGAAAAAGTTACTTTTTAATTTTTTTAATATTCCAAACATCTGCGTTCTGCCGCTGAATTCAAATCAAAGGCTTGGTATCGCAAAAGCGACCAATAAATGACTGTGGCGTAACATATCCAAGGTCCCTTCTGTCGAGTTCCTTACTTTATGTCAACTTGGGAAACGTGACTTTTCTCCGTTTCCCCCCCAATTGCGTCTCCTTAGCCTTTCTAGTCTCACGCAATCTTTCCAGTCATATTTTTTTCTTTTTATCCGCCGTTTCCCTCCTGTCTAGCAAGTCAATTTTTATGGAGGGTGATGACCCGCGGTCTGGGCGATCATGTACTATCAGCAGCCTACGCATTATGTTTTTTATCCTTACATGTTATCTTTGGAGGTATTTTACCGTTGTATCTCTGTCAATTTCACTACACTGAGCAATAGTTCAAGAAAAGAGAATAGTAGAAATAAAAGACGAGACTCAACGGAGCAGAGATAAATATCTTCAGCAAGTACAAATAAGAACCAAACCTTGTCTAACTTTCAGCCAGTGAGAGATGGTAATGATATGACAGAAGAGGCTGAACAATAGATTAACAAAAGAGAATGGAAGAAATAAAATACGAGACTCAAAGGAGCAGAGATAAATATCTTCAGAAAATACAAACAAAAACCAAACTTTTGACTAACTTTCAGCCAGTGAGAGAGCTAATCGATGAATACAGACAAGACATCTTTCAGCATCCAAGCAATAACTGAGATAAATGTGATACCTACTCCCAGCAAGTTTATAAAGAGAAATTCACTGTTGATTTTTCCGGCTTAGTCTAAACTGATTATTGACCCTGTCTACCGGTTTGCTTAACCCTGATGCCAATCACCGCCGTTAGCTTCAAATGTTCTTTTTTTTTCTACCCTGATAAATTGTGTTCTTAACTTAATCAGATGCAAGACAATATAAAAATACTTGATGAGAGTCGCAGCACATGTGTCTGAAAATACACAGGGAAAAGACAAAGATAATGAGAAAAAATTCAGGAAACGATAACAAGATTGCACTCAAAGAACCAGTCCTACTACTTGTAGTTGTGGAATCATAAAGATAACTTGGCACAAATAGAAATAGTTGAAGAAATAAATAATGATATCAAAATAAGAATACACAAGGCGAGATGGGCTTTCGTTACGTTGGGACAAATATGAAGATAAGAGAAATCCAGCAGAAAAATCACTATCTTCCTCTCAAATGTTAAGTCATGCGTATTGTATGGCCCTGAAACATACAGAGCAGAAAAAAAGGCAAAGAGTTACAGACTTTCATAAATGGGTGCTTGTGTAGAATAGAAGGGTTGAAGTGATTTGACACGATCACTAATGCGGAACTTATGACAAGAGCCAGACAAGTGCCAGTGGAACAAAATATGAGAAGAAGACGCTGGTAAATTATAGGCGCTGGTAAATGGTATGACAAAGTCACAAATCTGGAACTGATGTCAAGAACCAGACAAGTGCCCGTGGAACAAGGGATTAGAAGAAGGCGCTAGCGAGGGATAGGACACGCATTGAAGAAACCTGTTGATAGCCTTACATGGCTGTCTTATTTTTTCTGGAATCCCTTGGGTAAAAGAAGCGGAGGTAGACTAAAAAACACACGGAGAAGAGAACTGGAGTCATAAATGAAAATGACGAGAAAGACGTGGAAATACCTGGAGCTGTTGGCACGTCATAGGGAGACTTGGTATAAGTTTGTTGACGGCCTATGCTCCTTGGTGAGCTGATGGGTTGTGATGATATTATGTTCTAGTTGGTATTACTTATGTTGACGTCTGTACTTTGAAGTAATGTTATAATGACGTCGTCAATTTCCTGTAACTTTAGCTCTCGCCATGACAATACACAAACCACAGGGACAATCATGTGACCATTTTAGACCTATCAGAAGCAGTTTTTTGCTCATGGGACTACTTTTTACAGCGCGCTCACGCCAGGATGAAACCCAAACAATCTTAAAGTATATGTTCAGGATACATGCGATCAAAGCAAACATATTTTAAAGGTAATCGTACATTTACAGCCAAAAAAAAAAAAAAAAAAAAAAAATAGTGACAAAAGAATTGTTAAGTAATTAATCAAACTACAGTTTACCTTATTTTTCACTTCTTCTCCAGCCATCTTTGACGGCTTGCTCCGTGGCTTTAGTCAATGAATCCAGTTAGGTTTGACTATAAAGATCAAATGAAAGAACAAAGCGAACAGAAAGATATAAAATGAACAAAGGAGAAATGGTGCTATCCTCAGAACATGAAGCAGACAGAGGACAGCGCCATTCTCTCCCATCATTTTTGACGGGTTACTTCCTCGGGTTATGATGTTTTTCTCTACATACGGCATCAAGGCCACCGGTGTCTCGTTAAAATAATCGATGACACCTTCTCTGATCTTCGTCCACATTTAAGTTATCATTAGAATCGGTTCTCGATGTCAGGTCAGAGTGACATCGATCAATCATATCTTGAATGTGACACAATCCATTACGCCCCAAATTAAGATACACTTTAACTGTTTATTAGCTGTTTACACTTTTATTTATTTATTTTAAAAAAAAAGCTCTTGTCGCTCAAGAATTCAGTCACAATGACATTTATTATTTTTTTTAAATTTCACCTGTCAAGCGAGCTCATTATAACTCGTGTCTATCATCTCTCGTCACATATCTCGGTCTTTGATGGTGTTCATTAACTCTGTTTTTGATGTGTTACAGTGACACGGTGTCAAGCTGTCAATTATCTTATCTCTTTGTCTAACTGGTCGTCCACATATGAAGTCACGCGTTGGGTTTGTCTCTAAGGAAATGAAATGTCACGTGTGTTTGTCCGTTTTCTTTATGTTTGTCTCTAAGCAAAGGATATGCCACGCGTGTTTGTCCGTTTTCTTTGAGTTTGTCTCTAAGCAAAAGCAACGTCATCTGTCTGTGTACGTTTGCTCTGGGGTTTGTCTCTAAGCAAAATAAATGTCACTTGTATTTGTCTCTTTTCTTTGTGTTTGTCTCTAAGCAAAAGAAATGTCTCGTATATCTGTCAGTTTTCTCTGGAGTTGTATCTAAGCAAAGAAAATGTCATCTGTATTTGTCCGTTTGTCACGAAATATGTTCGTTCTTTTTTTTTCTGGTCTTCACTTCTCTTCGGAATTATTATACTGCAACTCCCTGTATGCGCGAATTCTTCCAGTATTCGCTGTTTTCGCTTTCATGGTTCAAGGTTTTCTTATTACACCTCTCACCCACCTCACTCTCCTAGTAATTTTCTCCTTTGCTATCGGCGACGCGTAACGAAGGAGCGAACTTGCCACGTTGACTTTTCGCTTATCGCCAGCTCCAGACGAAGTAAGATCTACGCTGAGCGACATTGAAAGTTTTTAAACATGACCTGCCCAAATACATAGTTGATGACAATTTTGGTAAAGATTAAGACACGGGCAGTGATGTAATAATTCGGGCAGATGGACTTTGTTGAGATAAAAAATTACAAGAAAATGACATCATGGAAGAGATTATAATGTGTGAAGTAGTGAGGTTGTAAACAAGACAAACTAAACGAAAGAATAAAGACCTTATATGGTTATGAAATTTGAAAATCACCATCTTATATTGTCATGTAGTAATGTTATATATGTGAAGGATTGGGGACAAACCCTTTCCAAAAAGCAAACACTTGTTTGCAATTCGTTTGAGGTGCTAAAATATGCAGTCCCTGATTGGACTTCTACTCCATGTAGCAACCTGGGCGCGTAGGTAGAAAATTTTGCTTATTTGCAACAACGTTGTAAGACCACTTCACTGAATTCCTATCCCCCCAAGAAGAAAGTATAGACAGCCAAGAACAAGGAATATTAGGACCCAAATACAGGACAGGCCATAGGACTAGACGTGAATTCTCTAATTAGTAGAGAGTAGCCCCAGAGACATCACTTTGCGCCTTAAGTTCTAGCATCCAAATTCAAGTGCTCTAAGTTAGACACCTAACTGATCTGAAAGAGACGGTATCTTAAATCAGTTGCCCTACAATATTCGGACGTTTCCTGTGCAAAGGGTTTGTGGTCCAAGTTGCCAGCAGTCGACGCTAGACGTCTCATCAGACGTGTTTTAAAGGCGCTTGAATTGACAACCTAAGCAGTTACCTCGGCTTTGTGCAAAAGACGTGCTGCTGCCACAATATTTGACTATTGTAGAGTAGTACGAGAGTCCGATTGACACAGTGGTTAGAGCGCTGGTCTCTCACGGCAAAGGTGCCAGGTTTGATTAACGGTATCCACACGCTCCGAGAGTACCCAGCTGTAATTAGATACCTGACTTTGAGTTAGGGAAGAAAAAAGGCAGCGAGGAAGGGAATCGGTCACCCCACCTCTCACTGCTAGACCAGGTGCAGTGAACATCTCTAACACTTCACTCCCCTACGGCAGTATCTACTATGGGACTACCTTTACATTTACCTAGAGAAGTACAGCCCAAGACACCTGTGGGAATCAACAGCGGCTGAAGCAGTCGCCAACAGACCCAACACCGGAAGCTAAGTACCATAACAGCGCTACCAATGGCCATTTCCAAATTTTTCATAAGTTCCGCCACAATTTAAATCATCCGATGATGATAAATATAGTTGCTTCTTTTTTATAAACAACTTTATTTGTTTTACATTGTTAAACTATAAGTGATTATTAAACATGTCTGTCCGTAACTGTAAAAATATAGTTGAATTAATCACTATTAAGTGAAGTCTGTACCCGCATGAATCATACTGGTTTAAATACATAACCTGATAGAGCTATTAGATTAATAGTTGCTGAATCAAATTCAGCTGGGGGGCCCAGAAATAGGAGCGAAAATATATTACCTCACAGAACGGGTGAGAGAATACTAAAGTTCGTGACAGCTTAGATGATCTTAGTTGTTGTGCTTGCTTTTCTTTAAACTCTAATGAGGCTCCCTTAAAATAGAAACATCATTCTTCTATTGTTATCTCTGCCAACAGTAATCTTGAGCGAAGGTTGATACCTTTGAATAACTTCATCATTATACTTTGAATTTGGCCATCGTTTTACCACTATTGCGGAGCAGGGGAGACAATCACGTCACATCGTCTTCTCTTGGTTTGGTTCTAACCAAAAGAAAATGTTACCTGTATTTGTCCGGTTTCTTTGGGTTTGTTTCTAAACAAAAGTAGTGTCACATGTATCTATCAATTTTCCCTGGGTTTGTTTCTAAACAAAAGTAGTGGCACATGTATCTATCAATTTTCCCTGGGTTTGTGTCTAAGCAAAGGAAATGTCACGTGTGTTTGTCAGTTGTCCCTGGGTTTGTCTCTAAGTAAAATAAATGTCACATGCATTTGACCGTTTGCTATAGGTATGTCCCTAAGCATAGTTAATACCAAGTACTTTTACCACTTTTTCTTTGCCCCTCTCTAAGCAGTATATTTACACCTCTATTGAGTCTTTGAAGTGCAGCAATGCCAAATATGCCGCCGTCTGTCTCTAACAAGATTGACTGTCAAGAATTGATTCACACGCATTGTCTTTCAGCTCCCCGCGGAACACAGGGCCTTCAATAAATACACGTCAAACCTTGTTCTCATGTGCCATCACTTCATGGTCTGTCCATGTCTTCTATGTCCTGTAATCCCCAGAGTAAAAGAGGCAGAAAGAGACGGAAAGAGGCGGAAAGAGGCGGAAAGAGACGGAAAGAGACGGAAAGAGGCAGAAAGAGACGGAAAGACATACGGAGAAGAGAACTGGAGATACACATGAAAATGATGAGTAAGATATTGAATAACAAACATGGAACTGATGGCACGGAACTAGGAGATCGATGTAAAAGTTCTTGAAGGCCTATGCTTCTCGTGGAGCTGACAGGTGATAATGCTGATTTCTCTATCTTTGGGCTTAAGAACTGTCAATGCCCGCATTTGTTTAAACTTTCACTTATTAAAACAAGATCCATAGTGATAGACCATTGTCAGCAATTAACTTATTCCTGGTACTATAAATAAGGTCTTGCGGTTATTAAAGGCGTTTTACACAAGGTGGCCAGGAGGGACCTATACTCACTTGATATTTTTGTGTCTGACCATCACACCACTGAAGGCCTTTAATGCTGGCATAGACGCCAAGTGTTGGCATTACAATAATCTAATTACTTTACCGTTATTTTGGTCAGCGAAAAGGACGTGCAGTCAATAAATCAGGATTCGAGTTCTTGTAAATGAGGTGTCGATTTCTTTCGGCCAAAAGTAAAATATGTAACTAAAGAAAACTGGGCTTTGTTTATATTGTAAGTATTTCAAAATTGAGCTCTGGACATCTTGAAAATTGGAAACTAGGTTTGTTCAGAATTGTGCATTGGACCCTTTCAAATTTGACCGCGAGGTTTTTTTTTTAACATTAACCACTAGACATATTTTATTTAGATGAACTCAGGTCACATCAGCTGTCATCTTCGCATAGAAGGTCAGTTGCAATAGATCTCCAATATCTTCTGTTACTTGCTTTGATGGTACACACTCATAGAATATTTCAGGTGCATTTCTTGATGTTGTCTTCTAACTTATAATGATGTCTCCAGTTTGCCTGCTTGTCTTCTGTATGGTTTTCTTACTTACTTAGTCGTTCCCCTTCTACCGTGGGGTTTAGAGGTTTGGAAGAGAGAGAGCGCCAGACTATCCTATCGGCTGTCTTCCTCCTGGCCTGGTTCCATTTTAGTCCTCGGTCCTTCAAAGATTATCTAATGTTATCCTCCCAGCGGACTCTGGGTCGTCCTGGAGGTCTGGATCCCTAGCTCTTTGTTTCCCATGCTTGTCGTGTTAGCCGATCATCTCCAATTCTGCAGACATGGCCAAACCATCTTAGTTATATGCGACTTACCTGTATGCGACTTACTTACTTACCTATATGCGACTTACTTACCTATATGCGACTTACTTACCTATATGCGACTTACTTACTTACTTACCTATATGCGACTTACTTACTTACCTATATGCGACTTACTTACCTATATGCGACTTACTTACTTACCTATATGCGACTTACTTACTTACTTACTTACTTACCTGTATGCGACTTTCCATTTTAGAATTTACTTGTTCTTTCTACTTCCTGAACCAAAAGTAAAATTAACATGTAAAGTTAGCCTCATAGGAGATACTGCAGTAGTGAAGGGAAGTGTTAGAGACTTTACTATACTAGGTCCAGCATCAAGAGGTGGGGGTGACCAGTTACCTTCCTCGCTGCCTCTTTTCCTTTCCTAACTCAAAAGCAAAGGCTCGTACCCATTTACAGCTGGGTAGACTGGAGCGTGTCGATATCGTGAATCGAACCTGGCACCTTTGCCGCGAGAGACCAGAGCTCTAACCACTCTGTCAATCGAACGCTCAAAAGTAAAATTACATGACACAAATTATGGATGGGTATGAAAAAAAAAATCGAAAAAAGTTGATTCGTCTTACGAGGACAAAAGACAAAGAAAATAGCCAACGTTGCGGCCACAAAGGACCTCGTCAGGGAAAGGAAAGATAGTGAGGGCTAGATAGGACACATATGAACCTAATTAAACATAAACATAAAACACGGGTACTTCCCTAAAGGCAGCTAAGACCAAGCCCGCCTGCCGAAGAGAGAGTGCGTCACCGGAAAAGGAAATGACTGCCACTTCCGGATGTAAACAGTACATACTAAGAAGCTAACAAACTAAACTAAACAAGAAACTACCCAAACGTAATAATAATGAGGACTGGAGATAGAGGAGGACAGAATGAGTGGGAGATAAATAAATATTTAATAAAGAATCTAAAAATTCTTTTAATTTATGGGCGAAGGAGAAATAGAAATGACACAAATTAATAGAAATGACACAAATTAATAGAAATGACACAAATTAATAGAAATTACACAAATTAATAGAAATGACACAAATTAACAGCTTTGTTATTTCACAAAAACTGTTAGTAATCATCATCATTAGTGTCCTTTTCGCTTTTTGTGGAACATGGAGAACTACTGTAGCTGGTCCCCTTGTAGGAAGTCTGCACCAAGCATCGACATGTTCTTGTAGCGATGGTTTCTGTAGCTATTCATTTAACATGATGAGGTTGCCAGCCTCATACACAACATCTTATGGTTGGCCCAGTACGACAATGCTCGGGGCACGTAAACGAATAGGGCACGTCTCAAGGAAAGAGAAGAAAACAAATAAAGAGGGCATAGAAAACATAGCAATGAAAAGAGAACGAACGAAGGTAATCTAAATTAGGCAGCTAAAATATTGTGGCCATGTAGACAGACATAACACCGGACATTGAAGACTGTAAACGAAGTCAGAGTTGAAGAAGACAAACGTGCAAGAGGAAGTCGGCGCGATAAGTGGGAAGATAACATCAAGAGATGGACTGGAAAGGGTCTGACAGAGTGCACCATCAAGACAAGTGACTGATGACGTTGGACATCCATTAAAGCCAACCTTCGATGTGAAGATGGCACCTGATGATGATGACGACGTGCCTGAGAAAGCCCGTGGTCCTATTATGTCTTCGTCTCATTATAGACCCCATGGGAACTAGGTCGGGTCGTAGTGAGTAATAATCATCATCATCATGTGACGTATTCTTTCCAGAACGTTGTCTCCATTACAGCTGCTCTGAACACCTCACGATTCTGGGCAAGTCGACCTGCATCAGCCAGTGAGTAATAATGTACATTCAAAATTCTGGAGTTTCCACTTACGTCCCTTTGTCTTTAACACGATAATTTGTTGCCTGTTTGTTCCCAGTACGAAAGGCCCTCTTTCAAAGCCTAGGACGCGTGTGATGATATCCCTTTTAATTTTTGTTTGCCAAGCCAGGGACAAATCGGTTAAGGTTCCATCAAATTTTATTAGTTTAAAATGAACCACGACAGAGTGTCTTTTGCAAAATTACAGCTTACTGAGTCATCTGAAATCTAGTGAAACAAGAATCAAAGATTTAAAACATCCAAACAACACTTCTTCTTCTTCTTTGATCCTTAGCCGCCGACTGTCAAAGTAGTCAAAGAAGAAATCATCACAGCAATCAAAGGGATTTTGTAAAAAAAACGGGACATGTTAAAAATTAAGGTAAAGCACAAATAAATATATTATATATTATATGTTGCACTTAAAATAAGATACTGGTATAAAAATACACACATTAACTAACACAACTTCCACTTTATCGTTGAAAAGTTTTTTCACGATGGCTGTTGTGCAGTCCTTTCTTTCTTTCTTAATCGGAACCTCTTCTACCCCGTAAACAGAGTGTAGAGGTGACCCAAAGAGCACAAGGCTCCTGGGCAAAACATGTAATCAAAGTGTTTGACAAACAGGTGATTAGCCCATTGTACAGTCCATGGACTTAAAACTGTGGTTATGCACCGCCGTGTGATAAGCGAAGGTTGCTTCTTGTGCTGCCAATGATAACTGTTTTTCCATTTCCTTTTCACTCTGGGTTTTCGCATTTAAGAAATGACTTATACTGCTGTTGGAAGCCTTACTTTCAACAGCACCTTTATGTTTTTTCATTTTCACGTGGTTGACTACGTCTGACCGACCACCATGTGAAATGCAAAATTTAGAGCTGCAAAAAATACATTCCACATTTTCATCTACACCTTTAATGAAGGGAAATTCTCTTGTAATGTTATCATTTATACTGCACTTACGTTTCGGCATTATGCGGATGAAAAACGATAAAAATACTGTATAAAAATGCTAATACGCATTAAATCATTTGGTAGATGCTCACTGAACACTGTTTTGGTCGACTTTCGAATTTTTGTTCGAGATTCAAACCGAGGGTCCACTGTAACCGGAAATTGATAAAGTAACACTACTAAAACACGGAATAAAATCCGTTACCCAAACACTACTAAAACACGGAATAAAATCCGTTACCCAAAGCTTCTTTTTTTCAGGAAGGACCCTTAAAAAGCGGGACATTTGGAATAAATTCGGGACACCGGGACATTTTATAAAAAACGGGACTGTCCCGGGAAAAACGGGACGAATGGGAACCCTAGTTTAAACGAAATGTTCTCCGCAACATGCCACTCTCCCGAAGCATAGAGTAGGAAAGAGTTTAAAATTATGTTGTACGTAATAATTTTCTTTTCTTTGGGGAATGTTGCAGACGTGTATGCATGTTGGAGAGAGGCGAAAGCAAATCTCGCTTTATCAGTCATGCCTTTGACATCCTGAGTCTGACCTACGTTTTTTAATAAATGTTACTCCACCGATGTACTAACAGTAGAAGCAATTTTTAAAAAGGAAAGAAAGAAGAAGAAAAAAGGTCTATACATCAAATGTGAACACCTTCACAAATCTCCTTTGATGGAAAAAAATAACAGTATGGCGATGGGAGAAGACTGAGATAAATCGCTAACTTAATTAGGGAGAGAAATGTGGTTATTTGGAAGCTAACGAAGAAATATAATCAAAACAATGTGACAAAAAGAACAAATAATATACACATTAACTCTACAAAGATCAGTAGTCAGATAAATAAAAAAGTGCGCAAACTTTACCCGTCTTGGAAGTAATTTCGACGACGTCAGATCAGGAGGGCACTGCTAGAATGAAAGAAGCTACATATTTCATTGTCGACTCTCGTTGGCCGATATCCAACTCCAATTTGTTTGTTTCTTTTTTTAACGTAGAAAAATAAAATCAGGCTATTCAAAACACATGTAAAAAGTGATTAAAAAAGGGGGAGGTTTGAGGGGCCTCCCTAAAAAAATGTATAGTCATTACTGTCTCATTGTTTGGTTTGGTTTTAAGGACTATCTTCATTGCACACGGACAACTCCATCAGTGCTCCGATCTCCTCCCTTAGATCAGATAAGGAGGATTTCAGCACAGTGCACGAACTCCGTAGCACCGGCGAGAATCCCAATGTGTGTGTATAGGAATCACACATTCTATATTTTTGTGGTGGGTAGGTTTCTCATTTTTAAATTTTGCCAGGGCAGTGGCCTGATAGGCCGACTCTTTACGATTTCTAACTGAAGTGGGATTTTTAACGGCAATAAACAGACACTACTTGCCCTGGGTTTCTATATTCGTCGTATAACGGGTGAGCAATAAACAGACACTACTTGCCCTGGGTTTCTATATTCGTCGTATAACGGGTGAGCAACAAACAGACACTACTTGCCATGGGTTTCTATATTCGTCGTATAACGGGTGAGGAACAAACAGACACTACTTGTCATGGGCTTCTATATTCGTCGTATAACGGGTGAGCAACAAACAAACTCTACGTACCATGGGTTTCGTCGTATAACGGGTGAGCAACAAACAGACACAACGTGTCACAGGCTTCTATATTCGTCGTATAACGGGTGAGCAACAAACAAACTCTACGTACCATGGGTTTCGTCGTATAACGGGTGAGCAACAAACAGATACAACGTGCCACAGGCTTCTATATTCGTCGTATAACGGGTGAGCAACAAACAGACACAACGTGTCACAGGCTTCTATATTCGTCGTATAACGGGTGAGCAACAAACAAACTCTACGTACCATGGGTTTCGTCGTATAACGGGTGAGCAACAAACAGACACAACGTGCCACGGGCTTCTATATTCGTCGTATAACGGGTGAGCAACAAACAGACACTACTTACCCTGGGTTCAAACTTGTGTTGCTACAGCTCCTACTGGCCAATTCTCAGCCTGACAATTATTATTTTTGTCTTCTCTGTAAAATAAGTTCTATACATCTCTTAATCGATTTCAGTGTATCCTCTGTGCTTTTTGCTTTGAAGTTATTTTTGTTTATGTCTGTTATTTTCTCATAAGTTGTAAGCGTTTAGTTTGAATTCTGCCTCGTCGTGTGTTTGTTTTTTGTTTTTTGGTCAGTTTATCTGCCGTCTAATTTCCATATATCTGGAAGTAGGCAGAAATCCAATGTGCTTTCACTACGTTAAAAGTGTAGCTGATTTCTAATCATGCTTCTGAGAGGCTTTCTGATTTGTCTTTTTATTGTTTTATTGTTGGAGCAGTTATAACAGAAGGAGAAACGGTTTCACCACTATCTCTATTTTTAAATTAGTTATTGCGTATGTCCTGAATGGTTCTGTTTCAGCTTTAAAGTTATTGAACAAAATGTCGGCCACCATTGCAATATAGATAATCTACTGATCCATTTTTTTAATGAGAAGATCCTGGCGATGGATGGAACACACATTGAGGAAACTTGCTAATAGCTGTTAAAAGACCTGGACAATGAAACAACCCAGACATTGTAAATATGTAAAGTTATATACGCCCCTGTGTAGTTCTCCTGGGCCTCAGAGGAGATAAAGAAAGAATATGCGTACCGCTCCTTCAGACATATCTTCACAGCGACTAACATGAGGTTGTGCATGGGGTTGGCCATAGACATGAGGTTGTGCATGGGGTTGGCCACTAACATGAGGTTGTGCATGGGGTTGGCCATAGACATGAGGTTGTGCATGGGGTTGGCCACTAACATGAGGTTGTGCATGGGGTTGGCCACTAACATGAGGTTGTGCATGGGGTTGGCCACAGACATGAGGTTGTGTATGGGGTTGGTCACAGACATGAGGTTGTGCGTGGGGTTGGCCACTAACATGAGGTTGTGCATGGGGTTGGCCACTAACATAAGGTTGTGCATGGGGTTGGCCACAGACATGAGGTTGTGTATGGGGTTGGTCACAGACATGAGATTGTGCGTGGGGTTGGCCACTAACATGGGGTTGGCCACTAACATGAGGTTGTGCATGGGGTTGGTCACAGACATGAGGTTGTGCATGGGGTTGGCCACTAACATGAGGTTGTGCATGGGGTTGGCCACTAACATGAGGTTGTGCATGGGGTTGGCCACAGACATGAGGTTGTGTATGGGGTTGGTCACAGACATGAGGTTGTGCGTGGGGTTGGCCACTAACATGAGGTTGTGCATGGGGTTGGCCACTAACATGAGGTTGTGCATGGGGTTGGTCACAGACATGAGGTTGTGCATGGGGTTGGCCACTAACATGAGGTTGTGCATGGGGTTGGCCACTAACATGAGGTTGTGCATGTGGTTGGCTACTAACATGAGGTTGTGCATGGGGTTGGCCATTAACATGAGGTTGTGCATGGGGTTGGCCACTAACATGAGGTTGTGCATGGGGTTGGCCACTAACATGAGGTTGTGCATGGGGTTGGCCACTAACATGGTGTTGGCCACTAACATGAGGTTGTGCATGGGGTTGGCCACTAACATGGGGTTGTGCATGGGGTTGGCCACTAACATGGGGTTGGCCACTAACATGAGGTTGTGCATGGGTGATAAGGGTGGAATTAGGATGCCGTCGAATTACCACCTCTATCGACACCAGGTATTACAATGCAAGATGTGGGTGTCTTATCTGGTTTAGATTGTTGCTGTGTGTGTTGCAGTAGAACAGTTCACAGGGTACACCACAGGCAACATGACGTGTAGAGTCATAAAAATGGTAACTTCGCTTTAGGTTTATACCATTTATTGCACGCCACAAAACAGTCATGATACTTATGTTATCATCGGCATAGCACAACGAATGCAGCATTCAAACTCATGTTAACTGACAGTCATGTAGAAGTCAATACTCAATAGTTGTATGGAAAACAAATATCATAGCGAAGCTTGATAAATAATACATATAACTTCTGCAACCGTGGTCAGCTGCAGATCCTTAATGTTCATAGACAATAATAATTATTCCTTCCTGATGCTAGCAGATCAGATGTATACAATACGTCCGTTTACTGTCTGCACGTGAGTAGCATACATGGATTACAGGTCAGCTCGACCTTTATAACCTTCCTAAGTCTAACCATCTGACTTGGACGTGATCTCTGATATAACGAATCCTGGAACACAGACAATAGTCTTGTTGGTCTAGAGCGACCCATAGATATATAACTAGTTCAGGTATAAAGATACCGGTGACTTAATCCTAGTCAAAGTACCTCTCCATTTTGAATCACACAGGCGAGCAAAAAGGCGACAAAAATGACGAACCTCTAGATGATAGCCTAAAGTTCGATACAAGAGGAATTACCTTATTTCGGAAAATCAACCATGAACATATGCCTCCAGGCAGGCTTGAATAATACGGGGAAATAGTCTAGTTAGCTAACTAACTCACAAAGACAATGTATTTCCCTCAGAGAATCACAAGACGCAGTCGCGTCCGCTCGCTAATCAGTCCATTTCTCAACTGCCCGACCTGGGCGGAACAACAAAACGACAACCCAGTCGAGACATGCGCAGAGTGACAATCTCTGAGTCGCTGTTCACAATAAGACGATTCTAAGAACATTCGAGATAAAAGTCTTACACAGTCGCGCCTTTTATGGACATGAACAGAAGCGTTAAGAAAGGTTTCAAACATCTACAACAGTTGACTGATACTACCAAATAAGGAGATATGGTCACGCTTCGTTCAAGACATTATAGACCGAACGTGTCTCTATACAAGAGGAGGTAAACTCATAAAAAATAGCAGTATCGATATATCGGGTTCTGTCCCTTTGACCATAAAATATATATAACATGCATTTCAGTCAAATAATGATCATACATACGAAAAACGATCATACAAAGACTTTGGAAAAAAGTAATTATTTGTGCGTAACATTACCGCACCCTCCCGGGAAAAAAAAAAATGAAACATTTTTTTTTTTTTTAAATCCTGGAGCCGGAAAAATCTAGGCTCCTAACGCACGTATGATGCGCGGATATACCTAACAAAATAGCTCAACACTTGGAGCGAAACTGAGATCATATCCCAGGTCCTTAGAGAAAAATTTATCTAAGTATACGCGTATATATCCCAGGAAGGTGCCACCAACACAAACCACAATGCTGGCAACATCATAATAAAAGTCAAATTATTCTCATACCAATATATGAAATCAAATATATTATTATGATATCATACAATGTGTTGCAAATAGCGGTGTAATATATTAATATACCGCACTATTTTATTACATTATGTAATGCATCAGTAACTAATAAGTAATACATGTGTTGATCTTCGTTGACATAAAACATTCAATAGAAGAAGATGTGGACATCATCCGCTCCCAATCTAGGACAGGACTTGATATACTCAAAGTTCCACAATGGACACAATCTCGCATCTTCAATGATGTGCTGCGAAAATATCAATAACACAAATCTTAAAGACAACTGGTAAATCTCTCAATACAATCCTGAAAATAATTTATTTAAATGTGGCCGAGTGATCTTTTGGCCCGTATATCACTAACTAAGCCTTCTTAGATAATTACATGGAACAATGTTATAAATTCCCCCTCAAAAAAGTGAGAAAAAAAAATCTACCAACATGTCATTATAACATTGGACTGTATATCAGGAAATATATATATGACAGAAGAATCATGTGGAATCGTGTGGGCATCTGGACAGAATGTCCGCCATTACATTATCCGAACCACGGATAGCTCGAACCGAGAAATGAAATGGTTGAAGAGCTATGGCATAACGAGTGGACCTCGAGCTCTTCAAGTTTTTGCTCTGAATAGCAGTAAGCGCTTTCTGGTCGGTTTCCACAATGAAATGTGCGCCTAGAAGAAATCTTTGTAACTTCAGAATAGACCATACCATAGCCAATAACTCACGGTCTAAAACCGAGTAATTCTTTTCTGCAGCATTTAATTTCCTAGAGATATACATCACCGGATGCAGAGTATCAGAATACTCCTGCATTAGTGCTGCCCCAATCCAGTTGACGAGGCGTCACTTCGAAGAACAAAAGTCTTCTCAATAGTAGGTAACCTAAGAATAGGTGGAGATGAAAATAGGTCTTTAACCTGGTCCAATGAGGATTGACATTCTTTTGACCAGCGGATCAAATTAGGCGACCCTTTCTTCAATAAAGTAGAAAGCGGTGCCATAATGGAGGACAGATTCGGAATGAATCGTCCGTAGAATTGGATCAAACCTAATAGACTCCTTACTTGTTTCTTTGTCTTAGGGACCGAAATGTTAAGTATTTTTGAAACATTGTGGTCCTCTGTCTTTAAAAGACCATGACCAACACGATGACCTAGGAAAGAAATCTCACTAAATCCTATAAAGGCTTTAGAGGGTTTTGCAGTCAAGTTATACTCGCGAAGAGTAGACAGTAATTCGTATAAACCCAAATAGTGATCTTCCCAGGAATCACTGAATAGACAGATATCATCTAGATATGCTATGACATCTGTACGATATGCGAGAATTCGCCGCATCATGCGTACGAATGTAGCAGGGGCGTTCATAAGACCAAAAGGCATGAAATTCCATTGGAATAAACCCCTAGGTGTAGAAAAAGCTGTAAAAGGTTTGGCACGTTCAGTTAGCGGGACTTGCCAATAACCTTTAGACAAATCTAGTTTGGTAAAGAATCTAGAATTAGAAAGTTTATTGAGTAGTTCTTCTAATGAAGGCATAGGTTCAGCGTCGAACTTCGTAACTTGGTTCAATTTGCGATAATCTACGCAAATGCGAATGTTATTATCCTTCTTTCGAACAATAACCATAGACGAAGAGTATGCTGAAGTGGATGGTTCAATGATTTCCAAACGTATCATTTCATCCAATTCTTTTTCGACTTGAGACTGGAAATGGATAGGTATTGGATAGGGTCTGACTCTGATAGGATTATGATCAGTTAGCACAATGTCATGTTCAATGACATGTGTGTGTCCCGGGATGTCTGTAAGAACATCCTGAAATGTTTGCAACATCGAAGAAACTTGTCGATGTTCCTCAGCGGAAAGATTTGGAGAAACGGTCACGTTTTTCCAAGATTCCGTAGAATAAAGTGGGACCATAGAAAGAGGAAGATTGACATCAGAAAAAGTAGTTTCCTCATCCTGTATAACTGACAGCGATGAGTATTGACCATGAGGTACTTGAGAATTGTCCGTTGCCTGGAAAATAGGCTGCAAATAGTCTGGTCTTTCATGAAATTCCGTGAGCATATTTATGTGGAAAGTTTTATGCTTTCCATCAATATCGACAACATAGTCGACATCAGAAATTTTGGAGACTATTGCATATGGACCTTTCCATGCAATTAGAAGTCTGTTCTCCCTTGAAGGAAGTAGGACGAGAGCTTTGTCACCTGGACAAAGTTGTCGTAGACATCTATTCTTATTCGCAAACTGCCTTGCCTTTTCTTTAGCAAATTCGGAAGACGAAGTTGCTAGTCTGCATGCCTCAATGATTTTTTTCCTAAGAGCAATGACGTACTCATAAGAAGACTGAGTCTCATCGCTAATATTATCGGCAGTGATTAGATCGTGAAGTAAAGACATAGGGCCGCGCGGTTGCGCGCCAAAGACAAGTTCAAAAGGGGAAAACCCCGTATGTTCATTGGGGACCTCTCTATACGCAAAGAGAGCCGCGGGTAAGACCCTGTCCCAATCCTGAGGATGATCCTCAGTTATTTTACCCAGTAAAGTTTTTAGAGTCCTATTTAAACGTTCGACCAACCCATTAGACATTGGGTGATAGATACTGCTGAGAGACCTTTTTATATGTAGCATAGACATTACCTGTGACATAGTGTCTGATATAGTTGAGTGCCATGGTCTGACAATATTTCTCCGGGAAAACCCAAGCGAGAAAATATCAGCCAAAGAGCGTCTGCGATATCAGCAGTTGAGATGCTCTTGAGAGGTATTGCCTCTGGCCAACGTGTGCACATATCGACACATGTAAGAATAAATTGATGCCCTCTAGCCGACTTAATTCTAAAAGGACCGATAATATCTATTGCCATTTTTTGAAAAGGGCGAATTGGAATGTCAGCAGCCTGAATAGGCGCAGCATGTCGTGGTCCTTTAGATTTGACCTCCTGACATACTTTGCAAGAGCGACAGTACATTCGTATGTCCTTGCTTACAAATGGCCAAAAGAAAGCCGCAAGAACTCTCGACTTTGTACGGGAAAAAACCCATATGTCCAGCACATTGCGAGTCATGAGCATGTTGCAATATTTTGCACCCTCATGCTCTTAGGCACAAGAATTTGTGAATGAGTGGATGTAGTCGAGTCTTGTACCATACGTACAAGTACGCCGTTCTTCATAGAAATCCAAGATTTTCTATTAGTATTTTGATTAGGATCACCTTTTTTTGCTAGAATGAAGAATTTTTGTAACGACGGATCTTCTTCTTGCAATTTGATAAATGAGTCACGTGTAATAGTCAAGTGACTATTTTGTTCATTTACTTCATCATTATTAGTTAATGAAGTTTGAGGTGGATCCAGAGCATGTGCTCTTGTGACCACCGTATTGGTAGCTTCAATGTTTTGCTCTTCCCAAACAGCAATCTGCTGTGGGGTACATTCCCTAACTCCGTGAATACGACCAATAATAAGGTCCGCAATAGGGTTTGGAAGTAGACACGCGTGGACCTCTCCCGTGAAGAAAGGAGTAGCAATATGTATTATGGCAGTAGGATATTTTTCCAACGTGCCACCAAATGTGACACATTTGATGACCTTTCCTGTAGCACAGAATGGATCTACAAGAGATTGCCTAACCCCGACAGTAGTACATCCAGAATCAAACAACACCGAGACTGGATTACTATTTACAAGCCCCTTATGTAATATAAGAGAACCTCTCCCATCATGAGCAACATTAGCAGGAAGAGCGGGCAAAGGATGACCACAGCTTAGAGTACTAATGGTTTTCGGATCAAATAAAGTACTGCATTGGATACATTTATTTGCCCTACCAAAGTCAAAAGATGAGCATCCGATAGCATTATGGTCTTTATCATTATTAACCTGTTTATCTGCTCCCTGAGATTCTTGTTGAACAGAGTTTGTCTGTTGATATCTTTTTCTCTTCTGTTGCGATCTACCGCGACCATTATTGCTTCTGCAATTATCATTAAAGTCCCTACTGTAATTTTTATCCTGGTTTGAGTTCCAGTTTCCATAACTGTCATTACCATCTCTATGCTGTTGAGAACCTCTATTATCTTGGTATTGAGGTCTCTGCAAAAAATATTTTCCTCTATACCGATTACCTTTATGAAAATTTCTAAAGTTACCGGGAATAGAATACCGTGTAATATTAGGTTGTCTCCAGTTCTGGGAAGAAGAATCTCCCTGAAATTGATTACCATGGTTCTGGGCATAATTACGGTTACTCTTTTTATTGAAATTTTGCTGGCTACCCTGAAATTTACGCATAAAATTCGGGCCATAAGGTGCTGCCGAAGCAACTGGCAGACCTTCTTTTACCTTAGAGTTGCTAATGGTTATGTGAGGATGTGCAGTAACATACTGGCTACAGTATTCTTCCATTTCTTTTATATTTTTAGGCTTACGCTCATGAAGAAAAGAAAGAAAAGCTTCATTAACAGAAGACATAACCTTGTCTCTAAGAAGTAAGTCCATGAGGGCTTCAAATGTACTTTCTGTCTTAGAAAGCTCAACCCATCGTAAAAAAGTAAGACGTATGCCTGAGATGAATTCTGAGAATTCAACTCCAGTTTCTGGTAACATGTTTTTAAATTTAAGACGATATCCGTCTTCGTTAAGTTGGTACTTCTTTAACAATGCCGCCCTGACAACCTCATAGTTGTTCTTGTCAGGCACATCTACCATACCCAACAAAGTCAAAGCATCACCTCTAAGTATCTTGGACAGATGATAAACATATAATGTTTTATCTATATTATGCACCTTACATGCACTTTCAAATCTATCTAGATAAAATGTTATATCATCAATTGAAGCATTGAATGCTGGTAAATTAAGCTTGAAATCAACAGCATTAGACTTATTAGCAGATGATACCTTATTAGCATCATTAGCATTACTAGATAACTTCAACTTTTCTAACTCCAAAGCTAAGAGTTTTTCTTCATGTTCCATTTTTGCTTTTCTCTCATCAGACTCTCTTTGTAACCTTCTTTCCTCAGCCTCAGCCTGTAACTTTCTTTCCTCAGCCTCAGCCTGTAACTTTTTTTCTAATCTTTTATTTTCAGCCTCTATTTCAAGTCTCTTATTTTCAGCTTCTTTTTCAAGTCTCTTATTTTCAGCTTCTTTTTCAAGTCTCTTATTTTCAACCTCAGCCTGAAGTCTCTTCTCCTGAGATTCTGCTTCTCTTTTTTGTTTTTCCATTTCCATTTGTAATCTCTTTTCATCTACCTGCATCTGCAGTTTTAAATTTTCAGCATCTATTCTCTTTTGTTCAGTTAGTTCTTTCATTTTCTTTTCCTCCGACTTCAATGCCTTGGCATATTGAACAGTCGCAAATTCTTCTAATTTATCACCTGTCTTCCCAAGGGCTTTACCCTGCTCAATAAAGTACTCAAATGTAGACATGATGTCTAAAATGTGAGTACAGAACCTGAAATAATTAATTATCTTATTTCAATCTTAATAGCAACAAGACTTAATAAAGTGCTTGTATAATTACTATGTTTACTCCAATCTCTGTGGGAAACAAGACTTGACACCAATTTGTATTATCAGTTGTACAATAATATCACAAGTCACCTCTTAATTATCAGTGCACTACCCAAATCAGTGCATAACCATCAGTTATTTATCATAACTGCACTACAATAGTGCATAAGCAACAAACCACCAGTTAGTTATGATAAGTGCACTATAGATCAATAGTGCATGAGCATATATGTAACAATAGTGAAAGCTAACTATGCAAGAACTATGCAAACAATAACAAGACAATGTAAACAATAACAAAGTACCAACAATGTAAACAAAACAAAGATCAAAGTCAATGTAAACAATAACAAAGATCAGAGTCAATGTAAACAATAACAAAGATCAACGTCAATGTAAACAATAACAAAGATCAGAGTCAATGTAAACAATAACAAAGATCAAACAATACGAAAACATTCGCATAAGTCAAATAAATAAACAGCGAAACTAAAAAGAATATGATGACAGAATGCGAAGATATGACAAACAAATGACGCTACAGTATATACACAAAAATTTACGTGAAGAACTGAATAATAGAAAAGAGGAGACCTACAAATACAAACAATTGAAATCGAAACTAAAAAACAGAAAGAAAGAGAGAAAAAAAAAAAAAAAAAAATATACAAAAAACGAAAATAAAGCACAACTCGTCACAACTAAACAGATATAGCAACGATTGTCGCTAGCAAATTTCACAGTAGGAAATTCGCACAGTCCCTAACGAAAACGCTAACAGTAGAACCTCTGTGGCGTGGTATCATCTACTGAAAGACACCGCCCAACCGAGAAAACCCGCAGAAATATAAACATATAAATACAAATCCAAATAACATATAACATGTAAACATATAAAGAGTGCGAAAAATGTGATAGACAGAAGGCTCAGTTAGAACATAAGGGCACAGTTCACAAACAAAACAGGCCACTTAACTTCTATGTATCCACAACGTCAGCACAGTTCAGAACAGGATGTGATCAGCATTCTTAGGACAATGATCCAACGTTGATCCATATCTGCTCTCGTAAACTGCCATGACGAAGGAAATGAGCTTCTAACAGGAAACAGCTTCTGACAGGAAACAGCTTCTGAACTTGACCTTCTGAATCTGCAACAGTAATTCTGAGACCGGAACAGTTGTTACGGCACTTGTCCTTCTTCTCAACAGATCAGGAAATCCATTCGCTCGGTACTTGTCCTTCTATTTGTAGACAAACTTCAATACCGCCGAGCAGCGCCGGGTAGTTTCAAAATATCAACAACTGTCAGTACTGCTGCGTCTTTCAAAAAATTTCATCAAAGGTGATGAATAGCAACTGCAATGTTGTCTTGTAGTCTGCTGATGATGTCTGGGTTTGTTGACCCCCTTGAGAGTTGGTACCAGAATAAACCAACTATTGGCCACCATGAATTGATAAGGGTGGAATTAGGATGCCGTCGAATTACCACCTCTATCGACACCAGGTATTACAATGCAAGATGTGGGTGTCTTATCTGGTTTAGATTGTTGCTGTGTGTGTTGCAGTAGAACAGTTCACAGGGTACACCACAGGCAACATGACGTGTAGAGTCATAAAAATGGTAACTTCGCTTTAGGTTTATACCATTTATTGCACGCCACAAAACAGTCATGATACTTATGTTATCATCGGCATAGCACAACGAATGCAGCATTCAAACTCATGTTAACTGACAGTCATGTAGAAGTCAATACTCAATAGTTGTATGGAAAACAAATATCATAGCGAAGCTTGATAAATAATACATATAACTTCTGCAACCGTGGTCAGCTGCAGATCCTTAATGTTCATAGACAATAATAATTATTCCTTCCTGATGCTAGCAGATCAGATGTATACAATACGTCCGTTTACTGTCTGCACGTGAGTAGCATACATGGATTACAGGTCAGCTCGACCTTTATAACCTTCCTAAGTCTAACCATCTGACTTGGACGTGATCTCTGATATAACGAATCCTGGAACACAGACAATAGTCTTGTTGGTCTAGAGCGACCCATAGATATACAACTAGTTCAGGTATAAAGATACCGGTGACTTAATCCTAGTCAAAGTACCTCTCCATTTTGAATCACACAGGCGAGCAAAAAGGCGACAAAATGACGAACCTCTAGATGATAGCCTAAAGTTCGATACAAGAGGAATTACCTTATTTCGGAAAATCAACCATGAACATATGCCTCCAGGCAGGCTTGAATAATACGGGGAAATAGTCTAGTTAGCTAACTAACTCACAAAGGCAATGTATTTCCCTCAGAGAATCACAAGACGCAGTCGCGTCCGCTCGCTAATCAGTCCATTTCTCAACTGCCCGACCTGGGCGGAACAACAAAACGACAACCCAGTCGAGACATGCGCAGAGTGACAATCTCTGAGTCGCTGTTCACAATAAGACGATTCTAAGAACATTCGAGATAAAAGTCTTACACAGTCGCGCCTTTTATGGACATGAACAGAAGCGTTAAGAAAGGTTTCAAACATCTACAACAGTTGACTGATACTACCAAATAAGGAGATATGGTCACGCTTCGTTCAAGACATTATAGACCGAACGTGTCTCTATACAAGAGGAGGTAAACTCATAAAAAATAGCAGTATCGATATATCGGGTTCTGTCCCTTTGACCATAAAATATATATAACATGCATTTCAGTCAAATAATGATCATACATACGAAAAACGATCATACAAAGACTTTGGAAAAAAGTAATTATTTGTGCGTAACAATGGGGTTGGCCACTAACATGAGGTTTAGCATGGGGTTGGCCACAGACATGGGGTTGTGCATGGGGTTGGCCACTAACATGGTGTTGGCCACAGACATGGGGTTATGTATGGGGTTGGCCACTAACATGGGGTTGGCCACTAACATGAGGTTGTGCATGGGGTTGGCCACAGACATGAGGTTGTGCATGGGGTTGGCCCCAGACATGAGGTTGTGTCTGGGGTTGGCCACTAACATGAGGTTGTGCATGGGGTTGGCCACTAACATGAGGTTGTGCATGGGGTTGGCCACTAACATGGGGTTGGCCACAGACATGGGGTTGTGTATGGGGTTGGCCACTATTATGGGGTTGGCCACTAACATCAGGTTGTGCATGGGGTTGGCCACAGACATGAGGTTGTGCATGGGGTTGGCAACCTGAATGTAAAAAGGGGGTCGGAGTTGCTAAGAGGTATGGCGTCCGCCTCGAGTTCTAGAGATACCGGGTTCGATTCCCAGTTTGAGGGAATATAATTTATGGACTTTTTTTTCAGAACCAGTGATCTTAATGAAGCCATACTCCTCCACTGGTCTCCTAGTGTTAAGGTCAAAAGGGAGGTGATCCTTTGTATACGGGTTGGACAGAGTAAATTAAGGGTTACATCACTTGTAGACTTGATTAACGGTGAATTGGGTGAACAAATATATGATAGAGGTCATAGTGTACAGATAGCGTCGTGAGCGCTGTTCTGTATTGTAGAACTGTAAATAGTTCACACGGCTAGTCCGTGAAGGGACTGAGCTGCGTTAAACAGCGAAGTCCCGTGACTGTTTAGGCGGGAGTTTTTGTGACCGCGAGCATTCGGGTGAAGGTGTTGACGGAGTGAAGTCAACCCTGGTTTTTTCTAAGTGTGGGTTCCCGACAAGTGTTCGGTGAAGATGTATAGTGTTTTTCACAATGTGTGTCTCGGTGGAGACTTTTTTGCACAGGCCTGTATTTGAAGATTCTTCCTGTATTTGAGTATTCTTCCTATATTGAATATTCTTCCATGTGTTAGATTATGTGAAGATGGTACGTACTATAACATTTATGACTGCAGTGACAGCTTATGGGAGATTTTGCTATTGGGCACGTTCTATGAGAAGTGTACCACTAGTCTACAATTAGGCGCTATGAAGAGTCTGAGAGGTAAAGACATTACTTTGTAGGCCATAGACATTTTTGTGAAGGAGATTAGGCCATATATATTGTGCAGGTTATATTACTGCAGACTTTGAGGAATATTGTGGAGGTGCACCACTATTTATTATGAGGCCTTAAAAAGGGATAGCGAAGACGATGATTATTCAACTGCCGGGGAGCAGCCTTTGGTGAGAAGGGGAGATGTAGTCTTTTGAGGAAAATCGTTGATGTGCATCTTCTATAAGAAGTGCACCGCTATTTGATAAATTTAATAGTACTGCGATGTGTGCAGTCTTTCTGGATCAGGCCATATGTATGAGGCCGTATTTGAGGCCGTATGTACAACTGCGGTGAACGCAGTTCTTTAAGGAACATGGTGGATGTGTATTTCTATGAGGTGTGCGCCATTAGGCGCTGTGATTGATGCTTGTACTTTATGCTGTGTGTCGTCTATGTCAGTGTGATCGTATTGTAACGTAAATAAACTGTGCTTGAAACGTTACCCAGCGTTCAACGATCCATGAATCCTATGTGTGTCACTGTGATGGATGAATGCCCCAGTACACACCTACTTTGAACAGTCAAGGCATAGTAACAGTAGTGACATATTTACAAATAGTCCCTAGGTGGGCGTGGCCTATATAAGGAGAACCCTGTTACGCATTTACCACTTAACCACACAATATCTTATAACTAACTTTATCAACTGAAGGAATCACATTCGGCGGTATCAGTGGTAGTTTCCAGTCATGGAGGGTGTGATACCCAATACAGAAGATGTTACTGCGTAATGGACCATAGAATGCAGTAACACCTAGATAGTGAGGTCGAATGCCTAGTCTTCTCGGATAAGGGCTAAAAAATAGGAGGTCCGTGTGCAAGTTGCACACGTTAAAAATCCCACGGTAGTTGGAAATCGTAAAGAGTAGGCCTTTCAGGCCGCTGCCTTGTCAAAATTTTAATATTAGAAACCTACCCACCACAACAATATTTATAAAATGTGTGATTCCTATATACACACATTGGGATTCTCGCTGATGTTACGGAGTTCGTGTACTGTGCTGAGATCCTCCTTGTGTGATCTAAGGGAGGAAATCGGAGCATTGATGGAGTAGTCCATGTGCAATGAAGATAGTCCTTAAAACCAAAACCAAAACCAGAAACCAAAACCAATGTAAAACGAATCGATACAAAAATTAACACGGCAAGAGTATGTCATTGCTTTAAGCGATATTCCTGCAATAGTATGTCATTGCTTTAAGCGATATTCCTGCAAGAGTATGTCATTGCTTTAACCAATATTCCTGCAAGAGTATCAGATGCAGTCTTGCCTCCATTCTCTATACAGAACGAAGAGAAAAATAATGATGACATTTAAATAAACAGCGAAAGAGCAGTGACGTGACGTTTCTGACCGGACGAACAAGCAAACTTCAGAAGTAATTAAACTTCACTTTGCAGCAGGAAGGGATGTGGGTAGATGTAATGCCGTTTGTGCTGATGAAAGTGTGGGTTCCTGAAATGTTCTTCATAACCCTTTTTTGCTCATCTGTACAACTGGTATATATATCCTCTACATTGTTTCCGTCTTTATAATAATAACTAGCAACAACCCGCCAAAATTGGAAGGTTGTTAATTGTAGTGTGTTGTTTCTGTTACATGTATTACAGACGGTACTATCACTACTGTGGTCATTTCATTGCAGACGACCGTCTTTAGATTTTTGTAGTGAAAATTATTTAGATGTATTAAATGTACTGTTCAAAAAAAGAAACTCATAGCTACTGAAGGCACACACATGGCCATAATTTTGACATTCAATAACTGTTTTAATTTAATGAGTTAATTGTTCAAATTGCACACAAGAATACCTTAGGGTTCAACCAATCAATTGACAGTTGTTTTGCATCTGGGTCACGAGAGTTTTTTGGCGTACGGGCTTTCCCGTTAGTATGGTGTGTGGCCTCCTCTTGCATCGATCAGTGACTGGCATCTCCTGGGCATGAATGCGATCAGACGTCTGATGTGGGCCTGTGGGATGGCTGCCCACTCTTCCTGGAGTGCCTGGAACAGATCACGACGATTGGCTGGAGCAACGTCTCGGCGACAAACACGTCTATGCAGCTCATCCTACAGGTGCTCAATCGGACTCATGTCTGGAGACAGGGATGGCCAGGGAAGGGTGAGAATGTTGTTGGCAGTCAGGAACTGCGTGGTCAACCGTGCACAATGGGGTCTAGCGTTGTCCTGTTGAAACACAGACCTTTGGGCAGCCAAAAGTGGAAGGACATGGGGTCGAAGAATTTCATTGACGTATCGTTGCGCATTCGAGCCTCCTTCAATGTGCACCAATTGACTCCTTCCGTTGTAACTGATCATTCCCCACACCATTGCACCTCCACCACCGTGCGGCGGAGCTTCATCAACGCAATTTTGGGCAAAACGTTCATTTTGCCTACGGTAGACCCTACGCCGTCTATCATGACACTGCAACAAAAAGAAAGATTCGTCACTAAACCAGACACGTCTCCATTGATTGTCAGCTGCCCAGGGACGATGCTGGTTGGCCCAAAGAAGTCGATTTTGGCGATGGCGGCGCGTAAGGACAGGCCCTCGGTGAGGTCGTTGTACCCAAAGTCCAGCGTCATGCAGTCTATTCCGGACAGTTTGATCAGACACATGACGTCCTGCAGGGAATGACTGGGCAGTTGAGGAAGCTGTTGTAAACCTGTCTCTGAGGTAACGAAGCCGAATAAAGCGATCCTCCGCTGCTGTTGTCACTCTGGGTAGTCCACTGCGATGCCGGTCTTCAACTGAGCCAGTGGCTTGGAACCGGTGCCAAAATCGACTGATAGTACTCTGATGCACGTTTAGATGTCTTGCAACCTGACTCTGACTTTCGCCTGCATGCAGTCGGCCAATAGCAATGTTCCTTAAATTTATCGATAGAGACGCCATAAATGTCGGCTTGAAAATGAACTGAATTTTTTTTTGTGTAGCGTTATCCTTTTATAGGGTTTCAGTTGCGCAGTCAGTGAATAGTGTTCACCCCAAATTTCGTTGCTTTCACGTGCGCGCAACATGAGCTGTGGTCAAAAATTGCGTCATAAACACTATTGACCACTGCGTTGTAACGATTACAAAAACGAACGCAATTCAGGTCAACACGTGCATTTGACACTGTAAAGAACATTTGAGACTGGTTTTTATATACCCTAGCACCAAATTTTACTTACAAACTCATAAAAACACGCCATCGGATAGCTATGCGTTTCTTTTTTTGAACAGTTTATGAATACATGGAGTAACCCAACCTAAATGACATGTAGAGCATTGATAATGGTCTAATGGACCGTAAATTGACTAAATAACTAACATTTCTTTTATACAACATGTCTCGTAATTGTTCGTGCATCTTTTAAAATCGTGCCCTGGTCGACTTACCGCCTCTGAGACGCCTTGGTCAACTTACTGCCTCTGAGAACAACGTTTGAAGTTTGACGAAACTCCAGTTCATGTACTGTTTATCAATCGTGTTGTTGGCTTCTTTCCATAATCAAACTGTTCATGCACACCTTCATTTGAGCACTTTTTTCTATTTTCGCGAGAGTACATATAAGGGGAAATAATACAATTATTGTCTAACTTTCAACCAAAGTTGCACCCCCTTAGCTGTGCTTGAAAGTTAATGCACTCCCTCGAAAATAGAAAAAAGTGCGCAAATGACGGTGTGCAAAGTGTGACAGACCGATCGACCGACCGACCAAGTACTTACGGCTGCAATTATGTATTTTGATGATTGATGATAAGTGAAGGGCAACAGAAAATCATTTACCGTGACTACCAAAACTTACGACTGAATCAGCGGTAGGAAACCCAAAAGCTGAGATAATCTGCTTTACAAACAGTGCGTTCTCTAAAGATCTGTTTTGATAAAATTATGTATCTTCAGTTTTCAAAGTATTTGGAATTAGGAATAGGTTTAGTATATGTAATTGTTTTCTCTGCCGGTAAGATCTGTTCCCTGCATTTACAGAGCAGTGGGCATTTAAACTGAACATTTTACCCAGACAATTACGTCGTTTTAGAACTGTCTCATTATATCTCTATTTTTGAGTAAAATTGATCTAAGGTTACAAATTGACATGATTATAATTTAATCTATCATCTTACATAATATCTAAACAGTGCATGAACTCCGTAGCACCAGCGAGAATACCAATGTGTGTAAATAGGAATCGCACATTCTATACATATTTTTGTGGTGGTTAAGTTTCTAATTTTTAAAATGTTGCCAGGGCAGCGGCTTTATGGCCTACTCTTTACGATTTCCAACTGCCGTGGGATTTCAACGCGCGCAACTTGCTGCACACGGAACATCCTATTTTTTCGCTCTTATTCCCGAGAAGGCTAGGCATCCTATTTCACTACGCAAGAGACAAGGGGGAGTATGACATCATTTAGAGCACTGGTTCTGAAAAAAAAATTATATAAATTAAATATCCTCTACTGGGAATCGAACCCGGTACCTTTAGAATTCGAGGTGGACACCATACCTCTTAACCACTCCGACCCCCCGACACAGTGTTAACTTCGCTTCAAACACCCTCCACCCCCCTCCAAAATAAAATAAAAATATAAAAAATTGCGAATACATGTATATCAAATACAGTTCACGAATCCCATGAATTTTAGTCAGCTGACTTACGGAAAGTGCCGAGGGAAAGGGATACTCTGAAATTTTCCTTGCTTAACAAAATTCTTTGTTGCTTTTCCCCCGGTCCGTCAACTAAAGATCTACCAAGTCATCCCCTGACAACTACTAGTAGATCGGGATAACCGATTTCCTATCCCTGGTCACTGAACCAATTGAAAATTACCATAATGCGGGAATATGAATGATTACCCAGCATACATCATTTCTGTAACAATGTTTAGCTGAAATAGATGAGCTGACAATAAACGGCGCGCTTCACAAAATGAGTTGTTGTCATGTCCCCATAATCAGGTTGTCTGTATTTAGCCACACACATTACCTTCAATGACAAGTATTTGATGGCAAAGTTTTAAGAAAAACATTTTGAATAGCTGGGTAAAATGGAGTAAGAGGCACGGAAAAACCAAGATAAGACAGAAATATACGATGTAAAAAAAAAATGAACACAAAATAACAATGTTCAGGGTGATTGACAAGTCACTACTTTTAAATGGTTATTTCTTCATTCTTGTCCATCGAATTTAAATGAAACAAACGCTGAAATAAAGAGAATTATCTGCTAGCTTATTACATAAAATGCCATGTCATATAAATATTACAGATCAGTTTGAGATCCGGTCTGTTTAATACGTCATTTCATAGCGGGTATCAGATTTATTATCACCTTCGTCGATTTTCAAAAAGCCTTTGATAGTCTACACCGCCCATCATTGTGGAAGATACTTACAATCTATGGTTTTCCAACAAAATATGTGAATATAATCAAAGCGCTATATGACAATGCAAGATGTTGTGTTAGAACAAATAAAGGGAATACAGAATGGTTTACAGTAGAAACAGGGGTTGTATTATGTCACCACTACTTTTTGGAATAGCTATTGATTGGGTTATGAGAAACTATACCCACAATGAACAATTGGGTATAAAATGGACAAATGGAAAATTCCTGGGGGACCTGATTTCGCAGATGATGTAGCATTCTTAAGTTCAACACCAAGACAATCCCAAGAAGCAATAAATAATTTGTGTCATCTCTCGGTTAAAATTGGTCTCCAAATAAATGCCTCTAAAACTAAAGCTATGAACTTTTCTAACGAGACCTTTGATATCATCTTGAACGGGGAAAAACTACAGAAAGTTGAAAGTTTCAATTATTTAGGCAGTAAAATGACTCAGGATGGTGACACAACAAAGAAATCCATACTAGAATTGCTTTGGCAGCTAGCGCCTTCAATAGATTATCTAACATTTGGAAATTACGATCATTGAATATACATACCAAGCTTCGTCTGTTTAATTCAAATGTTATCTCAGTGTTAACATACGGCTGTGAGAGTTGGAAAATAACAAAATCATTGGAGAACAAGCTGAATACATTCGAGAACAAATGTCTTAGAAAACTCATGAACATCAGTTGGAAAGAATTCAAGACTAATCGACAAATAAGAGAAGACTCTAGGCAGAAATATGTCTCCGACTATATAAGGAAAAGACGATGGTCATATATCGGTCATGTCCTACGAATGCAAAACAACAGAATACCACTACAGGCGCTCACTTGGGTTCCTGAGGGTAAGCGGAAAAAAGGAAGACCAAAAGAAACACAGAAGAACAATAATAAGAGAAGGAAGAACGTTGGGCCTAAATAATGTGCAAGAGCTAAGAGGAGTGGCGTCACAACGAACAACCTGGAGAGCACTGGTTTCTGCCTTATGCGCCGTGTTTGGCGCTTAAAGAATTTATTATTATTATTATTATTATCAGATTTTTGCTATTGTGACGTCAGATTATTGACAACTTTAGATTTTATTTAACTTTTTCTTTCAGGAAAGACAAAATAAAACTTATTATTCAAATGGAAGTTATTGCTACCAGTTTTGAAATTTGTTTCATTATATCTAATAGATATACGTGAGGAACATACAAATCTAAAAATAGGGAGTGATTTTTCATTCACCTTGCAGACGTGTGTAAAATTATTCAACCTGATGAGTACACAAAAAAGAAGTCGTAGTCACTTTATACATATTAAACAAAGACAACGGCGTGGGAAACGAAAGCCAAGAATCCAGACCTCTAGAATTACTCAAAGTTCGCTAGGAGGACAACATCAGACAATCTCTGAAGGACCGAGGACTGGGTAGGAACCAGGCCAGAAGGATAGAATAGCGAGGCGCTCACTCTAGCTCACCTCTACACCCCAAGGTAGAAGACGAACGACTAAATAAGTAGTAAAAAAAGATAACGCACTAGATGCTAAGGGGATTGTAGCAAAGTTGATTTTGCTGGGGAGGTTATGATGGTATCCTAAACAGAATGAAAAGGTGTCTGCTATAACCGTGTGAGGTCAAGCACATGTAGGTCTCTGACTCTATAGATGATGATGATGAATTATGTGCAGAGAACCTAACGCTACCTCCCTAGGTCTCACACGGTCAATCTTCTGGCTCTAGTGTATGGTGTACCTAGTGTCTAGGGGAGAAATTAATGATGGTACACAACAATCAAACACTTTAAGTTTCTATTAAAGAAGTTAATAACTAGCAGTTAAGTTTTTCTTTGAACAAATATTTACAATTTATTTTGCCTGTCCATTCATAGCTTGTGGACAGGTCTTTGAAAATAAGGACAAGATAGTTTACAGAAAAGAACAATTAAAAATGTTGGAACAATCTGCCCAATAACTAAAAGTTATTATGTAGTTATAAATGTCCTTCCTGTATGAAATATTAAATTAGTTCACTTTAGTTATCTAATTTATAAATGTCCTTCCTGGATGAAATATTACAGAGTTCACTTTAGTTATCTACCGGGAGAGTCACTGTATATGAGGGCTGTAGTTCATCCTACCCCCATAAAATTCCTGTGTAATATTTTGAAACACAAGAAAATGTCAGAGATGCCCCAGATGTTTTACTCTTCACCTGGGAGTCCTTGTTGTAAGATAATTCAATGGGTAGTTGCAGAAATTTCAAGTTCAACACTCGCCAAAGCTCCTACTGGATATTCGACAGCATATAAGTCTGGTTGGAGACTGGTTGGCGTTTATAAGCACTCAGCAGGTTTCCTGTCACCAGCCGGCAACAGGAACATAGACCCTCACAATCAAGAAATATGTATAAACAAATGACGCTGATTTGGTGAAGAAATGGCCTCAGCTTCCTCCGAACTGCACAGACTGTGAATGTATTCTTTATTTAAGTTTAAAATTAACACAGCTGTTTTTCAGCGTATCTGTATACAAATATTAGTTCAACTGGCAATGAATAGTCAAAGCCTTTTGCTAATATCTACCAGCACTAGCCAATCGTAACGTTCTACTACTTGAATTCAAATGCAGTTTGAATGAAAAACCCAAAATAATTTTGAATAACTGGTGGTCGATTGGCCCGTCTGCTCTAGTCATGCCCAATACAAAAAGATATCACGTTTAGGATTACATTTCTCCTACCGTTCCCCTTTCCCATTCATACTCTGTTTACCCCAAGCGAATTTGAATGTACCTCCCTGCCTCTTTTTCCAGCTCGCGTCCCCCTAACGTTACCAAAAAAACATGAGCAGGAACGCCAGTGTGTCTGGTCGTGTGTTCTTAGATATTAGTATTTCTTCAATAACTTCTCTAATACTGGGGCTATCATATTATTTAAAGTACATTCTTACTCAGCTAACTTTACGTCATACTATCATATAATTTTTATGGGGAACTTCAGAATGGTTTAAAATTTCCAATTTTTGTCATCGTCTATCGTCAAATAAAATGTTGCACAAGTCCGCCATCTTTCCTCTCCTTCGTCTTGCGAGCATGTATTTTTCAAATAACTAACTTGTTTTAGTTACATCAGAAATGCTACCACTAGGAGGAAATAAAACTGTCTGCGTGGTTATGCCTTGGCTGGCTTTTCCGCAGTGTGAATATATGCGTTGCAGACTGTGTCATCGAAGCGGGGTGTAGACGGGGCGGGTTAATTTTTTTTTTTTTTTTTAAATAACCAGCGGCACTTGGGCTTTCAGCCCTTCGGCCCAATGACATGTCATTGCGAGGCTGGGGAACCTGAGGACTTTCCTTCCAACCCGGTCAGGAACTTCGCTCCTTCCCATCCACAGAGGGTTTATCACAGGAGCCGTTCAGGTTATTCAGTCAAATTTCCGGTCGTAAACATTTCTTCAAACGCTGACGCCCGGGTTTGAACCATGAACACCTGGTCGCCAGTACAACGCCGTAGCCATTACACCAGCGCGGCTCCCGGGGCGGGTTAATAATTTGCGTTACTAGTTAGCATTGTATCGTGTAATACTACCAACAAATGTAAGGATTACTACTGATTTTGCTACAAAGTTGACAGAAAGTGTTACTTCAGATAGCTATATTGCGGCATGCTTCCGCCAATAGTTAATTGTAAGGCTAGACTACGAAGTGTATACAGCAGATTGGGCAAAAGTTAAATATTAGTAGTGTTTGTCGAAAACGAAACTAAAGCGTGTCAGACTTTTTCCGTGAAATCGTTCTATAGGCTTAGCACTGTGCAAAAAGCAGCGCTGCTGGCTTCGAAGATGCCAACCGTCAGACACATGCGGGCTAATGTATTTATTATCGTTTTATGCCTAAATCGGACTGAATTGAGCGTTTATTCTTGCATATTTTGCTACACACCTCCCATCCTAAAACATGCATTCATTTGCAGGTTATAATATGCGAGATAACTTAGCTCCATGAAGTCTTACTCGTTTTTCTGATCTTCATCATAAGGATGTCTGCTCAAAAAGTCTGCGCCAACGTTCAAAGGGCCGGGAATGTATTCTATTAAAAATGAGTATGGTTGCAACAAGAGAGACCATCTCAATAATCTAGAATTTTCATGCTTGGCCTGTGACAAGAACACGAGGGGAGAATGATCCGTTTGGACCACAAATGTCCGGCCATATAAATAAATCTGGAATTTCTTTATAGCCCATATTAAAGCGAGACATTCTTTTTCACTGGTTGAGTAATTTTTTTCCGCCTTGTTCAATTTGCGGCTAGCATAAGCGACTGGGTTCAATTCCCCATCTTGTGAGGAAGACCTTTGCAATAATGTAGCGCCCAGGCCTACATTGCTTGCGTCACTTCTCACAATAAATTCTTTAGTCAAGTCAGGCAATTGCAACACTGGCCTGCTTGTAAGCTTCTCTTTTAACTCCTGGTAAGCCAATTCACACTGTGCTGTCCAAATTATAGTATCAGGTTGACCTTTGCGAGTTAAATCGGTCAAAGGAGCACATATAGAGTTAAAATGTTTGATATACTTTTGGTAAAAACCACACAGAGACACGAAAGATCGCACATCTTTTTTTGTTTGTGGTCTAGGTACTCTTTTTAGTTTTTCCAGATTCTTGGGATCAGGGGTCATGCTACCCTGATGTACTGTATGTCCCAAGAATTCCAATTCTTTACAACCAATACAGCATTTGGTTGGCCTAGCGGTTAAGTTAGCCTCTCTGAGTCTATCAAACAGCATATTCAAAGAGGTAACGTGTTCCTCAAATGTTTCCGTAGCAATGAGGATATCATCCATAAAATTCGAAATACATGGATTTTTCAGGGGATCCAGCAATTTTCGCATCATCCTAGAAAACACACTCGGGGCATTTTTCAAACCAAATGGTAACATGTTGAAATCATAATGACCTTCCGAGGTGCTAAAGGCCAAATAAGGCCGAACCTCAGGCTTTACTGGAATCTGGTAATAGCCTTTGCTAAGATCCACCTTAGAAAAATATTTTGCCTTGTTCAGCCTGGCAAAAAGTTGAGTAGTATCGGGTAATGGATCCACCTGACCTTCTGTGACAGCATTCAGTTTACTGTAATCTATGCACAGTCTATGTTCTCCTGATGGTTTCCGCAACAACACCACACAGGAACTGTAAGGAGATTCACTGTGAGAAATAATCCCTTCTTTTAACAAATAATCAATCTCCTCTTTCAAAGCTTTTTCCTTAGCGAACGGAATAGAATAAGGCCTCATACAGATGGGTGCTGGGTCTAGTAGTTTCATATCATATGACAACAAATTTGTGTGTCCCGGTTTATCAGTTAACACCTCTGTATGTTTCTCAAGGACCTGTTGAACCTTCTCCTTCTGTCCTTTTGTCAGGTGATTACTGATTTTCACATGTGCAAACGTTTCACTGGTTTTCAGTGGATATTCAACCGAGGAGAGAGGTTCATTTTTCATCTCGGTTGCTATAGACAAGGCCATTAAATGTGATCCCTCCTGGATTTGTCTGTCCAGATATTTCTTCAAAAGGTTCACATGATAGACTTTCTCTTTTCCCTTTTTGTCTATCTTATAATTTGTTCTGGATACCTTTTCCAAAACTGTATATGGCCCTTGCCATCCGATCTGAAGTTTATTGTTGCTGCCTGGCAATAGAAGAAGTACCTTCTCCCCTACAGCAAGTTCTCGAATCTTCGCTTTTATATTATAATAAGCAGCATGCTTTTTCCTGGCTTGTCTCAAATTTTCATTTGCCAGTTTCCAACTGGTTTTTAAACGAGTGGTCAGTTCGTTCACATATTGGTATGATGAGGTAACAGTCTCCTATGCCTTCTCATCTGTCCAGGTCCTTAGCAAAGCTTCCAACGGACCTTTTATAGGCCTCCAAGATAGGAGTGTTGCGGGTGCCATTCCAGTTGAATTATGTGGTACTTCCCGGTAGGCAAACAATGCGGCGGGCAAGTAGTGGTCCCACGTCTCAGGTTTCTCATGTGCCAGCTTTCTCAGGATAGAAATGAGAGTCCCATTGAACCTCTCTACCTGGCCGTTCCCTTGGGGGTGATACGGACTACAATGAAAGTGCTTGGCTTGAAACAACTTGAAAACCTCTTCAGTTAGCTTTCCCTTGAACTGAGAGCCATTATCAGTCAAGATTTGATGCGGGAATCCTAACCTTGTTAATATAGTAAGTAATGCCTCTGCCACATGTTTCGAATCGATTGATGACAGGGCTACCGCCTCTCCCCACATAGAACAAGTGTCTACCAGAGTAAGGATGTAACTGTTCCTCCTCTTGGTCCAAGTGAGAGGTCCCACAATATCCACCGCAACTCTCTCAAAAGGGGTTCCCACTATGGGCATTTCCCCAAGAGTTGCTGGAGCAGTCCAATGCTTTGGAGCTACTCTCTGGCATTCGGGACAGGATTTCACATACCTCTTAATATGTTCCGTTATCCCTGGCCAGAAATAATGACAAGCTATACGCTGTCCTGTTGCGCTAATCCCCATGTGACCACTGAAGGGGATAGTATGACCTAACTCCATTACTTTCTCCCTATATGAACTAGGAAGGACCAGCTGTGCGTGACCAGCTGAACCAGTTCCGGCCTTCCTGTATAGCAATTTATTCTTCATATAGAATTCTCCTTTATTAGGAGGAGTATGGCTCTTTGGGAGTTTCTTGTAACACGGCTTCAGTGACTTATCTTCAGCCTGTGCCTTTCTCATCTCCTCTGGATGAGTATTTATGGGTTCATCTTCTTCCTTTCGGGATTGAGATCGTGTCTGGACTGTTGCCATGATCACCGGTCTCTTGGGATTCCCCAAGAAGACATATCTACACCCCAATATCAGAGGGTAGATTGGATCATTTAACACTGCTGCCTTGATTACTCCTTCCACATATCGCGTCTTCACATTTATCCTGGCGATGGGAAGTGTCATGGTCGCTACGTCCTTGGTTGCCGCTTGGATCTCCACTGTTTCTGTGGTGTATTGATCTGCCTGCACCAGGTGAGAACTCACAACTGAATCATAATCCAATCCCGTATCATACAAACACCTTATGGTGACTCCATTGCATGTTACATCTTCACACACTGGGGGGTGGTAAGGTTCCTGCTGTTCAATAGAGTTGACCTTTACTCCCTTCCTCCCCGTTTTCATGGCAGCGAAACTTGGAGTTTTCTTTCTACAATTTTCAGTGTTATGGTTGTCCATCCGACAATTTTTACAATACCTCTTTCCTTGGTTAAAAGGTTTTCTTTCATCATACCTTCTATCATTGAATTGTGAGGGTCTATTCTTAAATTCATTTCGAGGCCTATCGAAGTTCTGCTTATTTCTATTATCGAATTTGTTATGGTTTTGAGGTGCCTTACTCTGATCTATTTGTTTCTTCTTTGTGCCAGCTACCTCTCCCTGGGCTGCCTGATACCTCTCAGCGACAGTTATTATCTCACCCAGCCTCTCTGCGCCCTGTTCCATGAGAAACTTTCTCATGTCTGGAGCCATGGACTCTCTCATCTGTTCAATGAGTATCATCTCTTTGAGATCTTGGGTTTTCCCCAAAGTAGCCCATTTCTCCATATACGTTTCCAACCGGGCGGAGAACTGATGATAGGTCTCACCCGACAGTAACCTGGCATTCCTAAATTTCTTTCTATAAAACTCTCCGTTCTTTTCATATCTTAACAGAAGAGCTTGCTTCAACATGCCATAGTTGTCTTGGTCATCCCTGCTCATTTTGGAAAACACTTCATAAGCTGTTCCCCGAAGTCCCTGAGACAACTTTACCCCCCATCTTTCTCTTTCTAACCCATAAGTAGTAGCTAAAAGTTCAAACCTGCTTAAATACCCCTCTATGTCATCGTCTTTCTCAACAAAATGGTCTACATGAAAACCCATAGCTGAGGTTGAGGCTTCCTGACTAGTAGTGGCATCTGCGGCAAAGGGGCTAGCACCATTTTCAGGAGCATGGCCTTGAATTTCTAACTCCCTTAGTCGTAGCTCATGCTCCCTCTGTAATCTTTTTTCCTCCTTTTCTGCTTCCCTCTCTGCAGTCAATCTTTTTTCTTCTGCCTCCCTTTCGGCAGTCAATCTTTTTTCTTCTGCTTCCCTTTGCGGTCGTTTCTCCTCTAATTGGAGCCTCTTTATCTCAGCCTCTCTATCAGCCTCTAATGCCCTAGCCTCCTTGTCAGCCTCAATCTGCAGCCTCTTAATTTCTTTTTCAGCCTCCAACTTTCTTTCTGCTTCTTTCTCTAATCTTTTATCTTCTCTGGCAATAAATTTATCCACCTCTGAAGTTACATATTGAACCAACTCTGGTCCAGCCATTTCCATCTCTTTTGCAGTCTGTACAGCCGCAGAGCGAAACTTGGCCATATCTGCCATTCTAATTAATACAAACTGTTCTAACAAAATCTCTAACTAATTATAAATTTACTTAATTAAATCTGGGCTCTGACACTTTCTTTACTTCCCAAATCTTGGGTAATACTATATGGGGATTCCCTGGGAAAATAGACTGTAGTTAAAGCTAAACCCCAGACCCCAATGAATGTAGTACTAAGAGAAACTCAGATGTCCGGACAAGCCTACCAATTTATGTAGCAAAGTTGATTTTGCTGGGGAGGTTATGATGGTATCCTAAACAGAATGAAAAGGTGTCTGCTATAACCGTGTGAGGTCAAGCACATGTAGGTCTCTGACTCTATAGATGATGATGATGAATTATGTGCAGAGAACCTAACGCTACCTCCCTAGGTCTCACACGGTCAATCTTCTGGCTCTAGTGTATGGTGTATGGTGTACCTAGTGTCTAGGGGAGAAATTAATGATGGTACACAACAATCAAACACTTTAAGTTTCTATTAAAGAAGTTAATAACTAGCAGTTAAGTTTTTCTTTGAACAAATATTTACAATTTATTTTACCTGTCCATTCATAGCTTGTGGACAGGTCTTTGAAAATAAGGACAAGATAGTTTACAGAAAAGAACAATTAAAAATGTTGGGACAATCTGCACAATAACTAAAAGTTATTATATAGTTATAAAGGTCCTTCCTGTATGAAATATTAAATTAGTTCACTTTAGTTATCTAATTTATAAATGTCCTTCCTGGATGAAATATTACAGAGTTCACTTTAGTTATCTACCGGGAGAGTCACTGTATATGAGGGCTGTAATTCATCCTACCCCCATAAAATTCCTGTGTAATATTTTGAAACACAAGAAAATGTCAGAGATGCCCCAGATGTTTTACTCTTCACCTGGGAGTCCTTGTTGTAAGATAATTCAATGGGTAGTTGCAGAAATTTCAAGTTCTACACTCGCCAAAGCTCCTACTGGATATTCGACAGCATATAAGTCTGGTTGGAGACTGGTTGGCGTTTATAAGCACTCAGCAGGTTTCCTGTCACCAGCCGGCAACAGGAACATAGACCCTCACAATCAAGAAATATGTATAAACAAATGACGCTGATTTGGTGAAGAAATGGCCTCAGCTTCCTCCGAACTGCACAGACTGTGAATGTATTCTTTATTTAATTTTAAAATTAACACAGCTGTTTTTCAGCGTATCTGTATACAAATATTAGTTCAACTGGCAATGAATAGTCAAAGCCTTTTGCTAATATCTACCAGCACTAGCAAATCGTAACGTTCTACTACTTGAATTCAAATGCAGTTTGAATGAAAAACCCAAAATAATTTTGAATAACTGGTGGTCGATTGGCCCGTCTGCTCTAGTCATGCCCAATACAAAAAGATATCACGTTTAGGATTACATTTCTCCTACCGTTCCCCTTTCCCATTCATACTCTGTTTACCCCAAGCGAATTTGAATGTACCTCCCTGCCTCTTTTTCCAGCTCGCGTCCCCCTAACGTTACCAAAAAAACATGAGCAGGAACGCCAGTGTGTCTGGTCGTGTGTTCTTAGATATTAGTATTTCTTCAATAACTTCTCTAATACTGGGGCTATCATATTATTTAAAGTACATTCTTACTCAGCTAACTTTACGTCATACTATCATATAATTTTTATGGGGAACTTCAGAATGGTTTAAAATTTCCAATTTTTGTCATCGTCTATCGTCAAATAAAATGTTGCACAAGTCCGCCATCTTTCCTCTCCTTCGTCTTGCGAGCATGTATTTTTCAAATAACTAACTTGTTTTAGTTACATCAGAAATGCTACCACTAGGAGGAAATAAAACTGTCTGCGTGGTTATGCCTTGGCTGGCTTTTCCGCAGTGTGAATATATGCGTTGCAGACTGTGTCGTCGAAGCGGGGTGTAGACGGGGCGTGTTAATAATTTGCGTTACTAGTTAGCATTGTATTGTGTGATACTACCAACAAATGTAAGGATTACTACTGATTTTGCTACAAAGTTGACAGAAAGTGTTACTTCAGATAGCTATATTGCGGCATGCTTCCGCCAATGGTTAATTGTAAGGCTAGACTACAAAGTGTATACAGCAGATTGGGCAAAAGTTAAATATTAGTAGTGTTTGTCGAAAACGAAACTAAAGCGTGTCAGACTTTTTCCGTGAAATCGTTCTATAGGCTTAGCACTGTGCAAAAAGCAGCGCTGCTGGCTTCGAAGATGCCAACCGTCAGACACATGCGGGCTAATGTATTTATTATCGTTTTATGCCTAAATCGTACTGAATTGAGCGTTTATTCTCGCATATTTTGCTGCAGGGATACAGAAAATGGGACACCCGAGCAAACCTGGGTAGGAACCTTAACTGCGGAACACCAAAGCGGTAAGACAGATAAAACTGATGAAAAAAGGTAGAGCATCAAGACAAAGAAGGATAGAGAGTTGTCTCTGCCTTATACGCCCGTGGGCGGAACGAAGACCTGTTTTTTAAACGGCATCTTAGCTGACAGGCTGTTCTTAATTACCAGATGAGTTGCCTATATAAGTGTGGTTTTAATATTGTATTGGCTCTTCCAATGACGATTCTATGTGCTTTCATATTGCAAAGATTCGGAAATCCCTATTGAATGCTGAATAGCCCTTGGGAGAGTAATGAACCAAAATGTCACAAGAACCTGTTTCTATGCATGTGCGCTATCCCAGTGCAAGTCTATTGTCGTCGACGAGATACCCGACGGCTCTTTTTCTTGATTGGGACAGCATTTGTATTAACCCTTCCGTGTAGGTCAGTGGTCTTCAACATTTTTTTTAAAACCAGGGCCCGCCCAGTTTTTAAATATTTGTACAAGTCTAAAATGTCAAACGCCCACCAACAGAAATTGTGACACTGTGTTAATCATTAATCACAATTTTTTAAGTAGTACCAATCCAAATTTCCTGTGTAGATGATGTCACATAATTTTTGGGTCGCTCTCTTGTCCACTACGGCCGTATTCTATGACATTTGTTGTACTGACTAATTGCGTGCTTTTCAGTGGTCGGCACCTTTTTCTTTCTCTGCTATGTAGCAGATATTTTGTATTTTCAAAAATTCTTACACTCCTCTCAGTGTTAAGTCGTCATGTCTGTTTGGTTACCCGTTCCTCCCTGCTGGGAAAGTCAACAATCATGTTGGGTAATCTCGTGTGTGGCCGACAGCAGACTACAGATTAACACTAAAATCGCCCCAGCGACTTTTGGTTAAGCATTAATAAGGTGTGCCAGGCGATATATTACCCGTCTGTGGACAGATTACTGACACGCACTTATCAGCCGGACACACCTGAGCGGCAATGTTGTAATAGTCCAGGCAGATGTAAGAAATTATTTGTAAACATTGCCGAGAGAGGATCGGATGTTTTCATTCCATATATGGGAGACGTGTCCATTTGCATAACGCACAAAATGTGTCCTACGTGGAAATATTTTTGAATTACCCCACAAAACACGCATGTTTGAAACAAATTGGCGTTCTGCTTAGCATCGTAACAAACAAATGCGGGGGAAGACAGGCAATATAATATATAATCTGACATTTTTTTGCAAGTCTAGTTCACTGTGAGAATCGCTTGCCAAGACGACCACCAGACTGCCAGAGTCTTTTTCTTCTTCTCGTTCGCTGTTGTTTAGTAATGTCTACACAAGAAGTATGGATGTATGTTGCTGTGGTTGAAAGTTCGTCAAAACTCCCAAACAGCTTTGTGTGGATGTGCGTCTCTGTAGGCCAATGCTCAGTCCGCAATTGACTAAGCATGTGGCAGTCTTGCAGCATATGTTCGGCTGTCTGTGCTGCCTGTCCAAGCGTGCATAGGGGTGACGAGACCAATCTAAGTCTGTATAAGTGACTGTTCAGTCTGTTATGTCCTGTTCTAATACAAGAACTATTTGATTTTGCGCTATTTCCAGATCAAAGTGACTATTATTAGTCATACACTTGTATGTTTACGTCATCACCTTTCAGCTCTCAAAGGAACATAGGCCTACAACAAACTTATGCCAAGTCTTCCTGTCCCAGGACATCAGCTCAAGGTCTTTCCACGTTATCCAGTCCCGTGACATCAGCTCAAGGTCTTTCCAAGGTTTCCAGTCACGTGACATCAGCTCAAGGTCTTTCCAAGGTTTCCAGTCACGTGACATCAGCTCAATGTCTTTCCAAGGTTTCCAGTCACATGGCATCAGCTCAAGGTCTTTCCAAGGTTTTCAGTCACGTGACATCAGCTCAAGGTCTTTCCAAGGTTTCCAGTCAACGTGACATCAGCTCAAGGTCTTTCCAAGGTTTCCAGTCACGTGACATCAGCTGAAGGTCTTTCCAAGGTTTCCAGTCACGTGACATCAGCTCAAGGTCCTTCCATGTCTCCTTCATGTCGCTCATGTCGGTCCCCAGTTCACTTCTCCGTGTATTCCTTGCACATCTTTTACCCTCGAGATTCCAGAACAAGGACTGCCTTGTAATGCAATCAATAAGTTTCCTCAATGTGTGTCCTATCCATCTCCAGTGTCTTCTTCTCATCTCTTGTTCCACTGACACTTGTCTGGTTCTTGTCATCAGTTCCACATTAGTGATCGTGTCATCGATCAATCATTCAATACCCTTTAGCTCCCCAAGGAGCATAGGCCTTCAACAAACACATGCCAAGTCTTCCTGTCCTGTGCCATCCGCTCAAGTTCTTTCCATGTTTTCCTCATCATTTTCACCTCTGTATCCAGCTCTCTTCTCCATGTGTTTTTTGGTCTACCTCTGCCTCTCTTACCCTGTGGATTCCAGAACAAGGACTGCCTTGTAATGCTATCAGCAGGTTTCCTCAATGTGTGTACTATCCATCGCCAGCGTCTTCTTCTCAACTCTTGTTTTACTGGCACTTGTCTGGTTCTTGTTATCAATTCCACATTTGTGACTTTGTCATACCATTTCAGTCCTTCTATTCTACTCAAGCACCCGTTTATAAAAGTCTGTAGCTTTTTGGTTGTTGTTTTTGTTGCTCTCCATGTCTCAGAGCCATACAATAGGACTGACTTCACATTTGAGTTGAAGATTCATATTTTTGTGTTGGACTTGATTTCTCTTGTTCTCCATATGTTTCCCAGTGCAATGAACGCTCATCTTGCTTTTTTGTATTCTTATTTTGATATCATTGTCTGTCCCTCCAACTGTGTCTATATTACTACCAAGATATGTGTATGATTCTTCATCCTTTTGTGGTGTTTCTTCAAGTTCAACCTTGTTATCATTTCTTTCATTTATTCTCATAATCTTTGTCTTTTCCCTGTGTATTTTCAGGACCACTTGTTGTGACCTCTCATCGAGAATTTTCATCGTCTCTTGCATCTGATTGCAGTTATGGGACAGAAGAGCCAAGTCACCTGCAAAATCCAGATCATCAAGCTGTTTAGTCAGATTTTATTGGATTCCGTTTCTGTTGTGTGATGTCGATGTTTTCATAACTCAATCTATTGCTAGTAAGAAAAGAAATGGAGACAAGAGGCATACCTGTCTCACTCTCGTTCTAATCCTAAACGGTTCTGTAAGTTGTCCTTCATGAAGAACTCTGCATGTCATGTCTTCATAGGTCTTCCTTATTAAGTTAATGATTTTCATGGGAACTCCATAATGCCTCATGAATTTCCATAGTGATTCTCTGTCTACACTGTCAAATGCCTTTTCATATTCCACGAATCCGATGTACAGCGGTGAATTCCATTCCAGACTTTGTTCAACTATTATTCTCAATGTGGCTATCTGGTCTGTACAGGATCAGTTTTGTCGAAAACATGCTTGTTCATCTCTCAGTTGCTTGTCTATGGACTCTTTTAATCTCTCAAGGCTGATTCTGTTTAATACTTTTCCTAGCACTGATTGTAACATTATTCCTCTATAATGTGTGCACTCTTGTAAATTTCCCTTCTTAGGCAAGTTGACCAGATAACCTTCCTTCCATTTTGCTGCTATTTCCTCTCTCTCCCAGACTTTGCCAAGTAGTTTGTATAATATCTCTGTAGAGGAATCAATATCTGTTTTGATGGCTTCTGCTGGAATTCCATCTAGACTAGCAGCTTTTCCATCTTTCAGAGGCTTTATGGCTTTCTTTATTTCTTCTCTACTTGGTCGTTTACAGCTGATTAGTAGCTCCTCTTCTGCTGGCTGGATGTCTGGGGGATTAGTTGGAGCTGGTCTATTGAGAAGTTCCTCAAAATGTTCTGTCCATCTCTTCATTTGCTCTTGTATATTACTAAGCAATTTTCCATTCTTATCTTTTATGAGGCCATTTGCTTGCTTATATCTCCATGTTAGCTTCTTTGTGTTGTTGTACAGGTCCCTCATATTTCCTTTGGCTGCAGCTTCCTCTGCCTCTCTTGCCAACTCCTCAATATACTTCCTCTTGTTTCTTTTGATGTTTCTTCTTAATTCTTTGTTTGCTTCTATGTACACTTCATGAGCCTTGGCTTTGGAGCTTCTGGGTTTGCTTCTTTTTAAATCTGCTTTATTGTTTTTCCTGTCTTTCTATCTTGATAATGGTTTCTATTGTTATCCATGCTTTGTGCTGATGTTCTCTTTTTCTCATTACTTCTTCACATGTCTCGTTCCATATATTTTTTACTTGTTGCCAGTGGTCTTCCGTATCTGCTTCATATTTCAGCTGTTGGAGTACTTGGTATTTGTTGGATAGTGTGATTTAAAATTTTTCTCTTATTTCCTGATTTCTTAGATATCCCACATTATACTATTGTCTATAGCTATTTACTGTTGTAAATTTCTTGAGTTTTAATTTTGTTTTAGCCAACAAAAGATGGTGGTCTTACCACATCTGCTCGTCTACTGTCACAGGGTTAACCCGAAGATTAACCAGGGAGAGTTATCTGTGTGGTGCCGGCTTTGTCAATGGCTCTGAATTGCCTGGCACCCGGTTGAAAATAGGCAGTAGGAGTGGAGAAGGTGAATATAAGACTTTGGGATCAGTTCCCCGCAGATAGTCCCAGTGATTCTGAATCTCGTGACACTATCACTCCTACCACTCTAACCCCCTCTCTATATTATAATGTTAACGAGCCCCCACCCCTTCTATTACACTGAGTGAACAGAAGAGGAAGAAATGAAGAAATGTATGTCTCTTTCGCACACTTTCTTTCCTTCTCTATATAGGTAATTAACGTATGTTGGTAATGCAAACACAACTACAACATTTATTGAATTACTGAAATATAACAACATTTAATTACACTAATACAAATGCAACTAGGAATGACAATAACTATCCCTGTGAAGAAAGATATTAGTTAATGCAAATTACACAAATGAATCTTAAGACTATACTAGGCGATGATGATGATGGATGTAAGCGAGTCCTAAATACTAATAAAAGGATATCTTGTTTCGGGTCTCTGACTGACTGTCAATAAAACTCTGGGTAGTTGTATACACTGGACAAGTCTTTGTCTGCATTCAATAACACTGGACGGTCCACTTAGTCTTGTCAGGTGTCGATGGCTTGTTCTTTTGTTCTTCACAATGCGAGTGTTGACATTGTCACGAGCGTCTGAGGTGGCTTATTCTTAGGTTATGTAGACCGCAACGTTTTTCTGTATAGTCTTCGTCGGGTGTGCAGATGTCCCTTTGTGGTGAAGATAGTTTTCTCAGGTGGTGATGATGGTGAAATATGGTATATAGTTGAATTTGTTTGCGCATCAGTTTTACGGGGAGAATCTGTCCATTACTGCAGGTAATTTAGGATCTCGATAAATTTTGTAGGCACTGGGTTTACAAGATCGTCCGTCTGCTCTTGCCACTTCTGATCAAGATTTCTCAAAGGCACTTGTTGTAAAGATCGTCCGTTTGCTCCGGCAACTTCTGATCATTAAATTCACGTGGACAGCTCTTCGTAATGCAGCAATCCTTCTGGGTATTTTCTGCTTACTTTTCTGTGTGGGTCGTCGATGACAGAAAGCTCCTTCACCGCCTGGCAAATTCCTTTCTAACCCCCGTGGAGTATGGGTAGGTTTGGTGCCGTTAATTATCTGTGAGATGCGTGTCGTCGCAGTATCTCTGGTCGGCCCTACTCTTTTAGCTTGTCCCGTAATTAACGCCAACAAAGTAGTAAGACGAAGGCTGAGTTATCTCAAATGGTCCCTGTCTCTACCACTGCGATGGGTAAAATAACGAACCCTTATAAGTACCCCGTAATATATGTTACGCTTGTAGTGTGTTCTTGTATGTGAAATTTTATCACTATAATGAATGACTGCGCGGTGTTTACTGCACGGTTAACAGGTAATGTAAGAGGCAAAATAAAAGTGCCTTGTATTTACTTCGTTATAGTTACTGGAAACTGTGCAATCTTATAAATATAATAATTCTCTGCATGGTGTTTATTGCAACCTGTACTATTAGTATGAAATATAATATTATAATAAAACGTGACGGGTATTTACAGTGTTATATTTATGGAAAATATGTATATATTATCTGACTGAAGTTAAGATATAATAATAAGGTACAAACTATATTACACTAACCTTGGTGTCCATATAAAGAATTCACTGACACACGTCCTGAAATCTAGACCCCAAGTATGTTGGCGGAATGCTGGCTCTTGCAATACTGAGCGATCAATTTAGTTGGGTTATATAGTGTTCCCATGGCCCCTGGCTATTTCTCGTGTTCGCTTCTGATATCGTGGGAAGTTTAGTTCGTCTACTTTAGTCAGACAACCAGTCTCTATTTCTGTGTAAAGTTTTTGCAATGTTTTGATATGGTCGCTTTCTTGTTTTTCCTCTCCCAGACAATCTGTCTGTGTTCGTCTTTTGGGTGTCTGTGCAGTGTTTAATAGTCTTTCTCTAATGCCGTATTCTTTACTCCTTTATGTGGATCAACGCTCGGACTCTGTGTCGCCGTTAATCCCAATATTGTTCCGTGAAGTCCTGTGAGATCTGACTGAACACAATACTCATTGTAAAATTACCTGGTCTTTTGTCGCCGACTGCACATTATGTTCAATTGCTAGCCAAAATAATCCATGGGTATTCCTGCCTTTGTGTAAACACAACTGAGACTTAGTGTCGATTACTCCTACTTGTACCTCGATAGTCTGTTTACCTGATGTCTCCTTGTTGTGAAAACATTCCATGCGACATGTGTGGCTTTCTACAGGGATTACTCAGAGCGCTGTCAATTGTTATGTAAACATTTCCTGTAAAATTGGTGGATTTCCCATGACTGTTGACAAACGATATCTGGTGCAGACAATGGGTATAGACAACCAACTGCTTTTTCATACCTTGAGAAATTTATCGACAAAATATCGACAATAGGATTTAGGAATTTAAATGCAGAATTTACTCGCGTCCCGTGACATCTACATACTTTTACATCATGCAATGATGACCCAAACGTCTTACTTATGCATATGTGATCAATCTGATTCTCAGTTCTGTGGTCTGGTAATATCCATGTTGCTTTATGTATTCTTTTATGTGGAAATATGCTTCCTCTTCTAGCTAGTTGATTTGAAGCATAGAAGTTAGCTAATAGTTGCCCATTCTCGTTCATCATACCTAATCCATGCTTTTTCATGATTTCTTCAAAGCCGGTGTTGCCTGTTTCTATTTTCGCGTTTAGATCCCCCATCAAAATTGTGATGTCCTTTCTTTTCTTTTTGTCCAAGACATTTTGTAGTCTGGTGTAAAAGTCTTCTTTCTCATATTATTCTTTATCATTTGTTGGTGCATAACACTGGATGATGTTTATATTTACTTTCTTTTTGGCTGATTTAAACCTTGCTGTTATAATTCGGGGTCCCATTTCTTCCCAGTCTATAAGTGCCTTATGTGCTTCCCTAGACAGCATTATTGCCACCCCTTCACTGTGGTGGGCTATTTCCTCCTTATGTCCTGTGTCATCATTATCAGCTGCCATCTCCACAACGAAGGTTGGCTGTAAAGGATCTCCAACGTCTTCTGTCTCTTGTCTTGGTGGTGCACTCTGATAGGCTCTTCCCTGTCCATCTCTTGATGTTATCTTCCCACTTATAGCGCTGTCTTCCCCTTGCACGTTTGCCTTCACCTCTTCCTTCTGTTTTGGTCTTCTGCAAGATGTTATGCCTTTTTATGTGGCCAAAGTACTTTAGCTGCCGAACTTTGATCTCCCTCATTAGTTCTCTTTTCATACCTAGATTTTCTAGGACCTCCTTATTTGTTTTCTTCTCTTTCCATGAGATACGCCCCATTATGTACTGTGTACAACACCATATTCTCCTTTGATCAATCTCCTCCTCTCTATGCCCTTCCACCGTGTCTCGCAGAGACCCAGGACATCAATCCTGTAATTTGTCATTTCCGCTGCTACCTGTGCAGTTTTCCCTTGTTCACACAGAGTGCGAACATTCCAGGTGCCAATCCTGGAGATTTTCTTAGACGAAAGAAGGTTAGTCGGCAACCCAGACTCCTTTTGGCTTTCTCTGGGTTGCTTTAAGCGCCTCTTTTCCAGGGGACCTTCTTCTGTCTTGGGCGGCTGAATTGATTTATATTCTGTCCATGTTTGTTGAAGTTTTTTTGGTAAAATGTCTTTTTCACGGGATGGGGTAACCAGCCCCATGCCCAACACTTCTTAGTCGCTTTTTACGACATGCATGGTAGGGTACAGTGAAACTATTCTTTGCTCCCCCTGTCTGGTCCAGGTAACACGATCTTGTCATGCCACACAATATTCTATATTACGCTAATTTTTTGGTTGTGGTTTTCGTAGTTCTCCATGTTTCACAGCTATACAATAAGACTGATTTGACATTTGAATTTAAGATTCTGATTGTTATGTTTGACTTGATTTCTTGTATAATCTCCAAATATTTCCCAATGCAGTGAAAGCTCTTCTTGCCTTTGGCATGCTTATTTTGTTATCGCTGTAAGTATATGCATATATAAAATAGAGTATCGACGTTTTTAGGACTTTCATCATCATCATCATCATTATCATCAACATCATAATTACCATCATTTTCATCATTATCATTATTATCATCATCATTAACATCATCATCATTATCTTCACCACCATCATCATCATCATCACTATCATCATCACCATCATTTCTCTTTTTCTCGTAGCTCCAAGATCGACCATGTGGTCACTGCTACAGCTAACTCCTCATAGGAAGCTCGCACCAAACCAGTCACGTGCTCCTACACTGACAGTTTTTGTAGCAGTTGATTTTACATAAAGAGGTTGTCAGCCTCGTGCACAACCTCATATTAATCGGTTTTTACGACATGCCTGACTGAGCAGTAAGCCTATTCTTTCCCTGTCTCCTTAGAGACCCCCCGAACTATAAAGGGCATTTTAGAGTTTTAGGCTTTATTCGTCCCGTTTTTTAATCCCACACTGTACTCTTTTATAATCGATATGGGGAAAATGTGTATGGGCTCTACTGAAAGGCAGTTGGGATGTTGAACAAGAGATTACCAATTTCAGTCCCTGTTGTAACTAACATTTTTGTTTTTTTGAGTGCTATTAAACGCTGTTTTAAATTTATCGGATACAGAAAAAGGTTAATCTCTTCTCTGAAATGACGACGTTTCTTTCAATTTTGTAGTGTCCACCAAAACATTCAGAAACGCCCACTAGCGGGTGATATCGTTCCAGGTTGAAGACCGCTGGTGTAGGATATGAACATGTCGGTTTTTTTTTCCCTTCAGTTTGACGTCCCTCATTGAAATGTCCATTCATTTAGGTTTCGTTCGTCGTGTTATGAGCTAAATGGTGTTTAGTTTAATACTCATTGCATCACAGGCGTAACTATTCGAGACATTTCTTTGGGAACTTATAGGTTATGTACTTACTTATTTTGTCCTTCCACAATTTCCGTCAAGCGTAGTGGGGAGCTTTGGCTGCTATGAGCCTGTGTTGTTGTACGACGTCTGTGATGTTGCCTATCTATGTGCTGCTTGGTCTTCCCCGTGCCCTGAAACCGGATCTTCTACTGTTGTAGGCGAGTAGTGGTAATTTATCCGACTCCATTCTTATGAGATGGCCAAATGACTTGATTTTCTGTATCTCTATATAGGGCCTACTTGATGCAGGACGTCCTACACTTTACATATATATATATATATATATATATATATATATATATATATATATATATATATATATATATATATATATATATATATATATATATATATATATATATATATATATATACTGAAGCACATTAAAAACGCACCACTATTATATATACTGATGCCGAGAAGCTGGAAAAAAAAAGTGTGGGAATGGATTTTCCCCGTGTTTGTCATGAGGTAGAGAGCGAATGGCTGCTGGAATGGAAAGTGCATGATTCAACCCACGGGTTTGTGTACAGACTACATGAAAACAATGAAAGTTACACGTGCAACACGATTCCCAACAGCTATTACCCTGAAAATGTGTACGCGTTGTGGCAGTATACTCGGAATAAAAAGGCCGTTGAGACAAAACACCCAGTACATGTGCTTGAAATGCTAAGACTATCTGAAAACGACCGCCAACGAGCCATTGGTATGTTGGAGACCGGAATGAGCTTGCGAGCCATTGCCAGAAGGATGAATTGCCACCACAGCACTATTGTACGTCTCAATGAACGTTACGGAACCATTGGCAGTGCCCGTGATAGACTTCGGAGTGGCCAACCACGAGTTACTACCGCTGCGCAAGATCGTCATGTTGTGCTGAGTCACCTAAGAAACCGTTCTGTCCCGGCAAGTCAAACAGCAAGAGCAATAGTGGGTAGACGTGGGCCAAGTCTCTCGAATGACAGTCATACGACGACTCAGAGATATAGGCCTTACTGCAAGACGACCTTATGTTGGGCCAAACTTGACTCACAGACATCGTCAGCAGCGCCTACAATGGGCAGAGCAACATGTCAGATGGACTAGACTGCAGTGGAATGCTGTCCTATTCACAGACGAGAGCAGATTCAACGTATCCTTTTCTGATGGACGTATGCGGATTTGGCGACGGTGTGGAGAGCGCTTTGCAGATTGCTGTGTTCGTCAGCACAACCGATTTGGAGGTGGCAGTATTCACATTTGGGGAGGATTCAGTTTTCACATCGTTTGCCTCTTCACGTCTTCCGTGGAAATGTTAATGCTGTGACATATCGAGATGAGGTTCTCGATGCATTGGTTGCTCCTGCGTTCACAAATTATCCAGACTTGCAGCTTCTCCAGCAGGATAACGCACGTGCGCACACCGCATGCATTATGCAGTAATACCTGCAGCAGCAGAACATTGTGACGATTGATTGGCCTGCCCTATCACCAGACATGTCCACTATAGAACATCTGTGGGACGAGCTTGGACGCAGAGTCTACAGGCAAGGTTCTCCAGCTAATCTGCAACAGCTCGAAGCTGCTCTTACACGTGAATGGGACTTGATTCCCCGGAATTTCCTTCAGAGACTTGTGCGTTCCATGCGGTGCCGCTGCCAAGCTTGTTTGCAAGCACACGGTGGACATACTAGATACTGAGGATAGTGTGAATGAATTTTTTTATTGTTTGCATTTTTGGTTTTCTCTCTTGCCTGCACAGAATGGAATGAATTTCATAACAATCAAATGTACAAATTAATGACCAGCATGGATTTATAGGAAAATGAATAAAGATTCCAAATATGTAAACTTGAAAACACTTATATTTACATTTCACACTCTGTTCCTGGATTATACAGGTGGTGCGTTTTTAATGTGCTTCAGTATATATATATATATATATATATATATATATATATATATATATATATATATATATATATATATATATATATATATATATATATATATATATGTCTGTCTCTGTCTCTCATATATATATATATATATATATATATATATATTTTTTTTTTTTCCTTAACCAGCGGCACTTGGGCTTTCAGCCCTTTGGCCCAATGACATGTCATTGCGAGGCTGGGGAACCTGAGGACTTTCCTTCCAACCCGGTCAGGAGCTTCGCTCCTTCCCATCCACAGAGGGTTTATCACAGGAGCCGTTCAGGCTATTCAGTCAAATTTGCGGCCGTAAACATTTCTTCAAACGCCGACGCCCGGGTTTGAACCATGAACACCTGGTCGCCAGTACAACGCCGAAGCCATTACACCAGCGCGGCTCCCATATATATATATATATATATATATATATATATATATATATATATATATATATATATATATATATATATATATATATATATATATATATATATATGGGAGCCGCGCTGGTGTAATGGCTTCGGCGTTGTACTGGCGACCAGGTGTTCATGGTTCAAACCCGGGCGTCGGCGTTTGAAGAAATGTTTACGGCCGGAAATTTGACTGAATAGCCTGAACAGCTCCTGTGATAAACCCTCTGTGGATGGGAAGGAGCGAAGCTCCTGACCGGGTTGGTAGGAAAGTCCTCAGGTTCCCCAGCCTCGCAATGACATGTCATTGGGCCGAAGGGCTGAAAGCCCAAGTGCCGCTGGTTAAGAAAAAAAAAAAAAAAATATATATATATATATATATATATATGTGTGTGTGGTGTGTGTGTGTGTGTGTGTGTGTGTGTGTGTGTGTGTGTGTGTGTGTGTGTGTGTGTGTGTGTGTGTGTGTGTGTGTGTGTGTGTGTGTGTGAGACAGCGCCATCTTGTCATCACAAATGTCTCCGTGGTTCACTGCCTGATTATTACAAAATCTTCAAGAAGTTATATTGCTAGGCCACAATAAAGCCTAAAAATTAGTTGTGGTGTATATTTGTGTTTTCGCTCTAGAAATAGCTGTGGGTTATATTTGTGTTTTCGCTCTTAACGGAGCATTCATCGCGGGTGTTATTTAAGGGCCCAATTACTGCGCGTGCACTACTCTAGTGAGCGATTAGGCTTAGCGGCTTATATAAAGAAGTGCCTGGCTAGCAGAGGCCTCTTACTTCGTCAGTCACCCAGAGAAAGAAACCAGAGTCGATCTACAAAATAGATGCCTTGAACACGATTAGCAGCTGAGCACTGTCTGGGTGTTTTGTTTGTTGGTTTATTTGTTTAATGTTTCTGTGTGTGCTTAGTGTCACTGACTGGGTTGTATAAATAAATACAGCCCCTGCCTTAGAATCAAGAGTTTTATAGTTAATCGGGTCTGTTGCGAGCGTGCAAGAGAGTGATCACATATCACAACAGCATTATCATCATCTCGCCCACCCTATCATTTATATATATATATATATATCTTACGAGTGTCTGGTAATACCAGTTTATGTGTATCATTTATTTTAGTACTTGTCTGCTTTTCCTGACTGCTTTCCTGTTTTGTAATATTTCACTATCGCTGTTATGGCTGACGGAATGTCATTATAACAAATGTTCTGTTTTTGTTTATGGAAGGTCATCATGATGATAGGAAACTCTTTACAGAGCGATACAACAGGAAGCAATCTGATCATCAGAAGAAGTCCCCCCGTCCGACAAGTGTTTCGGCCCTATATACTCCTTTACACTCTAAGGGGGGCGGGCCCACTTGGGTCATGACTCCCAAGCGTCTCAGCTTCCTGTTGTCTTGCATCGAAAATGAACCCATTTCACTTATGGTAGAACTTTAAATTCCACAACTCCGCCAGCCGTGGACGCAATTGTGAAAGTAACAAGGAGAAGACAAATTATTCCGTTCGTTCCGTCGCACACACTGAGACACCAGCGCGAAGTCAACGAGTCGCCACTGCGCGTTCCCCACTGGACTTTTGATACTGACACCCCTTATAGTATACACCGCTTGACGCCCCTGAGTCGCAGCCCGTTCACTAGTCCACCACAAACCTCAGCATATTGTGGACTTAGAAAAATTCCTGGTGTTTTCTGTACCGCAGCGTTTATTGTTACGATCTCCATTCCCCATTGCGGTTGTTCCACAGCCAGCCTGATGCCTTTTCGGCAGTTTCACTAAGCCTCTTCAGGGCCCTTGTTCTCGACTGTCCCCTCAGCCCCAACAGTTTCAATAGATCATACACTGATGCAGCCACAAGCCCTCTTGCGCCCACCTCAACAGCCATGACCCTTGCAGTGAACCCATCGTGTCTCAGATCCGCGGCCAGATCACTATACTTGGCCGCTTTGAACGAATGTTGCTCATCTAATCTGGATTCAAATGGCACTGTCAGTTCAATCAGTATGACCTGAAGCGTTGCTGCAGAATGAAGCACTATATCCGGCCGTCTCCGCGATTTTCTGATACTCTCTGGATATGCCCCTCGTCCAGGCAGGTCTACCGCCATCTCCCAATCATTTGCACAATCAAGAAGAGATGGTAAACTGCTACCAGGTTTATTCGGTTTGGGGTGTGCTGACTTTCCTGCCCTCAGAAAGTATGTGTTTGCGGTGTCTGGCCGGACTTTGCTATTCGCCTTCATTCTTGCCAGATCTATTGTCGCAGCAAGCTCATTTAGCACTTTGTTATGGCGCCAAGTGTATCGCCCTTGCCCTAATGACACCTTACACGCTGAGAGCACGTGTTCAAGTGTCTGCCTCCCCTGGCACAGGGGGCACTGCTCATCATCCGACTTTCCCCATTTCACAAGGTTGGTGGCCGACGGCAGCAGGTCATACAGTGATCTGACAACGAAGCTGAGCCTAAGAGGTGCCATATGCCATATATCATTCCATGTCAAGGACCTCTGCAGGGCTCCTTCCCATGTAGTCCATTGGCCTTGTTGGACCTGCTGCACCGCTTTTTGCAACTTCTTATCATTCTCAGCTTCTCGTATCTCCTGAACTACCATGTCTCTGCGCTCCCTGCTTGATGCCTTGGACCACCAGCGGATGTCTCCATGACCAAATCCCCGTCTATTCGTTTGTGTGTATCCGATTACCTCCCTCAGTTTGAGTGACTCTTGGGCAGCATCAACAGCTTCTTCCACTTTCCACTTCCTTCCCGTTTTCAGTGTGGGCTGAATGGACTTAACCACGTCATCAGCTGACTCGCGTAGCATCATTGCAAGCCTTGCCTTTCCAACTTTGTACTCTTCAACAACTGACTTGAAAGGAAGCAGAAGTTTTGACTTTTTGCAGTACAGTGCTACATCTGACAGACCTGGTGGTACTCCTAGCCATTTTCTCATGAACTTGTTGACCTTCTTCTCTATGGCTTCCACTGTACTTGTGCTTATTTCATATATAAGCAGTGGCCACAGCAACTTTGGTATCAACATGAACTGGAGGCACCACAGTTTGAACTTCCCCAGGAGTCTGCTTTGGTCTATGATCTGTAGCCCTCTGTCTGCCATTTCTATTGTCTGTTGCACTGCCTTTGAGTCTTTTAATGAGGCATCGTACACCCTGCCAAGACTTTTAACAGGTTCCTCAATGGCAGTAGGGATTCTTTGGTTGGAAACCGTGAATATGACCTCTGCTATCTTCCCTTTCCTGACTGATAGGCTTCTCGACTTCTTGGGTTTGAAGCTCATTCTGCACCAGCTGACTAGTTCATCCAGGCGTGCTAACATCCTCCGGGCCTGATGTTCATCTGATGTCAGAATTGTTGTGTCATCCATGAATGCTTTGAGCGGTGGCATGAGACACATTCCACCGAGCTTTGGACCTATAGCCATTCCTTCAGCCGCATTGAGGATTACCTGCATAGCCATCACGAATAGTATCGGAGAGATGGTACATCCCATCGCAATTCCAACTTCAAGGCCAATCCACTTCGTTGTGTACTCTCTGGTTGAAAATCTGACAGCAAACCCTGCGAAATACAGCTTCAGCATTGCTGCAATCTCTTGTGGAACATGATACATTTCTAGGGCCTGCCACAACATCTGGTGTGGAACGAATCCATAAGCATTCGCTAAATCCAACCAGATTACATGGAGGTTTGTTCTGTCAGACTTTGCCTTTTGGATTGCTTCCCATATCATTGTGGCATGCTCTAGACATCCTGGTGTACCTGGGATACCTCCTTTCTGAATGGTAGTGTCAATGTACCCATTTGCCAGGAGGTATGTAGTGAGTCTTTTCGCCATCACTGAGAAGAATATCTTCCCTTCCACATTGAGTAGTGAGATTGGCCTGAACTGACTGATGTCTGTGGAATTTTGCTCCTTCGGGATGTAGACTCCGTTCGCCTTTCTCCATTCCTTGCTTACAAGCTGGGTTTTCCACGCACTCTTCAGTAAACGAAGCAGTCGTTTGAGCACCTCAGGGCATCTCTTATACACCACATATGGAACACCATTAGGACCTGGAGCTGACTTGCATCGAGCTTTCTGGACAATGCTTTCTACCTCTTGCACCGTTGGGGGCTTGGTGTTAAATTCAGCTCCTGGCTTACTCGGCCATTTAAGGCCTGCCATGCTGCTGAGCGGCTCATCTTTGCGACCATCTGAATATGTCATTCCAAGGTGTTCTTCCAGGTCTTCTTTCCTGATGTTTAGCGTACCCGACCGTGGCTGCTCAAACAGTTCTTTGGCAAACTTGAAGGGCTCCCTGAAGAATCTTTCCCTATCCATTCGAGTCTTCCTTTTCTTCCTGCACAACCTTTCTGCTCTACAAAGGGCATTATGTTGGCCTTTCAGGTGCTCCCAAACCTGTCGTAACCCTTCCTTCTCTGCGGCAACTGCGTTTTTAAACAGTTTTCGGGCATGCTTCTTCTGTTTTCTGATTTCTTCTATTTTAATTTGTCTTCTGCTTTTTCGTGGTGGGTTACTTTCCCTTGCCTCCCTCACTCCGAACACTTTGCGACAGTGCAGATATATTATGTCGCCGAAGATTTCCAGCTTCTTCTCCAAAGTTATCTGCTTCAGGTTGTTATCCAACTCTTTTGCCAAGGCTTCGTCCAGCTGTTCCCAAAGCCCTTTTGCACTGGCGGGTGGAAACTTGATTGCATCTCTCTTCCCGTCCAAGATAATATATCTGCTTTTATGGTTTATGAAAGGTCATCATATCAAATGTGCTGTTGTGTCTGGTGGAAAGCGATCATAACAAATGTGCTGTTATAGTTTATCGTAGGTAATTGGAACAACGTTCCTCTTAATCATAGTAAATGTGCTCTTATGGTTAATTGAAGGTCATCATAACAAATGCACTCTTACTGTTAATGGAAGGTCATCATAACAAATGTGCTATTATAGTTTATCGTAGGTAATTGGAACAAAGTTGTTCTTAATCATAGCAAATGTGCTCTTATGGTTAATTGAAGGTCATCATAACAAATTCACTCTTACTGTTAATGGAAGGTCATCATAACAAATGTGCTATTATTAGTTAATGGAACGTCATCATAAATGTTGTGCTCTTATGTTTAATGGAAGATCATCATAACAAATGTGCTCTTATGGTTAATGGAAGGTCATCATAACAAATGCACTCCTATGGTTAATGGAAGGTCATTAATTGCAAATGTGCTGTTATAGTTAATGGAAGGTCGTCATAACAAATGTGCTGTTATAGTTAATGGAAGGTCGTCATAACAAATGTGATGTTATAGTTAATGGAAGGTCGTCATAACAAATGTGCTGTTATAGTTAATGGAAGGTCGTCATAACAATTGTGCTGTTATAGTTAATGGAAGGTCGTCATAACAAATGGGCTTTTATGGTTTATGGGAGGTCATTATAGCAAATGTGCTCGTATGGTTGGGTGAAGGTCATCACAACAAAAGTGCTCTTATACTTTAATGGTAGGTCTTCAAACAATATATCAAACTACCTAATTATATTCTTACTTTTATTTACTGCTTCCAGCATCTCCGGGCATTATAAAATTTCAATCGCGTTCGTCGACGCCTTCAGCATCCTGTAAGATAGTGTATCCTCGTCTGCAGAAATCTTCAGCGAATCTTTTGATGAATGTTTTTGTTAGTCTTTGGCTCACGCAAGCATAAAACTGGAGATGTGTGTGGTGTTAAGTGGTGATTTTATCAGTTACACTCCTCAGTGGCTCCTATCTTTAGCTTGTAGGATTGATGGTATCTCAGTCTGTCGTAGCCTGTGCGGGAATCTGAAGATTACCACTTGTTCACTTCTGTTGAGCTGGTAATATGCGTCATTTTTCTAGTTGTTTAGATGCTCTGCTTCCCACTTGCTCTAGTATCTGCTCCTGATAAACCTCAATGACCTCGTCATAAGCTATGCCTGTTTCATGTGGAAGTTTCTTTCCATCTTTCTTTGTCCATCTATCTGCCTCTTCGTTGCCACGGATATTGCAGTGAGATGGCATCCCCTGTTTCATAACTATTTTCAACCGCTGATATAGTGCACACGGCACTGCTCTTTGATCATTTAGGTCTGCATTATTTTGGCTCCCAGTGCTGTTCAATACTACAACTACTGACAGCGCAAGATTATGGTGGTCATCTTCATCATCATCATGTAACGTATTCTCTTCAGAACGTTGTCTCCATTACAGCTGCTCTGAACGCATCATCTTCACGCCCCCGCTCTATATATCCCTAGCCAGACGTTTTCCAGATAGTTATCTCTTAGGAGCAAGTTATCCGCCAAAACATGTCGGGTAATACTTATGTAGCGCTCTTTCTGCAGCATGTCATGACGATTGACACGAATTGTCTTGTGGTCGCTTCATTCCTTTCCATTCTATGTCAACTTCATTGTATCTTTGTGGTCAAACTTATCATGACTTATAGTCAATTGTCAATGCACCATGCAAAGATTGAAAGTTCTGTGTGCTCTTTTAATGGGTGTTCAATTTAGCTTTCACGGCGCAATGCGCGCCATTTCCGTATTTTCGCGAAAAGCTAACGGGATTTTTTAAAAAAAATTTTATTACAGACATTTCAGTAAGGTAATTAGTATATAGGGGTGATATGAGTAAATATCATATCATGTCGATCACTTCCTGATAATGATTGTTTACACACGGTATCCCGTGGTTGCAGGAAGTGACGTCTTGACTTCTGCCTTGAATTGTCAGCAGACGGCAGTTTCGATGTGGGACAAGCTAGCGTCTCTAACAAGGAGTCTGCTTGTGTCGTTTGACGAGTACGCATGGAATGTGTCCAGTAGGACCTGCTTTTAAAATGTGTTAATTGCCTTTGGGCATTTTGATATTTCACCTGCAAGATCGATTACCATCACTGCCTTATGCTTTCATCTAACAGTATAATGTCAGTTTAGTCTTAGCAGTGTGTATTGGAAATTCTTGGGCACGTAAGTTGACTGTTCCATTAAAACTGAGAGGAGCAAAATCAAGGACAGTAGAGACATGTGCTAGTAAAAGCTAAGATGTCATATCATACTCAAATGGAGTAAAATGTATAATAAAAGGTTGTGAAGTGTGCCAAGAAGTTGGGCCTTGTTACTGAGTACCTGAGGTGCGGGCCAGGGAGATTATGTGTGACTGGCCAAACATAAAAATATATATATTAATTCCTGAGACGGAATATGCAAGGACAACCCTGGAAGGTATTCAGTAGGCCATTGTATTAAGGAGTGTCAAGCCTGAAGTCTAATGCACTCTTACCACAGGACGTCGGGAGGACGGTTCCTGAAAGAATAATCATTCTTAAAATTTACCCGCACCAGTTTCTGGGGGCCAAAGCCATTGGATGCCTAACAGCGCCTAACGAATCGGGGACTATTTTTTCAAAATGGCGGCACGCATCGTCTGCCAGACTGTTTTAATAAATGGAAGGGATTTCCATCATTATAAATGTGCCTCAAGTTGTCACTAAGTTATTAAAGTGACTTATTATTACACAGAAGTCATAGGAACTGACTATCCTCATTCAAGAAGCAAGCAGTTTATCAAAAATCATGGACCATATCGATGTCCTTCGATGTCAGCATGAAGCCATTCTAGCCTAACCAGATACTAGGCTTCAATCATCACTACCTCCTGTGCTTGTCGAAGTCTCAAGAAGGAGTGTTTTCTTGGCAACAGATAAGTCTATTTATTGTTACATACAGCTTGGCTGTGAATATAATCTGTTTGCCTGATATCTGACTTCGCCATATATGTGTTTTCATTACGTGGTTTTGATTTTGTAACTAGCGGGCTGGTTGGAAGGGACTTGGTTTGTGATCATTCAATACCGCGAAAGCTAGGTCGAATGAGCAAATCAAGCGTTCTATAAGGCAGTATCTGTGTGATTCAGATGGAGGACCCAGCATACTCTGCTGGTTGTATAAAAGTTTGCCTCTATTGAATTTAACAGATCCATTTTTGTTAGCTGTGTAGTCATGTTTATCTATTGTTTGTTCTCATAAGTACTGTCATTGTTATATTTTATTTAGTTCGTTGCATTATTGTTTGTAATATTGTCTAGCCTCATCTTACTATCATTTATTTCATAGATGTCATAATTGTTGTGATATGCGTCTTGTCTTGTCTATGTGTAATAGAGCATTAGTTTAAATTAATTCATATATATTTTATAGTTATTCCTTTGTTTTCCCATTTGTATTTCCTTTAGTTGCTCTAACCCTGTCTTGCTGTTCTCACTTGTTGTGGTTCTATTTTTTTCATTACTCCATATTGTTTATCTGAATACATCTACTATTGCAATTATAAATTGATCTGAGATTGGTGGAGTGAATATTGAATATAGCTGACATATTCATATACATAAAAGTTAAAATATTGTGTATTATTGATAAACACAAAAATAAGCAACCATGACTTCATTAAAGGACATATTGAAGATTGCAAAGGAACTTAATTTGGAAGGTCCAGCTTTGCAAGCTTATATTGATAAAGAAGTAAACAGACAAGAAGAACTTCGCAAAGAGGAATTGGCAGAAAAAAGGAGACAAGAAGAGCTCCATAAAGAAGAAAAAGAAAAAGAATTGGAGGAAAAAAGGAGATCAGAAGAGTTGGCTCTTGAAAGAGAAAAATTAGCTTATGCCAGATCTCAAGAGGAAAGGGCTCAAGAAGAGATCAGATCTCAACATGCTCAAGCTATAAGATTAGCTGAGATTGAACTGGAAAAATTAAAATTACAACAACCACTGTTGCATCCTGGGGTAGGTGAAGATAAAAATAAAGATCATACTACTGCCATAAGGATTAATTTGCCAAAATTTAACGCATCCATAGATGACATTTCATGCTTCCTAAATAGGTTCGAAACTTATTGTGAAGAATATAAGATTGACAAATCTACATGGACATGTAGACTTATGAACTTATTGGTTGGTGAACAATTAACTGTAGTCTCCACTTTGGATGACCAGACTAGAAAGGATTATGAAGCTGTTAAGGTCATTTTATTGCAGAGGTATCAATTAGATGATGAGGGCTATCGTCAGAAATTTCGATCTTTGTACCCTGATTCTGGAAAAGATTTCACTGAATTTATTTCAGCTGTTAAACTGAATTTTTCTAGATGGATTGAACTATCCAAAACTGAAAAAACTTTTGAGGGTTTGTCAGATTTGATTCTAAGAGACAAGGTTTTGTCATCTATTAGTTCGGATTTTCTTGCGTTCCTGCAGGAAAGAAAACCAGAGAACCTGACTAAATTACAAACCTTAGGACGTCAATATCAAGTTGCACATCCTAATAGAGTACTGAGCAAAAACAATGTAAGAGACTCATTACCAGCTGCATCGGCTAGATCATTCCAGGACAATGCACCTAGGTATAGATCTAACAGCATAGATAGAAATCAAAGATTTAAACCATCACATAATTACAGTCAAAATAGAGGTAGATACAATTTTAACAAATACCAACCTCAAAGACATTGGAATTCATATCAGGAGGATAACTTTTATCCACAAACCTCATTTAAGTCCAATAACTGGCAAAATAAAGGAGATTATAACTCAAAAGCAAATAGAGGTCAGAAATCATTTTATAGAGGAAATGATCAAAATGCAAATAAAAGATCTTATCATAACAATACTTCCAGACAATCAAGAAACACTGAAAGTACCAATGCCATTGTTCATGATAATAATCAGAACCATAATGATATTGTAGCACATGCAAATTCATGCAGTGTAGATTTAGCAAATAGTGATAACTGCACTAATTGCAATTCTTTATTTCAGCCTCAAGGAGTGCCAAGATTATTATGCGGACACCCTCTCCCAGTCATGTCATCTTTTGAAAGTACTGGTTCATTGATCTTGAACAGAGGTTTTGTCAATAATAAGTTAGCATCTTTACTCAGAGACACGGGGGCAACCACCGTTGGAGTGCGCAAGGCCTTGGTTGATAAGGTGGATTATACAGGAAAAACAAGTGAAATGCATAACTTTTGGTGGAACTGTGGAATATTACCCCACAGCAGAGGTATTTTTGGACACACCTTATTTTACAGGACGAACACTGGTATGCCTCTTGGACAATCCAATTGCTGGAATTATTTTGGGAAACATACCTAAATTGCATGAATGTACACAGGAAGATATTGAGATATGGGAAAGACAACACTTATTATGTTCAAATGCTGTGACTACCAGAGCTCAGTCTCGCATGGACAATGATCATCACAAACCAGTCATTGATGTGTTACCTGAAGATATAACTGAAGATATCACTTCAGAAGATGAAGTAGAAAAGGAAAATAATGATGATGATATAAGTCATTATCAACAGGAAAATAATGATGATATTAAGGTAATGAATGATGGGAATGATGATGATGACAATTTATTTCAGATGGAGCTCATTGATAAGGAAACCTTTATACAAAGACAGAAAGATGATATTTCCTTAAAAAAATATTTTCATATTGCTCATTTGAATGATGTAATCATAGATGACTGTGCAAAACACTGGTATACTATCAAAAATGGGATTTTAGTAAGAAACTATCAATTTGCTAATTCCTTAAAGAAACAGATTATGGTACCAGCTTGTTTTCGACCATTCATTTTACGACATGCACATGACATTGAATGTGCAGGACACTTAGGTGTTGCTAGAACAAAACAAAGAGTTTTGTCATATTTTTTTTGGCCCGGAATTACGAAAGACGTCAAATTATTTTGTCGTACATGTACCATCTGCCAAAGTGTAGCAACCAGAAAACCAAAACATGATGCGCCCATTCAAGCATCTGATATTTCTTTGCGTCCCTTCGCAAAGATGGCCATTGACATTATTGGCCCTTTAAAGGTGACATCAGCCAGAGGTCATCAATATGTGTTGACCTGCATAGATATGTGCACACGCTGGCCAGAAGCTATTCCTTTAAAAACCATCACCACAGTAGATATTGCTGATGCATTATTTTTGATTTTCAGTAGAATAGGCTTTTCTGAAAACATCCTATCTGATAGAGGAACTCAGTTAGTTTCAGACGCTATGAAACAGGTTATGGATATGTTTGGGATTCAAAGATCCCTTAATTCAATATACCATCCTCAATCTAATGGAAAAATAGAAGTCCTCAACAGATCCTTAAAACAAATGCTACATAAGGTTACAATTAAATATCCTCAAAATTGGGACAGAGTCCTGCCAGCTATATTATTTGCTTATCGAGAGATAAAAAACGAACATACAGGCTTTAGTCCATTTGAATTGGTTTTTGGCGCCCGACCACGCGGCCCAATGTCTATATTAAAACAACTTTTAATTAGTGCTGAGATGAACAGGGAGGTTCAGACCTCATATCAATATGTGGTCAATTTGAGGAAAAAAATAATAGACGCATGCCAGATAGCAGTAGGTTCATATAAAAAGGCAAAGCTTAGGGCGAGGTTATTTATTAACCAAAACCGTAAATTACGCCAACTTTGGCCTGGTGATGAAGCTTACGTATTATTACCCAGGAGAGATAACAAATTATTAGTCTCATGGAGAGGACCTTACAGGATTGTGGAGAAACTGTCTGATGTTGATTATATTGTCTCAGTAGAGGGAAAAGAGAAAACTTTTCATATCAATATGTTACAGCAGTTTCATACACGTCCACCATATCTGAGACCAGTCTTTGAGGCTCTTGATCAATCTGTCTGTCGTCATTCTTCTTTGGCTGTCATACAAGAAGAAAATTCGGATCTGACTGATGGTAATGACTCACTATTGGTATTACCTAGTCTTCACTACTTGTCTACTGAAAGTTGGAAAGATGTTGATATATCACCAACTCTATCTCCTTCCCAGAAAGAACAGGTTACTTCTATCTTACGTTCTTTTACTGATGTCCTTACTGATGTCCCAGGACACACTGATATCATCGAACATGATATCATTCTGACAGACTTTCAACCCATTAAGTTGAAACCTTACCCTATTCCTATACATTTACAATGTCAGGTTAAAGAGGAACTAGAACAGATGGTGAAATTAAATGTCATTTCTCCATCTCATTCCCCTTATAGTTTTCCTATGGTTTTGATCAGGAAAAAAAGACAAATCTATACGTATATGCATAGATTTTAGACGTCTAAATTCGGTCACCATCCAAGACGCGGAACCAATGCCCGTGTTGGAGTCTTTATTAGATAGACTAGCTACAGCTACATTTTTTTCTAAATTTGATCTATCTAAAGGCTATTTTCAAGTACCATTAACGGAACGATCCAAGCCTTATACTGCTTTCGCAACTCCATTAGGACTCTTTCAATTTAACTATATGTCTTTTGGTTTAGTTAACGCACCTGCGACCTTCGTTCGCATGATGAGACGACTCTTCTCGGACAGAGACGACCTTATTACTTACATTGACGACATTTGTCTGTTTCATCAATCATGGGATGAACATTCGAAGGGTATTCAATCCTTACTTACCACTCTACGTCGTCATAATCTATCTGCACGTCCATCTAAGACTAAAATTGGATTTCAGGAGATTTCATTTTTAGGTTATAAAGTAGGAGGAGGTTTTTTGAAAACAGAGGATACTACTATCTCTAGGATTCTAAACCTTGATATGCCTAAGACCAAAAAACAGGTTAGAAGTATTCTAGGGCTCCTAAACTTTTATCGTAAGTTTATCCCTAATTTTGCAGAGTATACGTCTGTGTTGTCATCACTGGTGAAGAAGGAGTCACCAAATAGGTGTATTTATAGGCATGATGTTAATGTGGCTTTAAATAGATTAAAATGTCTGTTTTCCAAGTTGCCTATATTGAGATTGCCTGATCCATCTAAACATTTTACTCTTACAGTAGACGCTTCCAACACGTCAATTGGAGGTGTGCTTTTGCAAGAATGGAAAGGCTGTTTACATCCAACACTTTATGTTAGCAGGAAGCTAACGCCGACGGAGCAACGTTACTCGGTCATCGAGAGAGAGCTACTGGCTCTTGTGTTCTGCTTCTCCAAACTTCAACGCTACCTGCTTGGTGCAAGTTTCACACTCGAGACAGACCAGAGGGCACTGTCTTACCTGAAAACCGCGAGATTCAAGAATGCTAAAGCAGCTCCTGCCTCACTGGCCCTTCAACCCTATAATTACCAGATTAAACCCATCGCAGGAAAGTTGAACGTCATGGCTGATGTTCTATCCAGATGTATGAAGCATCCGATATCGCCAGTTGTATCCGCAAATGCTGCTTCAATCCAACTTTGATGCTCAATAATAACACTACTTCCTTTGGGACAAGTCAGGAATTATTTCGCAAAGGTAGCATCATGAACTAAGGAACATACCTTCTTTTAACTCATATTGCATACTTCGGATATTACAGCCACATTGCTTCATCTTCCACTTAAACCGTTTGAAAAACTAGAGACACTATGCCAAGCAACATGATGATGATGAATTTCTGTCCATCCAAAATCAAGATATATATTCAACCGTTCGTCACATGATGTCTAATGCAATTGCTCAAGAACAATACTTGGTTACTTCATGCACATTGTACAATGTCTTTTGGCAGTATAACAACCCAAGTCGGTGCAATTCAGATACTTTCCTACATTTTCAAAAAACTTTTTGCACTAATTGACTATCTCAAACATTGTGTAGAAAGGGAAGTAACTAAAATTACTGACTACAAAGTTCAAAAAGGGACATAACCAACAAATGACACGTCATCACATACGTATGAAATTCTCAGGTACAGAATGAACAATAGTATCGGTGCTGCATATGATATTGCATGGAAGACAAACATCGACAACCAACATAGATGGAAATTGGATTTTTCCTTCAATGAACTATTTCTTTCCGGCATAATATATCACTAATGTGCAAACTAATGACTCACTGAAACTTTGGTTCTTTTAAATACTTCTACAGGAAGAACTGTGTTTGGTCTAACATGACCAGTTTTATTATCACTTGAGACATTACATTGGTTCATTAATTTATCATTATATCAAGTGAATTACAGTGGTGCTTCCACTTATTATAACTTATATCCTTCATATGTATAGATATTAAGTAATATATCTTCATATGACATCTCACTAACATTGTCATTCACCACATGACATTGCATACATACAAATGTTAATAACTATTTTGACATATTGTCACAGTCACCACTTATATTTTAACTTGTCTGCCTCATATGTTCTATTCTATCTTTGATTGCTATTATGCATCTCATTTGATAGATAGGTAGACTTACATACCGACACGACTTAGGGCGTTTGTTGACATGGTATGCTGTGTGAGTGCCATGACTGACATGTTGACTTTTCTTCACTGCCTTCTATTTAATATAGCTACCTCACATTTGTGTCAAAAGAGCGTCTGCTAACGATAATGGGTTTAGTTATGTTACTACTAAATACCACACCTTGTGTGTTAAATTGTCGATTATGGAGCACGCCTCTAGGTGCTATCATAATGATGACAGTTGAGTATTTGGATATTGTCACATGGTTTCTCCAGTGACCTTGTAAGATTGTACTATGAAAATAATGAAAAGTTCCTTTTCATTATTTTAATCCCGGGGAGGGGGGGGGGGGGGGGGGGGGGGGGGGGGGGGGGGTAAATGATATGAGTAAATATCATATCATGTCGATCACTTCCTGATAATGATTGTTTACACACGGTATCCCGTGGTTGCAGGAAGTGACGTCTTGACTTCTGCCTTGAATTGTCAGCAGACGGCAGTTTCGATGTGGGACAAGCTAGCGTCTCTAACAAGGGGTCTGCTTGTGTCGTTTGACGAGTACGCATGGAATGTGTCCAGTAGGACCTGCTTTTAAAATGTGTTAATTGCCTTTGGGCATTTTGATATTTCACCTGCAAGATCGATTACCATCACTGCCTTATGCTTTCATCTAACAGTATAATGTCAGTTTAGTCTTAGCAGTGTGTATTGGAAATTCTTGGGCACGTAAGTTGACTGTTCCATTAAAACTGAGAGGAGCAAAATCAAGGACAGTAGAGACATGTGCTAGTAAAAGCTAAGATGTCATATCATACTCAAATGGAGTAAAATGTATAATAAATGGTTGTGAAGTGTGCCAAGAAGTTGGGCCTTGTTATTGAGTACCTGAGGTGCGGGCCAGGGAGATTATGTGTGACTGGCCAAACATAAAAATATATATATTAATTCCTGAGACGGAATATGCAAGGACAACCCTGGAAGGTATTCAGTAGGCCATTGTATTAAGGAGTGTCAAGCCTGAAGTCTAATGCACTCTTACCACAGGACGTCGGGAGGACGGTTCCTGAAAGAATAATCATTCTTAAAATTTACCCGCACCAAGGGGTTTGCGTTACATCTCGTATGGTATTGCTGGCTATCTTCATCAGTCAGCACAATTAATTTACTGTTGAATGGCACACTTCATAGTTTCGCTCCTCAGGTGTAACACGCAGTATCATCCTACATTAGTATGAAACACGCGAGCAATGATAAAATATTGCATGTCGATGTTCCCGGCATATAATAGAAACGTGGATAATGTTGCTGCTGTATCAAATCGAGCATGCAACAAGACAATAGATGAAACACTTCAATGTCATTATTAAAAAATTAAGCACACGATATTGGAGCAGGGTTTAGTAATCTTTTTTTTTTCTTTTTGTGTGCGATGGACCCCTTTAACTGTTGTTTAACTAGGGCTGCTGAGCTTCTCGCACTTTAGCAGCCAATACCAAGTTGAAGACTCCTTGGTATTATCTACACTGCAGATCTAGGCTTTTCCTGTGGCTTTTCTCCCATTCCGAAACGGGTTGAGTTGAAGTCATGAGCTCCAGTTTCTCCAGCTTGGCTTGCATTTAAAGGATCGTCATATCTGGTCCCAAGCTAGGAATAAGAAGTGTGTGGCATACTGTGAATTCCCTGCCATCCAAGGGGGCTCTCCGACTATGCAGAGCTAAAACATTGTGCTCTGGTTCTGGGCTCTCCCAAGAAATTGTCACGTTATGCACAGAGCCACTTCTCAGTTTCTCTTGCGTATCACTGGGTCCACGGTGAGATCCTGCTGCATGCAGTCAACCAGGTCAAAGCCAAAGAATTACGGCTAGGGGCTCAAGTGTCTTCTCTAAGCTTAATGTGCAATGCTGGGTTTTCAACAAGTTTCACAACAGGGGGAATCCCTGGAAGTGTGTGGATGATTTAAAGAGTCAATGAGGATGTAATTAGCCTCACAGACAGAGGTTCACTTCCACGTACGTATATTGTAGCATTGTGCATAGCTGGTGGTCATATAAGGATGACTCAAGATAAGCCTCTATGCATACCCCTTTGATTGTCAGATGAAGGCTATGGACCCCGTTGATTGTCCGATGAAGGCTTTGAACCCCTTCTTGGAAAAAAAAAATATGTGGACAAATGCAAAACTAAAATCTTATATTTTACATTTTAGGTTATGTACCTGAATAGAATCCATTTACGGACACTCATGGACCACAGGTTAAGAATCCCTGTATTAAAGAGATCTAACATTCTTTATGAAATAGTTAATAATAACCACACATGAGTAAATAAAACATTATCAGCCCAGACTGTAAATAAAGCAATGCATTACAGCAGGGGTAGGCAAAACGTTCACCAATCGACAGATGTGGCGAATAGATATCACAATTGTAGCGAATTGGATTATTAGACCAGGCACGGTGCTAAACGAAAAATACTTCAGAAACCATAAGATGGTTCAGAAACCAACTAAGATGGTAGATAAAAGCATTAAACTTCTCAACTTCAGAAACCATAAGATGGTAGATAAAAGCATTAAACTTCTCAACTTCAGAAACCATAAGATGGTAGATAAAAGCATTAAACTTCTCAACTTCAGAAACCATAAGATGGTAGATAAAAGCATTTAACTTCTCAACTTCAGAAACCATACGATGGTAGATAAAAGCATTAAACTTCTCAACTTCAGAAACCATAAGATGGTAGATAAAAGCATTTAACATCTCAACTTCAGAAACCATAAGATGGTAGATAAAAGCAATAAACTTCTCAACTTCAGAAACCATAAGATGGTGGATAAAAGCATTTAACTTTTCAACTACAGAAACCATAAGATGGTAGATAAAAGCATTAAACTTCTCAACTTCAGAAACCATAAGATGGTAGATAAAAGCATTTAACTTCTCAACTTCAGAAACCATAAGATGGTAGATAAAAGCATTAAACTTCTCAACTTCAGAAACCATACGATGGTAGATAAAAGCATTTAACTTCTCAACTACAGAAACCATAAGATGGTAGATAAAAGCATTTAACTTCTCAACTTCAGAAACCATAAGATGGTAGATAAAAGCATTAAACTTCTCAACTTCAGAAACCATACGATGGTAGATAAAAGCATTTAACTTCTCAACTACAGAAACCATAAGATGGTAGATAAAAGCATTTAACTTATCATCTTCAGAAACCATAAGATGGTTAAAAGCATTTAATGTGGGAAAAAAAATGATAAAACCATGTAGCGATAATTTTGAGCATGAAGAAAAAACAAATCATTGCTTGGTAACCAGTTCCAGTAGAAATCCGTACATAAACTGTTTCCCTTAGTTGTGATATCTACTTTCTAACCATTTAACAGTTGGTTTGATTTCACTAATTACAATGCTTAGGCCATGTCTGCAGAATGGGAGAAGATCGGCTACAACGAATAATATGGGAAACTAAGAGCCAGGGATCCAGACCCCTAGGACGACCCAGAGTTCGCTGGAAGGACAACATTACAACATGCGTACGTTAAAAATCACTCGGCAGTTGGAAATCGTAAAGAGTATTCCATACGGCCGCTCTCCTGGCCAGATAGAAAAATTAGGAAACCTACCTCCTGCAAAAATATTTATAGAAAATGTGATTCCTACATACACACACAGTGATCCTCGCTAGGGCTACGGAGTTGGTGCACTGTGTTGAGTTCCTCCTGGTATGATCTAAGGCAGAGGTTTTCAAACTTTTTTGGTCCACGGCTCCCTTGACCTGTGCATAAATCACCGCGGCTCCTCTCTATACTACGAAGATCTATATTTATTGATGGACCTTGGCTCATAATATCGAGCCCAACACTTTTCCCAAACCACCGCGACGCCCTTAGCCAAGGGCCGCGACGCCCCTGGGAGCCGCGACGCACAGTTTGAAAACCTCTGATCTAAGGGATGAGATCGGAGCACTTATGGCATTTTCCATGTGCAAAGAAAACGGTCCTTAAAATTAAGCCAAACCAAACTTCGCCTAATGACATGTCCAAGGAAAGTGGGTTGCCTTTTTTCTAACGTGAGTAATGAGCTTCCTGTGAACACTGGTCTCTTACAAGACATCCTCTTTATTCTTTGTAGCTGCCCATGGTATTTTAACATACTTCAGTAAAACCACGTCTCTGTGGCCTCTAGTGCTTTTCCTTCTTGCTTACTAATTGTTCATGATTCACTTCAATATTTCAGAATTGGTTCTATTTAACAGTGAACAATTATCTGGCTAATAACATATACACTACGCAACTTTCTTCTTTGATCCATAGCCGCCAACCTTCAAAGCAGTCAGTGGCCATCACGCCTGGTGGCATCGTGTAGGGTAGCAACAAATTGATTCCACATTTCTCCGCGGCTCCATGGTACATGAAGAGGACATTAATTAAGTAGTCTGGAACGTGAAATTGAACACGAAATTGAAACAGACTTCTATGTAATCCGGAATATTAAAATACCTAAGAAAACAAAATACATAATGACATTTCTTGATATTCATTTGAATTAAATGAATAAGACTAGGTTAAAAATGCGAATGGCTTTTTGAATTATCGGCCGAATTAAAATCAGGTATTTTCTACAACACGAACTGATGATTATTTTCGCAAAGTTAAAAAAAAAACAAAAAATCAACTATAAATAAATATTAGACAAACATAAAGGTATGTTTTCAGGCACTCGTAAGAAATAAAGAAGTAGAACACTAGACAACAGACAAACCACAGACGTGAGTGTTTACCCAGGACTCGAACCCAGGACCAACTATCCTTGCTGAAATATATAAGGGGTGGACGTTAGCGTTGGATTTGTATACAGACTGAGAAGAACCAGCTAATAGCATTATAAGACAGTCCTCCCTATTCTACAATTCCTAAGGTATTAGAAATAGAGCCCACCCCCCCCCCCCCTTTCTCGAAGAAGATATGGGAAGCTCTTTTAATAACGGTGCATGACAAGACAGTTTGGCATGACTTTGTTTCAAACCTATGCTTCTTAGGGAAGTAACAGATACTGATGACGTTGATGCTTTAGGAAAGGTCTTTCTCTGTGCACAGTAACTGTTTTCTTTTTTTTTCAAGCTATAAATATTTCGGGGTTTTAAAATATTTGGTCAATATCGGTTTTGTCTTTAAATATTTGATCAGTTTCCGAAGTTTAAACATATGTGGCCAATTTCGGGTGTTAAAAATATTTGGTCAATTTCGGGTTTTGTACATATTTGGTCTGTTTCGGTTTTTTTTTTATATTTGGTCAATCTCGGGTTTTTATTTAAATATTTGATCAAAGTCGAGTTTTTAAAATATTTGGTCAGTTTCGTGTTTATTTTAAAAATAATTTGTCAATGTCGGGTTTTTAATAAAAAAATATTTCGTCCATTTCTGTTTTTGTTTTTATTATTTGACCACTTTCGCGTAAAAAAAAATATTTTGTCAAGTATACAGTCTTGATGTTTTCATATAGGTAGTTAGGCATACGTCATACATGCGATCATTTCTTTCAGCGGTAACAATTAACAGGGAAAGGCAACTGGGGCGTACGCCCAAAAGGCACGGGCCCAAGAGGTGCCAAGAGCGGTGTTCAATCTTCTGTTCTCAGTATGGACCCAATTATTTAGATCCGTAACGTCTTTACTCTAGAAATGCTATTTAAGTCAGACACTCATTAATCTTTGCTTCTGATGTTTTCTTAATTTCATTGTCACTGTTTTTTAAATCTTCCTTATTTATTAAAATCGCTCCTTGTCTTTCTTTTTACAGTTGTCGTCTCGCAACATTACACATTACTTTTTATCTGTTCTTGTCCTCACTAAACATAGCCTGCAGTTTCTATTGATTGTTTTATCTTATTGTTACGTTTGTTTCTTTCCTCGGGAGATTATTATTGGTGTAAATCCATTTTCTTTCCTTTTTGTTTGTTTTTTTAAACGTGTGTTTTCTGACTTCTCATGTTTTATTTCTCCTGTTCTATATTTTTTTCTTCTTTTTGTTTATGATTTCTGTGGTAAAGTGGGATGTTATAAATAATTATAGGGGACTTAGTGTACTGACTGAGATCAGCTGTGAAGGTATCTGTATCTAATAGGTGTAGTGTTTTACAGATAACCTTACTTGCTACCACATTATACCTCAGTCAGAATTATTCTGGAATATTGTGATGACTACGTTAAATGTCTAGGGTATGTATATGATGAAGTGTAAGTCACAACAACAACAGACAGATAAACAATTTAATTTATTCCACCACACTTGACAACACTGTGACACTCACACACATTTAACACTCTATAAGACTATCTTAAATGAGTCACTGGTAAATTTTCAAATATTTATGTATTAATTACTTTCACTATTATATATCCTGATTCAACTACAAAGTGAACCAGGAATCACATTCAAATGTAATCACAATTTATATGTACAGAATTTATCAATATGAACCTTGTAGTGACATATTTTATTAATATTATCCTATGTGTGTCAGTTGTGTAGTAGTAATATGAGGTAATACTGGTTTTGTTTTTTCAAGCTATGTTGTTATTTGTCATCATGACTTCAAGTGTTTGTTTATCTTGGAAATAGTATGGGGAAAAGTTCACAGTTCCTATCAATTTAAACACTGTATTTTCCCTCTGTTTTATTATAAAGTCAGATTTTAAGGGGGGGCATAATGTTGAGCTCCTCTGGCCACAGACGCTTATCTTTTGTGATGGCGGCAGGAAAAGACTCCTCTGCTCGATAGCCTCCCTGTGTTCTGGAGACACCTCACTGGTCACTATCTGGACCCAGGAGTATGCTGTCAGCCTCTAGGTTCAGCAAAGCTCAGACCAGGTGCTGCTCAATAACTTTAGGACCACGGTCCCTGAAACAAGAAGGTTGTACCTCCTATTTCAGAACTAATTTATAATAAATTTCCAGATTGAACACAATACATAACAAACACTGAGTTCAGAGCGGTAGGCCAACTGCTATCTTCATCTGAAACAATTTTCACCAGTATACTCCTCCCTAATGGTTACTACGCCTCTGCAATTCCAGCATGATTTCTTTCTAGTCAATAAGATAGGTGTCAGTGTACTGTTTGGCAATTCCATGTAGTTTTACTTTCCTCCGACACCTTCTGTTCAGGTTGGAGCACTATATAGGCTTTACCTCATGTTCGATACTGAACCACACATATATACAGACATAAATTATCAATTTACATTCAATTTTCATTAAAAAGATATCAAATATTTCAAGCTTACCACAATTCATGGAAATAATACAGAATTACGTTGACTGGCAATGAATAGGCACAAAATCCGATCTGCCGATGTCCCAGGCTTTTATTTAGAAAAATATGCACTGGCGCTCAACGCACTGGTTCTTTAGTAAGTTTATTTGAAAATGTGGTGCTGAACTAACGCTTCAAATTGCCTATATTGGCGGGTCTAACCAATCGAGCCATGTTTACACAAGCGTTTGAAAAAAAGTACTCCTACTCACGTTTCCCTAACAACAAAGAATCAATATTTATAGCCCGACTAATCGTGTTTAGCCTTACATTTACTTTCCGCCAATCAAATAGGAGGTAACATGGGGACCTATTTCCCGTACAATGGTGGTGTGAAAATCTGCCACTGAGCGATTCTGATTTTGGTGTTGTCTGACATCCCTCACTATTTCTTTTGGCTATAATTTGTTAATTCCTAGACTATTTGCGTAACACTTAACATATTATTTGTCAGCAAATCCTAAGGAACCCAAATATACAAATTTAAAGGAGCTAAGTGGCTGCGTTCAAAATATGCATTTTCTTCTAGGATAGTCGTGCTGTTGCCACCTCCTCACTTCCAAACTTTATGGTGTCTGCTGTACTGTCATACTAATGTCAGGATTTCAGACATAAAACAGTAGAATGTCATGTTTCCTAATAAGCGTTTTGTAAGTTTTTTAAAACCTAACTCTCGTATGGGTAGTGTTTTTTATCACTGTCGATTTGAAAAAAGCTAGTGCTTAGTGGCCTTACACGCGTGTTAGGGGTGGCATTAATTGTGTATCGCGAGACTGTGGTAGTATTGCCTGCGTTCCGGCTTTCAGCCCCTCCCTTTCTTTCTATCCTTAGTCCATCTGTCTTTCGTTTATGGTAACTTAGTGTATAAAATGACATGAATGGAATATTAAATATAGGTCAGCTTGCGTATCTCAAGGTTTTTCTTAGAAAGGCAGTACACGTTTGATCGTAGAAAGCGGGTATTGAAGCAGTAGGCTTTTACTATCAACGTGAAACGTTACAATTTGCAGACGAAGGAGAAAACAAGGGGGATTTCGAGTACAGTCATTGTGACAGCACTGTTCTTTACCATTCTTCTTTCTTTTTATTGAAGTTATATGTTAGGCTTTACATTTACTTTTTAATTTATATATGTGGATTAGAATTTCTCACGACAAATCCTCCCCACTTAAAACAGACGTTATATGTCAGTCTATAATTCTATATACACATAGAGAAATTTATTTTTTTCCCTGGAGTTTAGGGTGATTCTCATCACACGGATGGCGGCTTAAAAAATCCGCTCCCAGATTTGTTTTTCCACTTATATACTCTATGCTAAACTCAAATGGCTGCATCAGTAATGACCAACGGAGTAATCTAGAGTTTTCATGTCTAGCCTGCGCTAGAAACGACAAGGGTTTGTGATCCGTTTGCAACTTAAATGCCTTCCCATACAGATAAATATTGAAGTTCTTTATCGCCCATATTACTGCAAGACATTCCTTTTCGCTAGTTGAGTAATTGGTTTCAGCTTTATTCAACTTTCTGCTAGCATATGCCACTGGGCTTAATTCCCCATCCAATGCATCTGATTTCTGTAGTAAAGTTGCACCTAACCCAATATTACTGGCATCTGTCCTTACTATGAATTCTTGACTTAAGTCAGGTAATTTCAAAATAGGTTTACTTGTGAGCTTTTCCTTCAATTCTTGGTAAGCCATTTCACATTGTGGTGTCCATGTAATTCGATCTGGATTTCCCTTACGTGTCAAATCAGGTAACGGTGCACATATGGAATTAAAGTTTTTGATATACTTCTGGTAGAAACCACATAATGAGACAAAGGATCTCACGTCTTTCTTGGTTTGTGGTCTCGGGGCTTTCTTTAGTTTCTCTAAATTTTTTGGGTCAGGGGTCATGTTTCCCTGATAAACTGTGTGTCCCAAGAATTCCAATTCTTTACATCCAACGCAACATTTGGTTGGTCGGGCTGTTAAATTCGCTTCCCTAAGTCGATTAAATAGCATGTTCAGAGAGTCAATGTGTTCCTCAAATGTTTCTGTTGCTATAAGGATATCATCCATGAAATTTGTGATACATGGATTATTCAGAGGGTCCAATAATTTTCTCATCATTCTAGAGAAGACACTAGGTGCATTCTTCAATCCAAATGGCAATCTATTAAACTCATAGTGTCCTTCTGAGGTACTAAAAGCTAGGTATGGTCTAACCTCAGGCTTTACTGGAATCTGATAGTATCCTTTACTCAGATCCACTTTTGAGAAATATTTAGCTTTATTTAGCCTGGCAAACAACTGATTTGTATCCGGCAATGGATCCACCTGTCCATCTGTAATAGCATTCAGTCTCCTGTAATCTATACAGAGTCTATGTTCTCCAGAGGGCTTCCTTAAGAGTACAACACTGGAACTATACGAAGATTCACTGTGTGAAATAATTCCTTCCTTCAACAAATAGTCTATCTCTTCCTTCAAAGCTTTCTCCTTAGCAAAAGGAATCGAATAGGGTTTCATACAGACAGGTGTGGGGTCTATCAGTTTCATATCATATTCCAATAAGTTTGTATGCCCAGGTCGGTCTGTTAACACCTCTGCATGATTATCTAGAACCTGTTGCACTCTCTCTTTCTGAGTTTTCGTTAAATGTGTACTGATTTTCACCTGTGCCGCTGTCTCACAGGGGTGTAATGGATATTCAAATGATGAAAGTGGTTCCTTTTTCATCTCCATGGCAATGGACAAGGTCAACAAGTGTGTCTCTTCCTGATTTTCTCTTTCCAAATATTTCTTCAGGAGATTCACATGATAGATTTTTTCTTTCCCCTTCTTATCTATCTTATAATTGGTTCTAGACACCTTCTCTAGAACTGTATATGGACCTTGCCATCCAATTTGTAACTTATTCTGACTACCGGGTAGAAGAAGCAGTACCTTCTCTCCCACAGCCAATTCTCTGTCTTTAGCTTTCCTGTTATAATAGGCAGCATGTTTCTTCCTGGCTTGTTTCAAATTTTCATTGGCAAGTTTCCAGCCAGTTTTTAAACGAGTGGTCAGCTCATTCACATATTGGTATGAGGATGTAATATTTTCCTCTGCCTTTTCATCAGTCCACGTTCTTAACAGAGTTACATATGGACCTTTAATGTTGTGGACCTGTTTGTCCATGCACCGGTATGGTCTCTTCCACTCGAAGCTCTATAGTGATGATTTTTCTTCCCAGAATTATCATGCACAAAACGACCGCTACCAATTTTTCTCTTGGGGCTTTCTCCCCACTTAGAATTCTTGATGAGAGATTTCCTCTATACATCTTCTTCCTCCAGTTTGTTTAAGTCCGATTGAGGGATTTTCGGCTTATCCTGGGGTAAGACATCTTTTTGCACTCTCCGCATAGTGGCCATTGTAAAACAGTTAATTGAAGCTTGTCCGTGAAAAGGGGCTTCCCATTCCATGTGGTCCACTTTATCAAATTTATTTCTCTTCTTATTCTCAGGCCTACGGTTGCCCCGTGGCGTGTCCAGGTCCTGATCAATGTTCCCACTTGTGGGTGTTCCCTCATGTGCTATGCTACACCTTTCTACAAAATTCTCAATGTCCCATCTTGCCTTGGGCCAATAATAATTGTGAGCCACCTTTTGGATGATGGTACCTATTTTTTCATGGTCCCCATCTGGTTTCACATGTAGGCTCCTTATTAATTCTGCCCTATATCTTTTAGGAAGTACCAGCTGTCCCTGACCTTTGGATCTAGCTCCAGTCTTCCTATACATCAACTTGTTTTTCATGTAAAAATCTCCCTTGCCTGGAGTTGTATGACAAGTTGACAATTTCCTGAAACAAGGCTTGAGGGTCTTATCCCCAGCCTGTGCCTTCCTCATCTCTTCTGGTGTGGTATCTAACAGAAAATTTTCCTCCTTTCTTGGGGTCGACCTGACCTGAAGGGTGGCCATAACTATAGGGTTCCTTCTGCAACGGTCAGTGTCATGATTGTTCATCTTACAATTTTTACACCACCTTTTCCCTTGGTTGAAAGATTTTCTTTCATCATATTTCCTTTCATCGAATTGTGGGGTTTTATTTTTATTGTCATACCGTGGCCTATCAAATTGGTGCTTACCTCTGTTTTGATCTCTAGGATCAAATTTATTAAAGTTCTGTGGTGCCCTAAAATTTTCTACCTGTTTCTTTTTATTACCTGATACCTCTGCCTGAGCCGCTTGATACCTTTCTGCAACATTTAGCAACTCACCCAGCCTCTCTGCACCTTGTTCCATGAGAAACTTTCTCAGGTCTGGAGCCATGGACTCTCTTAATTGTTCTATAAGGACCATTTCCTTAAGATCTTGGGTTTTCCCCAGAGAAGTCCATTTCTCCAATTATGTCTCTAACCGTGCATAGAACTGGTGATAGGTTTCACCTGACAGTAGTTTAGCATTCCTAAATTTTTTCCTATAAAATTCTGCGTTCTTTTCATATCTTAACAAAAGAGCCTGCTTTAGCATGTCATAATTTTCCTGATCACCTCTGCTCATTTTGGCAAAAACTTCATAAGCTGCCCCACGAAGACCTTGAGATAACTTTAAGCTCCACCTTTCTCTCTCTAACCCATATGTGGTAGCTAATAGTTCATATCTATTTAGATAGCTCTCAATATCATCGTCTTTCTCAACAAAATGATCTAAATGAAAATTCATAGCTGAGGTTGAGGCTCCCTGGCTAGCAGTGGCATCAGAGGTAAAGGGACTGGCACCATTTTCAGGAGCATGGCCTTGAAACTCAAACTCCCTTAGTCGTAACTCATGTTCCCTTTGTAATCTTTTATCTTCTGCTTCCCTTTCTGCAGCTAATCGCTTGTCTTCCCTTTCTGCAGCTAATTTCTTCTCTTCTCTTTCTGCAGTCAATCTTCTTTCTTCTGCTTCCAATGCTTTAGCCTCTTTGTCAGCCTCAATCTGCAACCTCTTAGCCTCAGCCTCAATCTGCAACCTCTTAGTCTCAGCCTCTAACTTTCTTTCTGCCTCTTTTTCTAATCTTCTTTCTTCCCGTTCAATATATTTGTCACATTCCGCAGTGACATAAGCAATCATAATTTGCGCGTCCATTCCTAACTCTTTCGCAGTCTGTACAGCAGCAGATCGAAATTTGGCCAGGTCCGCCATTTTCTAGCAGGTAAATGTATGTAATGTCTAACTAAACAATACAATCTAATATTACTTATCCAAAGACACCACAGGCACTGAGAGCTCAACGTTATTTAATTCCACTCAAGGATACCTTTTAATTCTTATTATTCCCAATATGTATAACAGGAGAAAGTTCAATATCCCTGGAGCGAGACCCCAATATATGTGGTAAAGTGGGATGTTATAAATAATTATAGGGGACTTAGTGTACTGACTGAGATCAGCTGTGAAGGTATCTGTATCTAATAGGTGTAGTGTTTTACAGATAACCTTACTTGCTACCACATTATACCTCAGTCAGAATTATTCTGGAATATTGTGATGACTACGTTAAATGTCTAGGGTATGTATATGATGAAGTGTAAGTCACAACAACAACAGACAGATAAACAATTTAATTTATTCCACCACACTGACAACACTGTGACACTCACACACATTTAACACTCTATAAGACTATCTTAAATGAGTCACTGGTAAATTTTCAAATATTTATGTATTAATTACTTTCACTATTATATATCCTGATTCAACTACAAAGTGAACCAGGAATCACATTCAAATGTAATCACAATTTATATGTACAGAATTTATCAATATGAACCTTGTAGTGACATATTTTATTAATATTATCCTATGTGTGTCAGTTGTGTAGTAGTAATATGAGGTAATACTGGTTTTGTTTTTTCAAGCTATGTTGTTATTTGTCATCATGACTTCAAGTGTTTGTTTATCTTGGAAATAGTATGGGGAAAAGTTCACAGTTCCTATCAATTTAAACACTGTATTTTCCCTCTGTTTTATTATAAAGTCAGATTTTGAGGGGGGGGGGGGGGGGGGGTAATGTTGAGCTCCTCTGGCCACAGACGCTTATCTTTCGTGATGGCGGCAGGAAAAGACTCCTCTGCTCGATAGCCTCCCTGTGTTCTGGAGACACCTCACTGGTCACTATCTGGACCCAGGAGTATGCTGTCAGCCTCTAGGTTCAGCAAAGCTCAGACCAGGTGCTGCTCAATAACTTTAGGACCACGGTCCCTGAAACAAGAAGGTTGTACCTCCTATTTCAGAACTAATTTATAATAAATTTCCAGACTGAACACAATACATAACAAACACTGAGTTCAGAGCGGTAGGCCAACTGCTATCTTCATCTGAAACAATTTTCACCAGTATACTCCTCCCTAATGGTTACTACGCCTCTGCAATTCCAGCATGATTTCTTTCTAGTCAATAAGATAGGTGTCAGTGTACTGTTTGGCAATTCCATGTAGTTTTACTTTCCTCCGACACCTTCTGTTCAGGTTGGAGCACTATATAGGCTTTACCTCATGTTCGATACTGAACCACACATATATACAGACATAAATTATCAATTTACATTCAATTTTCATTAAAAAGATATCAAATATTTCAAGCTTACCACAATTCATGGAAATAATACAGAATTACGTTGACTGGCAATGAATAGGCACAAAATCCGATCTGCCGATGTCCCAGGCTTTTATTTAGAAAAATATGCACTGGCGCTCAACGCACTGGTTCTTTAGTAAGTTTATTTGAAAATGTGGTGCTGAACTAACGCTTCAAATTGCCTATATTGGCGGGTCTAACCAATCGAGCCATGTTTACACAAGCGTTTGAAAAAAAGTACTCCTACTCACGTTTCCCTAACAACAAAGAATCAATATTTATAGCCCGACTAATCGTGTTTAGCCTTACATTTACTTTCCGCCAATCAAATAGGAGGTAACATGGGGACCTATTTCCCGTACAATGGTGGTGTGAAAATCTGCCACTGAGCGATTCTGATTTTGGTGTTGTCTGACATCCCTCACTATTTCTTTTGGCTATAATTTGTTAATTCCTAGACTATTTGCGTAACACTTAACATATTATTTGTCAGCAAATCCTAAGGAACCCAAATATACAAATTTAAAGGAGCTAAGTGGCTGCGTTCAAAATATGCATTTTCTTCTAGGATAGTCGTGCTGTTGCCACCTCCTCACTTCCAAACTTTATGGTGTCTGCTGTACTGTCATACTAATGTCAGGATTTCAGACATAAAACAGTAGAATGTCATGTTTCCTAATAAGCGTTTTGTAAGTTTTTTAAAACCTAACTCTCGTATGGGTAGTGTTTTTTATCACTGTCGATTTGAAAAAAGCTAGTGCTTAGTGGCCTTACACGCGTGTTAGGGGTGGCATTAATTGTGTATCGCGAGACTGTGGTAGTATTGCCTGCGTTCCGGCTTTCAGCCCCTCCCTTTTTTTCTATCCTTAGTCCATCTGTCTTTCGTTTATGGTAACTTAGTGTATAAAATGACATGAATGGAATATTAAATATAGGTCAGCTTGCGTATCTCAAGGTTTTTCTTAGAAAGGCAGTACACGTTTGATCGTAAAAAAAAAAAGGTAAAGGAACCCGTTACACGCCCATTGAGGCATATTGGGAATATGGTGTTAGGCCCATATTATCTTGACCGTCGGCACACGAGGGGTGATGTGGTCGGCATCACGCCGGCCGCCTTAACCTTCCCAGAGTAGCTCTGGTACCCATTCGGGGCTGGGTCGACCCAGGAGCCGTTTGTGGCCTAAAAATTTTCCGCCTCATCTGGGGATCGAACCATAGACCACTGCGCTAGGAAGCCAGTTTTTCTTAGAAAGGCAGTACACGTTTGATCGTAGAAAGCGGGTATTGAAGCAGTAGGCTTTTACTATCAACGTGAAACGTTACAATTTGCAGACGAAGGAGAAAACAAGGGGGATTTCGATTACAGTCATTGTGACAGCACTGTTCTTTACCATTCTTCTTTCTTTTTATTGAAGTTATATGTTAGGCTTTACATTTACTTTTTAATTTATATATGTGGATTAGAATTTCTCACGACAATTTCTCACGTTCTATTTCCGGTTTCTCCCTTCTCATTTCTAATTTTTCATTCCGAATTTGTGTCTGACTTTTCCTTTCTGTTTTTTTTTTTTAATCGCAATTTATTCTCTTCTTCTTATTTACTGCCCTTTCCGCTCATTATAGGATCATGGACCACCTCTGTAACTGAACCATTGCAGAAAACTTGCATTAAAGAATTCATGTATTCTTACAGTAGTGGATTACTATAGCAACAAGTTTTAGTCGCTCTTACACACATTCTCAAGCACATAAAACATGCACACAGAAGTGCTATAGCACGTTTCACTAGCTTTGCCCAACTTCAAATGTAATTATCTGATTAACCGTCTAACGTATTAATGCCATTTTTTGCATACGATGTTATATTGGGTTAGACCCAACAAATATATACTTTATATCTGTGCATCTTGTCCAGTTCCCACAAACGGATGAAATCCTTTGATCTTTGTCGGCATACTAATTATTGTGTATCGAAAAAAGAAATTTTACCACTTCAGTCACAGATTCTGTGAATTGAATAGGCATAGGCGTGTCTACTATTACAATAATGTGGCCATCACGTTTGCATATGAATACCTGTTGAAGATGATTTCTTAAATGATCTGCATGGGAGATACTCGTGACATTGTTTGTCATTGACATTTAATGCGCTACCAAACTGGACCTTCATTGATCTGATTATTTCAATAGGTATCACCACTTTGCGGTTCATAAATATCATAATGGAAAGTTTCTCCTCTACTGTGCTTGTAAATAACGGTAAGGTCATCTTTAAAGAAATTAAACTTCATCCGAATCATAATCAGATGTCTCTGAGAAATTGATAATCAATCTCGGCTGAATGAAGGACAAACCATCATTCGTCCAATATTCCTCTTCCTCTTGTAACACATGGTTCTCACATTTCTTCCAATAATCCCTGGCTATGTTCGAGATGGCGGCTTTTGTAAGTATTTCAACATCTTTTAATTTGAACGTCCTATTTTCTGTTGCTACCTGTTCCTTAATTTTAGCCCAGACTAATTCTATTGGGTTTAAGTGAGAATGGTAAGGAGGCAATCTTAAACATCTGTGACCATGTTCATGGATTGCCTTGTCTATGTGAAATATCTTTGTATGCTGTGTATTTTTTACAATTTCAAGTAATTCAGGCTTCAGGGACATTTCGTTGAATGGAATGTTGTTTTTGGTCAGCCAAATCTTTATTACATCTTTAGTACTTGATGAATTAGGAACTTTATCTTCTGGTGCCACAACGTTGTGATATGAAGCATTGTCCATTATCAAACACGACGGTCTATCCAATGAAGGAAGTACATGATTCACAATCCAATCTTGAAATATCTTGCCATTCATCTCTGTATGATAATCCCTATTATCTGTGGATTTTAAAACAAATATGAGTTCAGTATTATTTAGAAGCCCATGATGGCTGCTTCCTGCATGTGCAATTATTAGGCGCTGTCCTTTGCTGCTTGGTACTAGTCTCTTAGTTGTCCCATTTGATGATTGCCATTCTCGTTCATTACTGTGGTGCGCATTGATCCAAGTTTCATCTAAATACACAAAATCATAACAATCTCTTCTCATTTCTCTGACCTCGCGTAAATATTTGCTTCTCGTTGCAACTATATGAGGCTTCTCACAAATAATGTTTCTACCACCAACATATTTTCTAAAAATGAATCCCAAACTCCTAATAGTCCTCCATAGCGTAGATTTGGAAATATCAATGTCATTATTCTTTCTTAACCAAATTTTCAATTTCCTTAAAGTCACTGCCTCATTATTGTGAAACATATTGCAAATTTCTCTGCGGATCAATTCTCTGTCAAAATTATCCACCACTCTTGGCCTAATTTTCGTGTGTAAAACACTGGAATTAAACATTTCAGATGTCGCTATCCAGCGGTACAATGATCGTTTGCTTATCCCCAAGGCGTGAATAGTCCTCTTTTGTGGGTTTGAAATAGAATGATATAGTTTTCCTCGAGTAGCTTCATTGCAGAAATACTTAAAAATCCTATTTGTGATTTGCTGTAATGTCAGAAAATGTACTCGCAGACTCATTTTTCCTTCTTAACCACACAATAATTTTTGTAGACACACCTCTGATTGACAATGTGTGCGTTGCACCGGATATAAACGGTTTTATGTTCAAGAAGTGCGATTTCACGCAATTTCACTCAAAAATCATGCCAAATACTTGATAAACCAAAAATGTGCAAATGAGGTCGTATAATTTACTGTAGACATTTCAGTATGTGTGCGTGTGATGTGTGTTGGCAAGTAGGATTTTATATTATATCGCAAAGAGACGAAAATTGAAACCAATGGCCGCATTTTAATGAAAAATTTAATTCGTAGGGTCTATACTATTTCAAATTCACACACAAAATTTCACTTATATGCGTTATATATTCGCTGAGATATAGCATTTTGAAGTTGGGCAAAGCTAGTGAAACGTGCTATAATACAAATCTACGTACGCACCATTAATTACAATGGTGTAAAAAGGCCACAGAAAACAATTTACTTCTTGGAATTAAGGCTTTTTCGTTATACCAATATTTTATTTCACTGAATTTTGCCTCCCAAAGAAGCAGCAGTTCTGTTTTGCGTTTTTTCTCTCGGAGCCCCCGTAACATCACGTGACGACTGTTGCATTATTTCAGGCTGCTGCCTATTTTGTTATAGCACGTTTCACTAGCTTTGCCCAACTTCAAAATGCTATATCTCAGCAAATATATAACGCATATAAGTGAAATTTTGTGTGTGAATTTGAAATGGTATAGACCCTATGAATTAAATTTTTCATTAAAATGTGGCCATTGGTTTCAATTTTTGTTTCTTTGCGATATAATATAAAATCTTACTTGCCAGCACACATCACACACACACATATTGAAATGTCTACAGTAAATTATACGACCTCATTTGCACATTTTTGGTTTATCAAGCAATTGGCATGATTTTTTGTGTGATATTGCGTGAAATCGCACTTCTTGAACATAAAACCGCTAATATCCGGTGCAACGCACACATTGTCAATCAGAGGTGTGTCTACAAAAATTATTGTGTGGTTAAGAAGGAAAAATGAGTCTGCGAGTACATTTTCTGACATTACAGCAAATCACAAATAGGATTTTTAAGTATTTCTGCAATGAAGCTACTCGAGGAAAACTATATCATTCTATTTCAAACCCACAAAAGAGGACTATTCATTCCTTGGGGATAAGCAAACGATCATTGTACCGCTGGATAGCGACATCTGAAATTTGTAATTCCAGTGTTTTACACACGAAAATTAGGCCAAGAGTGGTGGATAATTTTGACAGAGAATTGATCCGCAAAGAAATTTGCAATATGTTTCACAATAATGAGGCAGTGACTTTAAGGAAATTGAAAATTTGGTTAAGAAAGAATAATGACATTGATATTTCCAAATCTACGCTATGGAGGACTATTAGGAGTTTGGGATTCACTTTTAGAAAATATGTTGGTGGTAGAAACCTTATATGTGAGAAGCCTCATACAGTTGCAATGAGAAGCAAATATTTACGCGAGGTCAGAGAAATGAGAAGAGATTGTTATGATTTTGTGTATTTAGATGAAACTTGGATCAATGCGGACCACAGTAATGAACGAGAATGGCAATCATCAAATGGGACAACTAAGAGACTAGTACCAAGCAGCAAAGGACAGCGACTAATAATTGCACATGCAGGAAGCAGCCATCATGGGCTTCTAAATAATACTGAACTCACATGTGTTTCAAAATCCACAGATAATAGGGATTATCATACAGAGATGAATGGCAAGATATTTCAAGATTGGATTGTGAATCATGTACTTCCTTCCTTGGATAGACCGTCGTGTTTGATAATGGACAATGCTTCATATCACAACGTTGGGGCACCAGAAGATAAAGTTCTTAATTCATCAAGTACCAAAGATGTAATAAAGATTTGGCTGACCAAAAACGACATTCCATTCAAGGAAATGTCCCTGAAGCCTGAATTATTTGGAATTGTAAAAAAGACACAGCATACAAAGATATTTCACATAGACAAGGCAATCCATGAACATGGTCACAGATGTTTAAGATTGCCTCCTTACCATTCTCACTTAAACCCAACAGAATTAGTCTGGGCTAAAATTAATGAACAGGTAGCAACAGAAAGTAGAACGTTCCATTTAAAAGATGTTGAAATAATTACATAAGCCGCCATCTCCAATATAGCCAGGGATTATTGGAAGAAATGTGAGAACCATGTGTTACAAGAGGAAGGGGAATATTGGAAGAATGATGGTTTGTCCTTCATTCAGCCGAGATTGATTATCAATTTCTCAGAGACATCTGATTATGATTCGGATGAAGTTTAATTTCTTTAACGATGACCTTACCGTTATTTACAAGCACATTAGAGGAGCAACGTTCCATTATGATATTTATGAACCGCAAAGAGGTGATACCTATTGAAATAATTAGATCAATGAAGGTCCAGTTTGGTAGCGCATTAAATGTCAATGACAAACAATGTCACGAGTATCTCCCATGCAGATCATTTAAGAAATCACCTTCAACAGGTATTCATATGCAAACGTGATGGCCACATTATTGTAATAGTAGACACGCCTATGCCTATTCAATTCACAAAGTCTGTGACTGAAGTGGTAAAATTTCTTTTCTCGATACACAATAATTAGTATGCCGACAAAGATCAAAGGATTTCATCCGTTTATGGGAACTGGACAAGATGCACAGATATAAAGTATATATTTGTTGGGTCTAACCCAATATAACATCGTATGCGAAAAATGGCATTAATACGTTAGACGGTTAATCAGATAATTACATTTGAAGTTGGGCAAAGCAAGTGAAACGTGCTATAACAGCTTCTCACACTATGCGTCTATTTTCTGTCTTATTATTATCGTTCTATATGTCTGTTTTCCCAGCTGTAAATGGTGTCGCATAATGCGATTGAACTCCATATCTTAGGTAATCCAACACAGCGACACACACAGCTTACGAACACAGTCTACACTGTGTAACGCGAAGATTTGTTTTTGACCAATGAGAGCTTAGCAAGATATTTGCCTCGAAACTAGTAGGTATGTAGCTGAAACATGGTCGGAATCGAAATGTATGCTCAGAGGTTTGTCTTTTCATCGAAGTTGTGAAATTTCGAGTGGATTACTAATGATACCGTTATCAAGGTTGGATATTAGAAAGCATAATCTTTGTTCAGATATCTGCATCTGTTATGTGCCGTGTAACTCAAGATAATTGAGGTGAAAGTCAGAAATACATGAATCTCACAGAGTTCTGCACAGTGTCGTTAACCGTAGCAGAAGAGAAAATGGATTGTATTAAATGAAAGTTGCACAGAACGACAGATCTAAATTGGCCGGTTATATCATGACTAAGATGAAGAAAATCGGTTGGAGGATAATGGAACAGGAATTTATTGAAGTTTTACCAAAAACACACACAACTCGATTGAGGAAAATTTTGCAGATGGCAGGAACGAACGATCGACCTATGATGTCACTACTCTCCAGTTCGTAGGATGGTAAAGTTCTGTAATGAACTGACAAATCGTGCTTCTGCAAGATTCTCCTGTAAACAAAATTCTATTCTGTGCAAAATATAATCTCAGTTCAATACTTACACAAAAACCACAGCATAAACGCTGATCTCCTTTTCGGAAATACACCTTAACTGTGAACTACATAATCAAATACTATCTCCCGATAAAATAACACTGGCTAGTGATGGCGGGACATCTAAATATATTCACATAAACCCTATCTGTAAAACCATAGAAGGTTCATCTTGTCCGCACAGCGATCACACCTTCTTCCTGAAGCACAACTCAGGACTCACTGTCATCTAATGACCTCTGGTCATTTCGCGTGGTGTGTTTTTCTCGCCACTCTTCTGATTCGCTGACCCAAATCTTTTTACTTAAATTTATTGGTCGAGCCTTATTTTTCTTGTTCTCGAACTTTCTATTTACAACTCAAGATAATCACTCACTATTAATTAACGTGAGCCGGTATTCTGAACAGTTGTCTGTTAGCAATATTATTATTTTCATTCATTATTTTCTCTTGTGAGCTGTCCTAACTGTTTTTCTCACCTTAACAATAGCATGAATAATGCTTGGGCAAATCCCACGGTTACATTGACACTCTAATTATAACACTTAAATTATGTGTGTTACACATTGCTTTTGTTAATTGTCATCATCATTATTTTATTACATGCCATCCTTCTTGCTCCTAAAGAGAAAAGAAAAATCATTGTAATATAATAAATTAATTAATTGTACCCTGAGCCTTGAGTATCTCATTACAGTTATTTTTGTTTATTATTTACCCTAGACAATAGATAACATTAAATAAGATAGTTGTTGAGAGGAGACGTCTAAGTATCTGGTACTTCATATTACCATCTGGGCCAGATAACTTGATAGTCTGACTATTTCTATGACAACCATACACCATTGCTCATTTCTGAGACTGGGGTATTACTTATAAGACCAGACTCTTTTATCTGGCAATTATATCATTAATATTATCTGATACATCTTTTAAACCAACTATCCACAGACTACACAGAGCCAGCCCATTTCTGTTTGATCAGGTTTCATCTGAATACGCTGATGGAGAAATGCAAAGTCCGAATTCAGATCAACACTGAACAGAATCAGAAAGGAGAAATGTGTTGTCTTAGACTTCCCACAGATTTTGTCCATCTGGCTCGATCCTGGGGCTACATTCCTGACCCCGGGTCAATAAGCGAGATGCAAATTCCAGAGTTAGGGATAATGACGTATGACGTGGTCTGGTAAACATAGAGGCAAATATGAACAGCCTTTGCGACTAACGGAATTGTCCGATTTCATCAAATATTTGATTCGAGCAATCTTTGTTCTACTGTCACAGTGGGTTTTGTTACGTTCGAGTTTTAATGTAAAGCTACTTCGCGCAAAACATGAAGTGCAGAATGCATTGGATGAGCATGTAAGAAGAGCGAAGACCTTTGCACGTGCTAGGTTTGCCAATTATTAGAAGAGAACCTGAGTACTGTGCGTAATAAATAAATAAGTAAATAAAGAAATGTCCTTCACGGGTCCTATATACCATAGTTGAGTTGGTGTCGTTAGAATGACCTAAGCCAATAATGCATTTTTCGGGGGTGCAAAATTGGTTGTGCGTCCTTTCATGATTTACTTTCACATCAAGGCGAAGGCGCCGTTTGGATGGTCCTCGTTTCGATTCCCGGAAAGACTATCACTAATATTTCTTTTCTGTTGTCTGGTGTCTGTTACGCACAGATTCTTGTATTGGCAATGAATATATATATATATATATATATATATATATATATATATATATATATATATATATATATATATATATATATATAGATATATATATATATATATATATATATATATATATATATAAAGATATTTGTTTGTCTGTATGCTTGTGTATATTTGAAAATATTTGTTAATATTTTGGGTCTGAGATTAGAACTCTAGTCAAAGGGCGAATACTTATTTTTTGCTTCGAATGAAAGTAAATATGTAGTTGTCCCACTTGAATATAGTTCAAAGTTAACTTTAGCGCATGCCCAGACTGGGTTTGTTTTTTGAAAAGGAACTTCCGTCATGTCGAGATGTGATCTGTGTACGGGGCAAGACATGTTCTGATGTCCCCGAGTTTTTCTTTCATCATGGGAAAAACCTTCTGTGAATTTGATGGCAGGTCTATTAACATTAGTCCCATGTGTTTAATTCTAACGTCTGGAGACGGTTGGAATTGTGGTGTTCTCGAACACAAAGGTAATCGCTCCTCCTATTTTGTCCTGTAGCCGGTGAAGTTAGACTTTGTTGTTCGACTCATTCGCATCGTCAGGCAGAGGAGAGACTCTGTTATTAGAAGTACACCAGATATCCCTATACCTGATATATCTATGTTTCAGGCTACTTATGCCCACAGAACAGTTATTATTATGTTCCTCGAACTTCGCTATGCCAGTGGAGATGCCTCTACGAAGGTTAGACTTAGAAAATATGCCCACAGAAGGTCAACGTGAACTGGATTCATAACCCGCCATTTCCGTGCGGCTTGTATTGAGACTTGCCTATATTTATATGATCCATTTGTATCAGGAAAGAGTTGCTTAACTCGCATATTGCTAATGTTTGAGCTGAACCTGCTGAAACTAACATATCTATGAGATCAGCTTACTTGAATGCACAATTTATTGAGAACTTTACATTATGCTGATTGATATGCCCTACATTGCTTGTGATTGATTGTCAGTGTCAGCGTACCTATTGGGGCGTCCTAATAAATGTTTGGAAAACGTCACCAGCTGTTATTTTTTCGCTTCCTCGTCGTGAGTCAGTGTGACGTCCATGTAACGAGTATACAGTTGCTCTGGGTGGAACTTTATCCATATCATCCCTCCATACATAATGTCAGCGCACCACCTACGCAAACCAGTCCAGAGACACCCTACCTCTTCATCTCCATCACCTCCGACATCTGAGAGCGTCTACCTGGGTTCGGGTGTCCAAAGATAGTGTGAAGTAAAATAATAACAACACAGAATAACACATTATCAGTGTCCTACTTTCTGTCCAATGAGTGTCTGTTAATTACCTATATTTATTTATTTACTTTTTTGTTTATTACCATTATGAGAAGCAGGTTTAAATAAGGGACAACATCTCAGCACTTAGCACTTTCACGGCAAGCCTTATCAGCGCTTCATCGTTCTAACTGACGGACATGAATAGCCCTGTACGCTAGAAGTGCTAGCAGTCCTTTTCAGCGCTTAGTATTCATCATCGATTGAATAAAATTCTGACAAAAAATTTTCTTTTTTTGCCTTGATTGGTAATTGCACTTTGATATAACCGATGTACTACTGCCTGTGATTGAAAGAGATGTGCATGTCGACAAAGAAGGCAAATACTTGGGGAAAAAAAGATAAGCAATCTTATGTGCGAACTGGTTGCAGAGATGGCCAGTTTAACCATTAGGACGGTTGCGGTCACCTAGGGCTGAAAAATTGTGGAACGGGGAGGGGGTGTAATATCGAATGAACTAAAGTATTGGTAAAGTGGGAAAAGCCTTAATTCCAAAAAAAACAAAATCATTTTACGTGGCCCTTCTACACTATCTGTAAATAATCGTGTATACAAATATTTGTATTAGCTAATTTATGATCATGATTCATATGTGTCTACGTAAGTATATACAGCGCATATGTAAAGTATACGCGAGGTGTATCATAACTTTTAGTGCAGTTTTAAACTTTAATAACTTCAGATGTATAAACGCTACAAACTTGCAAAAGTACCATTTGAAATTTTAATTACTTGATTTTGTTTGCATTTATTTAGTTTTATGAATTTATAAAGTTAATTTGTAGTTTTAATTTTTGTTTTGTGTGTGGACAGTCTCTTTATAATGAGAAACGAGTTTTCTTCTTACTACTGTTGTGGGCTTGAGTTCAGCTAACCAGAGGACGCTTCTTCTTTTTCTTAGATCCATAGCCGCCGACCGTCAAAGCAGTCAGGGGCCATCACGCCTGATGGCGTCTTGTAGGGCAGCAACAAATTGGTTCCACTTTGCTCGGTCGGCGGCCATCCTTCGTACAGTGCCCCAACTCTGGTTCATTCTTTGCATCTCGGCTTCCACAGTTTACCGCCAGGTTGTTTTAGTCGGCCTCTCGCTTTCCCCCCGTCCATAGTGTGGTGAAGTGGGATGTTATAAATACTTATAGGGAACTTAGTGTACTGACTGAGATCAGCTGTGAAGGTATCTATATCTATTAAGAGTAGTGTATTATAGATAACCTTACTTGCTACCACATATCTCTATATCTCAGTCAGAATTATTCTGGAATAGTGTGATGCTACGTTATGTGTCTAGGGTATGTGTATGATGAAGTGTAAGTCACAACAACAGACAGATAAACAATTTAATGTAATCCACTACTCTTGACAACACTGTGACACTCACATACATATAACACTCTATGAGAATATCTTAAAGGAGGCACTGATAACTTTCAAATAACAATATGTATTCATTACTGGCATGAATGAATATGTGTCCTGATTCAACTACAAGGGAATCAGGAATCACAATCAATTTAAATTACAAGTTATGTACAGAATGTATTTAATATGAATATTGTAGTGACATATATTATTACAAATGTTCTATGTGTGTCAGTTGTGTAGTAGTAAAATGAGGTAATACTGGTTTTGTTTTGTTCAAGCTCTGTTGGTATTTGTCATCATGACTTCAATAGTTTGTCTTTAGGGACCAGTATTGGAGATGTTCACAGTTCCTGATTTTAAGACAAGTAAATTCCCCTCTGAATAGTATTTTTATAAAGTTATTTCAAGATGAGGGGACATAATGTTGAGCTCAGCTGGCCAACTCTGCTTATCTTGAGTGATGGCGGCAGGAAAGGACTCCTCTGCTCGAATTCTCCTCTGCGCTCAGGAGACACCTCACTGATAGCTAAAAAGACCAAGGAGTATGCTGTCCGACTCTGGATTCAGCAAATCTCTGACCAGATGCTGCTCAGTACCATCAAGACCACTGTCCCTGAAATCAAGAAGGATGTACCTTCTACTTCATAACTAATTTATATTTTCTTTTTACACTGATCACAATACATCACAAACATTGCGTTCAGAGCGTTAGGCCAACAGTCAGCTTCATCTGAAATACTTTATTCCAGTATTACCCTTCTTAATGGTTACTACGCCTCTGCACTTCCAGCATTATTTCTTTCTAGTCAATCATCCAGGTGTCAGTGTACTGTTTGGCCACTCCATGCCGTTTTACTTCTCTCCAACACCCTCTGTTCAGGCTGGAGCATTTTAGGCTTTACCTCACGTTTGCCACTGAACTACACATATATATACAGGCATAAATCAACAATTCACATTCAATTTTCATTAAAAGATATTAAATGGTTCAAGCTTACCACAATTCATACGAATAACACAGATACGTTGATTAGCAATGAATTCTGGCACAAACTGGCACAAATTTCCATCTGCTTATCTTCCAGGCTTTTATTGAGTCAAATATAAGCTGGCTTCAACGCACTGATGCTTTATCAAGTGTATTTAAACAAGTGGTTTCGAACTAACGCTCCCAAGTGTGTATATCAGCGAGACTGGCCAATGAGCCACGTTTCGACAAGTGTTTGAAAAAATGTTATCTTTTCCCGTCTCCCCTAACAACCAAGATAGTATTTATAGCCCGACCAATCGTGGTTAGGCTTTCATTTGTTGCGCTCCAATCAATTTGGAGTTTACATGGTAGGCTATTTCTGTAACGTAAATTTTTTTTCAAACACGTTAAAAAAAAATCTTATGAGCAGAAATGATTTTATGCTGTCAGGCACCCCCAATATTTTATTTTGGGTATAATTTATTAATTTCTGGACTATTTGCGTAACGTTTTACATATTATTTGTCAGCAAGCCCTAAGGAACCCAAAAATACTAATTTAAAGGAGCTACGTGGCTGCGTTCAAAATATGCAATTTCTTCTACCTCCTGTTTCGAAGATGTGCTGTCTGGGTACTGTTATGTGTTCAAACGTAAACCCATCTAATGTTATCTTTTCTAATAAGAGTGTGTTATGATTTATAAACCTAACTCTGGGAAAGGGTAGTGTATTTTATCACTGTCCGTCTGAAAAAAAGTTAGTGCTTGTAGCCTAACACGCGTGATAGTAGTAATTGTGTATCGCGCGACGCGTGTTTAATGTTCGGCTTTCTGCCTCTCCCTTCTCGCTATCCTTTTGTCCATCTGTTCGTTCGTTTTGGTAACGCAGTATAATTAATGTTAGGATTAATTTAGGTCATTACGCAGTACGTCTCAATGTTTTTTCTTAGAAATGCAGCACACGTTTCATTGAAGAAGGCGGGTAATAATACAGTAAGCTTTTATATCAACGTGAAAGCGTTACAATTTGCAGACGAAGCAGAAAACAAGGGGGATTTCGAGTACATTCTTTGTGACAGCACTGTTATTTTACCATTGCTCTTCTCTTTATTAATTTTATTTGTTAGGCTTCATATTTACCTAATAATTTATATATGTGGATTAGAATATTTCATGACACCTCCCCTCTTAAAACAGACATTATATGTCAGTCCTTTATTCTATATACACATATAGAAATTTATTATTATTTCTGGGGTTTACGGTGATTCTCATCACACGGATGGCGGCTTAAAAAATCCGCTCCCAGATTTGTTTTTCCAGATATATATTCAATGCTAAAATTATATGGAGCCAAAAGTAAAGACCATCGGAGTAACCTAGAGTTCTCATGCTTAGCCTGTGCTAAAAACGATAAAGGTTTGTGATGTGTTTGCAACTTAAATGCCTTCCCATATAGATAAATATTGAATTTCTTTATTGCCCATATTACTGCGAGACATTCTTTTTCGCTAGTTGAGTAGTTGATTTCAGCTTTATTCAACTTTCTGCTAGCATATGCCACTGGGCTTAATTCCCCATCCAATGCATCTGATTTCTGTAGTAGAGTTGCACCTAACCCAATATTACTTGCATCCGTCCTTACTATGAATTCTTGACTAAGTCAGGTAATTTCAAAATGGGTTTACTTGTGAGCTTTTCCTTCAATTCTTGGTAAGTCATTTCACATTGTGGTGTCCATGTAATGCGATCTGGATGTCCTTTACGTGTCAATTCCGTTAAAGGTGCACATATGGAATTAAAGTTTTTGATATACTTCTGGTAGAAACCACATAATGAGACAAAGGATCTCACGTCCTTCTTGGTTTGTGGTCTCGGGGCTTTCTGTAGTTTCTCTAAATTCTTTGGGTCAGGGGTCATGTTTCCCTGATAAACTGTGTGTCCCAAAAATTCCAATTCTTTACATCCAACGCAACATTTGGTTGGTCGGGCTGTTAAATTTGCCTCCCTAAGTCGATCAAACAGCATGTTCAGAGAGTCAATGTGTTCCTCAAATGTTTCTGTTGCTATAAGGATATCATCCATAAAATTTGTTATACAGGGATTTTTCAGAGGATCCAATAATTTTCTCATCATTCTAGAGAAGACACTAGGCGCATTCTTCAATCCAAATGGCAATCTATTAAACTCATAGTGTCCTTCTGAGGTACTAAAAGCTAGGTATGGTCTAACCTCAAGCTTTACTGGAATCTGATAGTATCCTTTACTCAGATCCACTTTTGAGAAATATTTAGCTTTATTTAGTCTGGCAAACAGCTGATTTGTATCCGGCAATGGATCCACCTGTCCTTCTGTAATAGCATTCAGTCTCCGGTAATCTATACAGAGTCTATGTTCTCCAGAGGGCTTCCTTAAGAGTACAACACCGGAACTATACGAAGACTCACTGTGCGAAATAATTCCTTCCTTCAACAGATAGTCTATCTCTTCCTTCAAAGCTTTTTCCTTAGCAAACGGAATCGAATATGGTTTCATACAGACAGGTGTGGAGTCTATGAGTTTCATATCATATTCCAATAGGTTGGTATGCCCTGGTCGGTCTGTTAACACCTCTGCATGATTATTTAGAACCTGTTGCACTCTCTCTTTCTGAGTTTTCGTTAAATGTGTACTGATTTTCACCTGTGCTGCTGTCTCACAGGGGTGTAATGGATATTCAAATGATGAAAGTGGTTCCTTTTTCATCTCCATGGCGATGGACAAGGTCAACAAGTGTGTCTCTTCCTGATGTTCTCTTTCCAAATATTCTTCAGGAGATTCACATGATAGATTTTTTCTTTCCCCTTCTTATCTATCTTATAATTTGTTCTAGACACCTTCTCTAGAACTGTATATGGACCCTGCCATCCAATTTGTAACTTATTCTGACTCCCAGGCAAAAGAAGCAGTACTTTCTCTCCCACAGCCAAATTTCTGTCTTTCGCCTTCCTGTTATAATAGGCAGCATGTTTCTTCCTGGCTTGTTCAAATTTTCATTGGCAAGTTTCCAGCCAGTTTTCAACCGAGTGGTCAGCTCATTCACATACTGGTATGAAGATGTAATGTTTTCCTCTGCCTTTTCATCAGTCCACGTTCTTAACAAAGCTACATATGGACCTTTAATTGTGTGGACCTATTTGTCCATGCACCGGTATGGTCTCTTCCACTCGAAGCTTTATAGTGATGATTTTTCCTCCCAGAATTATCATTCACAAAACGACCGCTACCAATTTTTCTTTTGGGGCTGTCTCCCCTCTTAAAATTCTTGATGAGAGATTTCCTCTCTACATCCTCTTCCTCCAGTTTGTTTAAGTCCGATTGAGGGATTGTCGGCTTATCCTGGGGTAAGACATCTTTTTGCACTCTCCGCATAGTGGCCCTTGTAAAACAGTTAAGTGAAGCTTGTCCGTGAAAAGGGGCTTCCCATTCCATTTGGTCCACTTTATCAAATTTATTTTTCCTTTTATTGTCAGGCCTGATTTTGCCCCATGGCGTGTCCAGGTCCTGATCCATGTTCCCACTTGTGGGTGTTCCCTCATGTGCTATACTACACCTTTCTACAAAGTTCTCAATGTCCCATCTTGCTTTGGGCCAATAATAATTGTGAGCCACCTTTTGAATGATGGTACCTATTTTCTCATGGTCCCCATCTGGTTTCACATGTAGACTCCTTATTAAGTCTGTCCTGTATCTTTTTGGAAGAACCAGCTGTCCGTGACCATTGGATCTAGCTCCAGTCTTCCTATACATCAACTTGTTTTTCATGTAAAAATCTCCCTTGCCTGGAGTTGTATGACAAGTTGACAATTTTCTGAAACATGGCTTGAGTGTTTTATCCCCAGCCTGTGCCTTCCTCATCTCTTCTGGAGTGGTATCTAACATAATATCCTCCTCCTGTCTTGAGGTCGACCTGACCTGAAGGGTTGCCATATACACAGGTTTCCTTCTGCAACGGTCAGTGTCATGATTGTCCATCTGACAATTCTTAACCACCTTTTTCCTTGGTTGAAAGATTTTCTTTCATCATATTTCCTTTCATCGAATTGTGGGAATTTATTTTTATTGTCATACCGTGGCCTATCAAATTGGTGCTTACCTTTATTTTGATCCCTAGGATCAAATTTATTAAAGTTCTGTGGTGCCCTAAAGTTATCCACTTGTTTCTTTTTATTACCTGTTACCTCTGCTTGAGCTGCTTGATACCTTTCAGCAACATTTAGCAACTCATCCAGCCTCTCTGCACCTTGTTCCATGAGAAACTTTCTCAGGTCTGGAGCCATGGACTCTCTTAGTTGCTCTATAAGGACCATTTCCTTAAGATCTTGGGTTTTCCCCAGAGAAGTCCATTTCTCCAAGTATGTCCCTATTCGTGCAGAGAACTGGTGATAGGTTTCACCTGACAGTAGTTTAGCATTCCTAAATTTTTTTCTGTAAAACTCTGCATTCTTTTCATACCTTAACAAAAGAGCCTGCTTTAGCATGTCATAATTTTCCTGATCACCTCTGCTCATTTTTGCAAAAACTTCATAAGCTGCCCCACGAAGTCCCTGAGATAACTTTAAGCTCCACCTTTCTCTCTCTAACCCATACGTGGAGCTAATAGTTCATATCTATTTAGATAGCTCTCAATATCATCGTCTTTCTCAACAAAATGATCTAAATGAAAATTCATAGCTGAGATTGAGGCTCCTTGAGTAACCGTAGCATCGGAGGCAAAGGGACTGGCACCATTTTCAGGAGCATGGCCTTGAAACTCAAACTCCCTTAGTCGTAACTCATGTTCCCTTTGTAATCTTTTATCTTCTGCTTCCCTTTCTGCAGCTAATTTCCTCTCTTCCCTTTCTGCAGCCAATTTCTTCTCTTCTGCAGCTAATCTTTTGTCTTCTCTTTCTGCTTCCAATTTCTTAGCCTCTTTGTCAGCCTCAATCTGCAACCTCTTAGTCTCAGCCTCAGCTTCAAATTGTAACTTCTTAATTTCCCTTTCAGCCTCTAACCTTCTTTCGGCTTCTTTTTCTAATCTTCTTTCTTCGCGTTCAATAAATTTGTCACATTCCGTTGTGACATAGGCAACCATAACTTGCCCATCTAATCCTAACTCTTTTGCAGTCTGAACCGCAGCAGATCGAAATTTGGCCAGGTCCGCCATTGTCTATCAGGTAAATTTTTATAATGTCTACCCAACAATTCAATTTCTAACTATATATCTAATGGACAACACAGGCACCGTGAGCTCAACCTTATTTAATTCCACCCAAGGATACCTTTTAATTCTTATATTCCCTGAAGTGAATTACCCCCAATATTTTTTAATAGGGAAAGATTCAAAATCCCAAGAGCGAGACCCCAATATATGTGGTGAAGTGGGATGTTATAAATACTTATAGGGAACTTAGTGTACTGACTGAGATCAGCTGTGAAGGTATCTATATCTATTAAGAGTAGTGTATTATAGATAACCTTACTTGCTACCACATATCTCTATATCTCAGTCAGAATTATTCTGGAATAGTGTGATGCTACGTTATGTGTCTAGGGTATGTGTATGATGAAGTGTAAGTCACAACAACAGACAGATAAACAATTTAATGTAATCCACTACTCTTGACAACACTGTGACACTCACATACATATAACACTCTATGAGAATATCTTAAAGGAGGCACTGATAACTTTCAAATAACAATATGTATTCATTACTGGCATGAATGAATATGTGTCCTGATTCAACTACAAGGGAACCAGGAATCACAATCAATTTAAATTACAAGTTATGTACAGAATGTATTTAATATGAATATTGTAGTGACATATATTATTACAAATGTTCTATGTGTGTCAGTTGTGTAGTAGTAAAATGAGGTAATACTGGTTTTGTTTTGTTCAAGCTCTGTTTGTATTTGTCATCATGACTTCAATAGTTTGTCTTTAGGGACCAGTATTGGAGATGTTCACAGTTCCTGATTTTAAGACAAGTAAATTCCCCTCTGAATAGTATTTTTATAAAGTTATTTCAAGATGAGGGGACATAATGTTGAGCTCAGCTGGCCAACTCTGCTTATCTTGAGTGATGGCGGCAGGAAAGGACTCCTCTGCTCGAATTCTCCTCTGCGCTCAGGAGACACCTCACTGATAGCTAAAAAGACCAAGGAGTATGCTGTCCGACTCTGGATTCAGCAAATCTCTGACCAGATGCTGCTCAGTACCATCAAGACCACTGTCCCTGAAATCAAGAAGGATGTACCTTCTACTTCATAACTAATTTATATTTTCTTTTTTACACTGATCACAATACATCACAAACATTGCGTTCAGAGCGTTAGGCCAACAGTCAGCTTCATCTGAAATACTTTATTCCAGTATTACCCTTCTTAATGGTTACTACGCCTCTGCACTTCCAGCATTATTTCTTTCTAGTCAATCATCCAGGTGTCAGTGTACTGTTTGGCCACTCCATGCCGTTTTACTTCTCTCCAACACCCTCTGTTCAGGCTGGAGCATTTTAGGCTTTACCTCACGTTTGCCACTGAACTACACATATATATACAGGCATAAATCAACAATTCACATTCAATTTTCATTAAAAGATATTAAATGGTTCAAGCTTACCACAATTCATACGAATAACACAGATACGTTGATTAGCAATGAATTCTGGCACAAACTGGCACAAATTTCCATCTGCTTATCTTCCAGGCTTTTATTGAGTCAAATATAAGCTGGCTTCAACGCACTGATGCTTTATCAAGTGTATTTAAACAAGTGGTTTCGAACTAACGCTCCCAAGTGTGTATATCAGCGAGACTGGCCAATGAGCCACGTTTCGACAAGTGTTTGAAAAAATGTTATCTTTTCCCGTCTCCCCTAACAACCAAGATAGTATTTATAGCCCGACCAATCGTGGTTAGGCTTTCATTTGTTGCGCTCCAATCAATTTGGAGTTTACATGGTAGGCTATTTCTGTAACGTAAATTTTTTTTTCAAACACGTTAAAAAAAAAATCTTATGAGCAGAAATGATTTTATGCTGTCAGGCACCCCCAATATTTTATTTTGGGTATAATTTATTAATTCCTGGACTATTTGCGTAACGTTTTACATATTATTTGTCAGCAAGCCCTAAGGAACCCAAAAATACTAATTTAAAGGAGCTACGTGGCTGCGTTCAAAATATGCAATTTCTTCTACCTCCTGTTTCGAAGATGTGCTGTCTGGGTACTGTTATGTGTTCAAACGTAAACCCATCTAATGTTATCTTTTCTAATAAGAGTGTGTTATGATTTATAAACCTAACTCTGGGAAAGGGTAGTGTATTTTATCACTGTCCGTCTGAAAAAAAGTTAGTGCTTGTAGCCTAACACGCGTGATAGTAGTAATTGTGTATCGCGCGACGCGTGTTTAATGTTCGGCTTTCTGCCTCTCCCTTCTCGCTATCCTTTTGTCCATCTGTTCGTTCGTTTTGGTAACGCAGTATAATTAATGTTAGGATTCATTTAGGTCATTACGCAGTACGTCTCATGACACATAGCATAGCATAGCTGTTCTTGTAATGGTATCAGGGTCACTTCTGAGGACGTGGCCAACCCAACTCTAGCGTCTGCCAGCTATGATCGTGTGCATTGTCATAGATTGCCTCCCCTGCTTTGCAGTAGTGGTCCAGCAGTGACCAAAACTCAAGAGTATTTAATATTGGCGTCCAAGGTATCTACCTGTGCGCAAGATTACTCTTGGCAGAGATGTAGATAGAAGGTTAATAATACTTCTACCTGGAGGGAGCATTCACAAGATATTCCCAGAAGTCAAGAACAAAAGCTGCTTAGAGCTGAGCAATTTGTTAACTTATTATCTGGTCCGTCGCCTTTTGTGAAGGATTTAAGCAATGGTTTAGCCCGTTCAAGCCCCCAGTTGGTGTAATCCAACGAAATCCTCTTATAAGGTATGGGTCTGTTTAGTGTAAATATATGTCTAGGTATTTAAATATAGATTAACTATTCTGGCTCATACGTTTGCTTTCATACATGTAACTGAATCAATTATTATTGTTTTGTTTTAAAACAACAGGTAACAAATTTAATAGTGAAATAGTCTTTAACAGGTTAAAATAAATATGGAAAGATTAGTGGAATTTTGATAGTTATAAATTTCTCATCATTGAGACGTAGGTGTAAATTTAACTTTATACTTAAAGTTTAACTGGAATGTCCTTTTTGCTGGTGCCTTTTAGTTAGCCCTTAGCTTGTATGAGTGAGTCCTGCAGCTGTGGTTCATCAATTCTGGGATGACGAAAGCCTTCTCCACGCTCTCTTCCACTGTCGGCGGGTATGGCGGATGCTTTTCTCTCACACTAGCTGAGTTAGTTGTCGTACGGAAGGTACGGGGTTCGAACCCTGGGTAAGCCACTCACGTCTGTTGTTTTTCTGTTGTCCAAGTGTTCTACTTCTTTATTTCTTACGAGTGCCTGAAAACATACCTTTATGTTTCTCTAATATTAATTTACTGTTTACAGGCCTCGGGTTTCCCTTCCTTATGTGTTATTTATGTTTATACAATACCAGAAACCTACCCTCTGTTCTATACTAATGTCCTTAAGTCTTCTACTATTTACTGGACCCAGTATCAAGGTCTTTGTCTTGTTTGGACTGACACATACTGTTAATAGGAAAACAACAGAAGTGATTGCGTCATTTAAGGGCTGAGTTGCCCACTGTATACTTCCGGTGTTATCTTGTGTGTTTCGTACTGATAAATAGCCAGCAAAGCATCTTTTTTGGGGGATGCCTAGCTGGCCGTGGGGTCAGTGTGATTCGCTTGATAGCTAGGCGGAGTTGTCGTACGGAAGGTACGGGGTTCGAACCCTGGGTAAGCCACTCACGTCTGTTGTTTTTCTGTTGTCCAAGTGTTCTACTTCTTTATTTCTTACGAGTGCCTGAAAACATACCTTTATGTTTGTCTAATATTAATTTACTGAGTTAGTAGCACGCTTGTAACCACGAACCCAAATAATGGGTATACACAATAGTCTGCACAGATTAGAATGGACATACAGCACTTTAGGTTAGATGCTGTTCGAATCACTTTGGTCTGGGAAATTAGAGTTAATTCCCCTGACGGCGGATGTCTCTGCAAAATCACTTGCTGGGAAAACTTGAGTTAATTTCCTCTTACGACTGGGTCTGGGAAATTAGAGTTAATTCCTCTGGTGACGAGTGTCTCTGCGAAATCACTACCTGGGAAAAAGTCCTCTTATGACTAGTGAATTTGATTCCTAGGTTTCCAGTCTTGTTATATTAAAGTCCTGGTCCCTTAAGTTTTTACAGTCTATGTATTTAAATGTGCGGGTTTACTCTTAAGTTTTCAAAGTTGCCCAAATACATTGAACTGTCACTTAAAAGTATGGAATAGTAAGTCCAATATCTCGCTGGCTTCTTGGGAGTTGTTCGCTATACAATGCGATCTCTCTGTGTGTTCTGTGTCTGGGATTTCACTACATTATATCGTACAGCTTCCTGTTCAAATCCAGTTGGGTTTCAGCTGAATGTTCCAATCAAATTCATTGTAGATTCTGGCGAACCAATCGCTCTCTAGCACTAGAGAGGTCGGTTTGTTTATCATTACTCATCCCACGCGTATTTGAAAAATATTAAATTTAATATATACGCGTAGCCTCTTACAACCGTGATGTCATATCGTTGCATAAGACTTCCGGCCGCACTTCTATCTATCGCAATATTGTGACCATGTTTTCCTGGCGTAATGTCTTCCGCCCAGATGTCTACCCCCAACAGATTATCTAATTATCGCCTTTATCTACGTGCTTCCGCCAGACAGATGTCTGGTTAGACAATGTTGTTTTCTTTCATCGTACGCACAATGCAAGCTTATGTCAACACGATCAGCAGTTTTCACTGGGGTCAAATGTTGGACCGACACGTTTCCACAGGGGGTCAGATGGATTCAAAGAGATAAGCGGGTGATCGGTCTGATGACTGTCTATTGTTACGGTAATACCACAGGTCACCTGGCGGAACGTAAATACGTCTGAGGAGTGGTAAGAAATCAGATAAAAATTACCGTAGCAAATACTGCCATAGGGGAGTCCAGCATAAAGAGTAAAATGAATGAAAGAGCAAAATGAAATGCCAAATAACAAGTGAGTAATGAAGACATATGAGGAACAGAAGTTTACTGCGGGAGGGCTAAAGGTGTGAAACATCACACAAAAGGACAGGGACAGACATTTCGTCACATGCATGTCCTCCTGGTTACTCTGAATAAGCAATTCTTGGTTGCTGATGGTATTCGGCCAAAAGATTCGGAGAATTTTCCTTAGGCAGATTGTGTGGAACGAGGACAGTTTCGACATTTCCTTCTCTGTTACTCTCCAGCATTCCGCACAATAGAGAAGCACATAAAGTACACAGCTCTCATACAGTCTTAATTTGTTCTTTATGCTGTACTGGGAAGACTTCCAAATGTTTTGAGACTAGCAAAGGCTTTTCTCGCCTTATTCATTCTGTTGTTAATGTCCTTGCTTGTTCCGCTGCCTGGTGTTACTATGCATCCTAGGTAAGTAAGTATTCTTATTTTGATATCATTGTCTGTCCGTCCAACTCTGTCTATATTACTGCCAAGATATGTGTACGATTCTACATCCTTTAGTGGTGTTTCGTCAAGTTCAACTTTGTTATAATTTCTTGCATTTATTCTCATAATCTTTTTCTTTTCCCTGTGTATTTTTAGGCCCACTTGTTGTGACCTGTCATCGATAATTTTCATCGTCTCTTGCATTTGATTATGGTTATGGGACAGAAGAGCCAAGTCATCTGAAAAATCCAGATCATCAAGCTGTTTAGTCAGATTCCACTGGATTCCACTTCTGTTGTGTGATGTCGATGTTTTAATAACCCAATCTATTGCTAGTAAGAAAATAAATGGAGGCAAGAGGCATCCCTGTCTCACTCCCGTTCTAATCCTAAACGGTTCTGTAAGTTGTCCTTCATGAAGAACTCTGCATGTCATGTCTTCAAAGGTCTTCCTTATTAAGTTAATGATCTGCATGGGAACTCCATAATGCCTCATCAATTTCCAAAGTGATTCTCTGTCTACACTTTCAAATGCCTTTTCATAGTCCACGAATCCGATGTATAGCAGTGAATTCCATTCCAGACTTTGTTCAACTATTATTCTCAATGTGGCTATCTGATCTGTACAGGATCTGTTTTGTCTAAAACCTGCTTGTTCATCTCTCAGTTTAATCTCTCAAGGATGATTCTGTTTAATACTTTTCCTGGTTCTTGATAGTAACATTATTCTTCTATTCTGAAAAAAAAAAAACCATTCTCATATTTTTGTATCCCACAAATTGCATTAATTATTGTCTCTTCTCCGTTCACCTTTGTGTTTATATCTTTTTTTCTTTTTGTCCTTATCTGTTCCTAAACTTTCTGTGGTCTTTCTTTCAAACTATCTATTCCTTTTGTTTTTATGTATCTTTTACTTTGTATTTATTTATCCTTTTCAAACTTATTTGTTTCCTCGTTTAGATTTTTTTTACGTCTAATCCTTCTGCCTGCAAAAAATACATCATTTTGTTTGTTTCATTATTTGTTGTTTTGTGTTTTGTCTCTTCCTTTTGTATTTTCTCACTTCTAACCTTGTTTGTTTCATCTTTTGTAGAACATTACCTTTCCCCCTCAATCCATCTTTCTGTTTAAAGGCTAACGTTTCTGTTTCTTCCATGTAATAACTTTCTCTGTCTCTCTCTGTCTGTCTCTCTCTCACACTCTCTCTCTCTCTTATGTTTGTGTAATCCCATTTTCTCTCAAATGCGCAATTTCTTCTCTCAATTTCGTAAATATGTTCTACTCTCCACACTTAAATACTAATTATTTGATTATTTTAAAACGTAACTGTCACTATTGAGTACGTTCTACTTTTTAGTTATTTTAGAAAGCCTCCCGCTCCTTTTCTTTCATTACTTTAGAAAGCCTCCCGCTCCTTTTGTTTCATTATTTTAGAAAGCCTCCCACTCCTTTTGTTTCATTATTTTAGAAAGCCTCCCACTCCTTTTGTTTCATTATTTTAGAAAGCCTCCCGCTCCTTTTGTTTCATTATTTTAGAAAGCCTCCCACTCCTTTTGTTTCATTATTTTAGCCTCCCGTTTCTTTTGTGTCATTATTTTAGAAAGCCTCCCGCTCCTTTTGTTTCATTATTTTAGAAAGCCTCCCACTCCTTTTGTTTCATTATTTTAGAAAGCCTCCCGCTCCTTTTGTTTCATTATTTTAGAAAGCCTCCCACTCCTTTTGTTTCATTATTTTAGAAAGCCTCCCGCTCCTTTTGTTTCATTATTTTAGAAAGCCTCCCGCTCCTTTTGTTTCATTATTTTAGAAAGCCTCCCGCTCCTTTTGTTTCATTATTTTAGAAAGCCTCCCGCTCCTTTTGTTTCATTATTTTAGAAAGCCTCCCACTCCTTTGGCTTGTTATGCTTAAAGTAAATGTGTGTATGAAAGGATACACTCACTATACATGATGAGAGAGAGAGGAAGGGCAGAATGTCAGACGGGCCTGCGTGCCCAATTCTTAACCTTTTGAAAATAAAGTTCGTTTGTTCGTTCGTTGTTATTTTACAAAGCCTCCCACTATCCTTTTGTTATTTTAGTAAGCATCACACCCCTTCTTTGTTTCTGATATTTTTGAAAAAAGTATGTGTAAGAAAGCTTCACACCCCCTATTAAACAAATCTTACGCCACTTTCCCATCCTGTCTGGCAAAAATGTAATACAAAGTTAAATTTAGATTTTTAAATTATTTTTTTTTAAATTCTTATTTATTTTATTACAATTAAAGGTTACGTATATTATGTTCAAATTTATTGCAATATAAAACAAAAACAAGCCATATTTTAAAAATTGTAAATCCCAACGTAAAATAAGAAACTCGAGAGTTGTAATTTAAACGCGAGAGTTGTAATTTAAACGCGAACCTAAATTTTTGTTAATGTTAAATGACGGTGCAGAAGTTCATAGATGTAATGGAAAAACATTTTTGGCGTGAAAAATGAAAATACGCAACGTAAATATTTAATGATATCTGATTGATTGTTCTGAACTGTCTGTACAGTTCGACAACTTGTTTCACATAGGTACATGGAGTTAAAAATACCTGTGTGTGTGTGTCTTCAGTACATCTGTTTTTCATGACCTAATTGCAGTACATGGATTTTTCTTTTTAATTTGGGCTATTTTTCATCGTTAGAAAAAAATAAGTTAGAAAATTGTAATTAGTTAAGAGCCTCCTATTGACTTAGTGGTTAGAACGCTGCTGGTCTCTTGCGGCGAAGGTAGCGGGTTTGAAACACGGTGGCGTCACGTTACAGTCTGCCCAGCTATAAATTGGTACCTGACACTGCTCGTGAGATAGGGAAGAAAAAAGCAGCCAGGAAGAGAATTGGTTACGCCACCTCTCGAAGCTGAATCTAATATAGTGAAGGCCCTACCTAGTATAGTGAAGACACTACCTAGTATAGTGAAGAAACTACCTACTGTAGTGAAGGCCCTACCTAGTATAATGAAGACACTACCTAGTATAGTGAAGACACTACCTAGTATAGTGAAGGCCCTACCTAGTATAGTGAAGGCCCTACCTAGTATAGTGAAGACACTACCTAGTATAGTGAAGGCCCTGCCTAGTATAGTGAAGGCCCTAGTGAAGTGAATTCCCTACCTAGTATAGTGAATTCCCTACTAGTAAAGTGAAGACACTACGTAGTATAGTGAAGATCCTACCTAGTATAGTGAAGGCCTTACCTTGTATAGTGAACACCCTACCTAGTAAAGTGAAGGCTCTAACATTTCTCTCCCCTACAGCAATATGTGCTAAGGGACTACCTGTTATGTAACTACCCAAACTTAGATCAGAGCATCTGCCGTCTTTAAACACTAACGTCGTCTACAATTGATCTCCAAAGTCTTTTATCTCTTGTCTTGATGACAGTCTCTTTCCTGTCCATCGCTTGATGTTATCTTCTCACTAACAGTGCTGTCGTATTCCTGCGCGTTTGCATTCAACTGTTCCTTCAGTGAAAGTTTTTCAGCAGTGTTGTGCCTGTTTTTTATAAACAAAATGTGTTAACAGTGGGATTTGGATCGCGTTCTTTAGTTTTCTTGTCAATTGTTGCTTTTCTAGGATTTGTTTATTTGTTTATTCTCTTTCCGTGAGAGGTTTCTCATTCTTCTATACATCCACATTTGAAAGACCTCGGTAACTGCATGCTCATTATCAATGTTTCGGCACCATACAATAATGACGAGTGTATTTAATACTTTATGACTCGACTTTTCAATGTCTTAGTTATTTGCTTGAATGTTAGTATCTGTTTCTTCTTCTTCTTCCTCGTTCGCCTTGAAAAGGACGGTGGTTGCGTTGTGTCTGTTTGCGCCTAAGCTGTGATATCTGCACCTTTCGGTCGACACATCCGACTTCTGCACGGCATTTTTTATGGACCAGGTTTGCCTTCCCATTTCGATCCGCACTCGCTCAGCCAGACTGCACTGCTGCAGACTGTTTCCAGGACCACCACGTGGAGGTGGAGTGCGGTCTTGACCAGCTCTGGTTCGCTGGTCCTGACGCAAGCAGTCAAGCTGTGAGTCGCTGACTGCGTTCACTATTGCTGCGTCTTTGGGTCTGTTTGAATCTGATGAACATAGCTTTAGACTTTCTTATTATCTTCTTGATTTCACTTATGCAATCTTCTGCTACTCTGCGTTCAATATATGAAAAACCCTTGACTTGTTGCAGCATGTTCTCATTTATTGTTATTTGAAACATCGGTTTATCGTTTTCCTTTTGCTAATTATCATAGTTTTCGTTTTCTCAATGGTTATTAAATGTCCAACCCATATCGACATATACGAGGTAGCTTCAAAAAGTTCCCGTAATTTGTGTATTGTATAGAAATAAGTAACAATACAATTATTTACACTACATTTCCTTCAAAATAGTTCCCTTCGGCAACTACACACTTTTGCCAACGTCCATACAGCTGTTTGAAACATTCCTGGAACCCATTCTTTGACACCTCCCTCAGCTGCTTTGTTTCATTGGTGATAACGTCTTCAGCATCCTTGAATCTCTGCTCTTTCAGTGCCGATTTTAGGCGAGGGAACAAGAAAAAATCAGACGGTGCCAGGTCGGGAGAATATGGAGGATGTTCCAGGGCAGTCACATTGTGCGTTGCGAGGTACTGCTTCACCAGTAGGGATCGATGTGCTGGCGCATTGTCATGTAGCAGAACCCAACTGTTTGTTCTCCATTTTTCTGGGCGTTTCCTTCTGATTGCATCTCTTAGACGACAGAGGATATCAACGTACATTTCCTTGTTAACCGTTCGGCCTTCAGGCATGAATTCATGGTAGACAATACCCTGGGAATAAAAAAAAAAACGTCCAACATAACTTCCTTTGCTCTTGTCCAAATGAAATTCCTGTTTATCGAGGTAGGCGGTCGTCCGCTACGTGGATCATCATCGACACTAACACGACCTTCACGGAAACGCTTGTGCCACTCAAAAACTTGCGATTTCTTCATTGTGGTATCACCATATGCTTTATTTAGCAAGGTTACTGTCTCTGAGGGTGACTTCTCAAGCAAAGCACACAATTTGACATTTGTATGTTGTTCAATCAAGGATATTTTTAACTCCGACCATGCTACGTGCACACCAAACAAACAGACTTCTGTAACTTCTGTTCGAGAGTACATGTGAAGATTACATCAGCCATGTCGTTTCCTCAAGAAGACTACCAACTTATAAAACTATAATCTCCATGACATATTCACTCATTCAAACATGAGTCGACTATTCCGGGAACTTTTTGAAGCTACCTCGTACAACAAACATGAAGGAATATAGTTTTTAAATGAAACAAAATTTTTTTTTTCTTGACATGGACTGTTAACATTTACTATTTGGTTGGTTATTTTATCCTTCATAGCTGATATGGCTCCCTACCTCCCAGTTGGGGAAATGCTAATCAAAATTGATATATTGCCGCTATCCCCATAAGCTTTCTTTTCTCTATTCACAATGATCTATTTTCGTCCCAAACATGGTTCTCGTTTCTCGTGTTATGTAATCTCCGTTTCTGGGCCGTATTTATTTTTATATTTACTATCTTTTTTTTTTTTTTTCTTCCTCGTGCTCTCTCGTGATGAAGATTATATTTATATAAATGTGCCTGATATCATTTCAGTCGGAGAGAAGGTGTGAGGAAAGGAAAGAACGAATGAACTTTCTTTTCAAAGGGTTGAGAATGAGGCAACGCAGGCCCGTCTAACGTTATGTCCTTCCTTTCTCTCATCTTTATACTGTATCCATTTATTCTTTTAAGCATCCATATATATATATATATATATATAGTTTCCCAATTCTTTCTGTCATTCTATTCGTTCGTAACGCTCCCGAAAATAGTAACACTCGCCGAAGAAAAATGCGCAAAGGATGGTATGCCTGCACCATGTGAACTGCGTGCATGTTCAGACTTTGTTTAACATCGGATGTACAACAAATATTTTGGTTTTTAATACGGGAATTTAAAAAAAAATGGAAGACAATGTTGATAACTATTCTAACTGTCACCACCTAAGTGAATTGTATCTAATAAAGAGACAATTGCAGCGAAATTGTTTAAATATGCAGTTTCGTATACAAGTGTTAAGTGATGTATAAAATACCCACACTTAATGTTTACGGACGTTCATTTCCTCCAACGAGTAATTTTGTGCATCCAGAATAAGGAGGCTTTAGATCTGAATAGAGAAATTATAACAAAACTTCCAGGTGAGCTAAAGATCTATTATAGTTCCAATCACACAGTATCTGAAGTTCCCAGTGATGTTATGAACTATTCGGCCGATTAAAACAACAGAAAATCAAGGTACTCTTCTGATGAACAATCGGATGTTCACACCCAACATTATTTTCCCACAAGTATTTGAATAAATAAAACTGCCGTTAAGTATTGGTGCTTTTGAGTTTAATTCCCGTCAGATGACGGGATTTTACTCTATGAGAGGAGTGAAAGGATCCCATTACAGGCCCATTTGAGGCACATTGGGAATATGGTGTTAGGCCCATATTTTCTTCACCATCGGCACACTAGGGGTGATGTGGTCATCATCACGCCGGCCGCCTTAACCTTCCCAGAGTTGCTCTGGTACCTAATTCATGAGGCTGGGTCGACCTCGGAGCTGTTTGCTGTCTAAAAAATCCCACCTCAACTGGGGATCGAACCATCGACCACCGAGCTAGGAAGTGAGTGCATTAACCACTGCGCTGCCGTGGATTTTACTCTAGTTTTAAATATTAGACGTTAAAGAAAAACACCCTGTATTAGACGTTAAAGAAAAACACCCTGTATTAGACGTTAAAGAAAAACACCAATGTAACAGTACACTAACTGTATACGTGTACTCGTATTTACCGTGTCTAATCATAACCACAGCGTCCGACTGACAGAGTTGTTAGAGCGCTAGTCTCTCTCGATAGATGTACCAGTTTTGTATCACGGTACCGAAACGCTCCAGTCTACCCACTGTAAATGGGTACCTGACTGCTTTTTGAGTTAAGGAAGAAAAAGGCAGCGAGGATGGGAACTGGTCACCTCACCTCTCGATGCTGGACCTAGTATGGTGAAGTCTTTAACACTTCTCTCCCCTACGGCAGTATTTACTATGAGACAACCTTTACCTTTAATTATAATCAATAAATAAAATGTATTGACAAGGACAAAAATGATCATCAAAATCTACAAACAATAATATATAATGAACTCTTATTGTCAGATTCTCCGGCGTCACAATTCTTTTACAGCAAAAAAATCAGAAACGTTGGATGAAAAATACATGTAAAATATATGGACATATTGATTCTTTCGTTAAAACTTTAGTTCTCGTAGGGTAATAGACTTTCAACAAAAGTATGGCATGTCTTCCTGTCACGTGTCATCAGGTCAAGGTCTGTCCACGTCTTCCTCGCCATTTTCATTTCTCTCTCCAGTTCTCATTTCCAATTTTTCTTCCGATCTACCACTAATTCTTCTACCCTGTTGATTGCACAACTACAGCTGCTTGGTAAGGCTGTCAACACGTTTCCTCAAACATGTTTTCTTACTATTCTTTTGTTCCACTGTCACGTGTCTGGTTCTTGTAATCAGTTCCACATTAGTGAACGTTTCGTACCATTTCGGGACCTAAGACACGTCAACGGTGAGGAATGCAGTCAGCGACCCATAGCTAGACTGCTTGCGTCAGGGTCAGCGAACCAGAGCTGACCAAGACCCTACTCCACCTCCAAGTGGTGGTCCTGGAAACAGGCTGCATCACTGCAGTCTGGCTGAGTGAGTAGGGATCGAAGAGGGAAGGCTAACCCGTCCCAAAAATGCCGTGCTGAAGTCGGATGTGTCGGCCGAAAGGCGCAAATATCGCAGCTTCGCTGTAAACGGACACAACGCAACTAACGTCCTTTTCAGGACGAACGAAGAACCATTTCTGTCCTTCTATTCGACCAAAGCACCCATTTATGAAAGTCTGTAACTTCTTGCGGCTTTTCTTTTGTTTGGTTGTTTGTTTGTTGTTGTAGTTTTTTGTTCTATATTTTTCAGTGCCATACAGTAGAACTGACTAGACATTCGAGTTAAAGATTCTGATTACAGGAATCTATTTCTTGTGATATTTCCGAAAACAATGGAAGCCTCTTTTGCCTTTTGTATCCTTATTTTTGGTATTATTGTTTGCCCCTCCAACTGTCTTTATTGCTGCCAAGATACATGCATGATTCTACATCTTCAAGTGGTGTTCTTCAAGTGGTGTTCTTCAAGTGGTGTTCTTCAAGTGGTGTTCTTCAAGTGCAATCGTTTTATTATTTTCCGCATTCTATTATTCTTTTTTTTTGCACCTATGTTTTACCAGGGGACCGTAAGAAGATCAAAGAATAGTTTTTTGTAGCCCAGGGGTTCTCAATAATTGTCTCATGGTTCCCTTTTGACCCACATTTACCTCTGTGCCGTCCCCATCATAGTTGCTGTTAGCTGGAAAAAAATACTTCACCATCTTACTGTGGCCACCTAGAAATATGGCATTCCCCCCCCCCCCCCTCGGGGGGGGGGAGCTTTATGAACCAGGTTGAGAATCACTGCTGTAGCCTACCATACATCTAGTAAAAGCGACAAAGGAGGGTTGAACCTGGGGCTGGTACCTTATCTTGTTTAAACTTTGAGTAAGAAAAAAATACTGTAAAAACTGTGAACAAGTAATTTTAATTAAAAGTTGTGTTTAAGCACCAGTGGAAAAGGGGTTGAGAGATCTCTGTAATGGGATATCACACACATTAACAAAACCAATTGACAGCATTACAAAGCAATCCTTGTAACAGAACACCACCCCCCCCCCCCCCCCCCCCCCCCCCCCCCCCCCAACCACCCCCCCAGGATAAGAGAAATAGAAGGTAAAAGTAGTACCATAACAGAAACTGCCGTAGGGATGTGACATGTTACAGACTTCACCATACAAGGTCTGGCTTTTTCAGGTCAGGTGATCAGTTTCCTTCCTCGCTGCCTTTGCCTTTCCTAACTGTGCAGCAGCCTATCTAACGCTCAAGAGAAAAAGATGGAGGCAAATATATAAATATATATAACATAAATATAAACACGTGCGGGGAAGAGAACTTGAATAAGATATAAAAGAGATAAAGAAAACATGTATATACCTTGATTAGATGGCATAGGAGGTAGGGGTTTGGCATGTTTTTGTTAAAGACTTGTTCTTCACGGGGAGCTAACAGATATTGATTGATTGATACATTATTCGGGTGATCTTTGGAAAGGACCCACTTTTTAAAAACTTAGTGCTTGTTCTGCATTATTTTTTTTTCATTTTATTTATTTTTCAGTATCGCGAAGACGAATATTGTACAAATCCTGAAGCTGATAAATGTATATAGAAAATATCATGGAAATATTTAGTGAACATATCTTGAAGGTTGTGAGCTAATATTGCTGAAATCCTGGATGTAATCGGAAAATATAACAAAATGCATGAAGTTGGTAGGCGAATATGGCAAAAATCGTGAAGCAGATAAGTGAATATATAAAGTATCACGGACATTTTTGGCGATTATTAAAAAAACAATCATGAAGTTGGTAGGCGAACATAGAAAAAAAATCATGAAAGTTGTAAGCTAATATTGCAAAAAACCATGAATGCACTAGGCGAATATAACAAAAATCATGTAGATGATAGGCGGAGATTGTAAAAAGTAGTCAGGTGGTAGGTGAATATTGCTAAATTCATGACTTTGGTTAGTGAATGACTGACGTTTGAAAAATACTGATCTAGCCAAAAGGAAAAATGATACTAACATATTTGTTGTCTTGCTGTGTAGGTGTCAGATAATTTCTTTGCTTGTTGTTCTATGACTTTCTATAATTATATGAATTCCTTCTGTTCATTCTGGAATTTGCAAAAGCGACACCATATACTTATACTTATGAGTCTTATCTCACCAACCAAGATCTGCTTACTCGGAGCAAGCAAGAGGACATGCACACCATTATAGCTGGCAGACGCTGGAGCTGGGTTGGCCATGTCCTCAGAAGAGACCCCGATGCCATCACAAGAACAGCTATGCTTTGGACCCCTGAAGGAAAACGAAAGAGAGGCCGACCAAAAACAACTTGGCGGAGGACTGTGGAGGCTGAGATGCAATGAATGAACCAGAGTTGGGGCACTGTACGAAGGATGGCCGCCGACCGAGCAAAGTGGAATCAATTTGTTGTTGCCCTACAAGACGCCACCAGGTGTAATGGCCACTGACTTTTTTGACGGTCGGCGGCTAAGGATCAAAGAAGAAGATGAGTCTTATCAATGTCAATTATTTTTTAAAATGTAAATAACTTACTCCCCGTTCTTTTTCTCTTCTGTTTCTGTTTGTGTGTTCCCGACGAAGGCTTAGTGGCTGTTACGTATGCACTATTTTTCTCTCTTGTGCTAGTTTTTAGTTTGGTTTTGAGGACTATCTTCATTATAAACTGACAGCTCCATCAGTGCTCCGATCTCCTCCCTTAGATCACACAAGAAGGATCTCAGCACAGTGCACAAACTCCGAGTCACCAGCGAGAATCCCAATGTGTGTATGAAGGAATCACACATTCTATAAATATTTTTGTGGTGGGCAGGTTTCTAATTTTTAAATTTTGGAAGGGCAGCGACCTTATGGCCTACTCATTACGATTTCCAACTGCCGTGGGATTTTTAACATGCGCAATTTGCTCACGGGACCTCCTATTTTTTTTTTTTTTTGCCCTTATCCGAGAAGGTTAGGCATCTGATCTCACTACTTGTGCTAGTAAGAGACATTACTTTTTTTTGTTTACTCGCCAACTTTGAACTCTGAACTAGATGTAGCTAGCTGATTATCATTGCTCATGTTATTTCTAACCTTCTCACTTGTGTATTGTTCACCATTTGCAGGCAGAACATTTCGTAGACTGTCTTTCGTTCCTATTGTTATTGTTTTCTCTCCATTGATCTCTAAATCTAATTTTGCCACTGAACCCTAATCTGATACGGCGGTAGCGGCACAAAAGCCAACATTTGTCTTGAATTCTGCGGGTGCAAGATCAAGTTAATACATCTGTGAGGCAGTGCATCCCAAATGGAATATCACATGCTAGTGAGCGAAATGTATGGATTTAGCGCGCGTGTGTTGTTGGTGAAGTGTGCGATGAAATCATTTGTATGGCTGAAAAGAAAACAAGGCAGAAAAAAGTTCAACAATGCAGTAAACAAATATTATAAACAGCGCTGAAGCCGGTGATCTAGGGAGGGACTATAGGAACGCAGCAAGTGAACAAAACGTTCATAAATGACATTTTTCATTCATCATTACTCTCAGCTACTCAAGGAGCATAGGCCTTCAACAAACACATGCCAAGTCCTCCTGTCACGTGCCATCATCTCAAGTCCTTTCCACGTTCTCCTCATCATTTTCACCTCTGTTTCCAACTCTCTTCTCCATGTGCTTCTTGGTCTACTTCTGCCTCTCTTGCCCTGGGGGTTCCAGAACAAGGACTGCCTCGTAATGCTATCAACAGGTTTCCTCAGTGTGTGTCCTATCCATCGCCATCGTCTTCTTCTCTTGTTCCACTGGTATTTGTCTGGTTCTTTTCATCAGTCCCACGTCGGTAACGTGGTCATACAATTTTAATCCTTCTATTCTACGCAAGCACCCATTTATGAAAGTCTGTAGCTTTTTGGTTGCTGTTTTTGTTGTTCTTTATATTTCAGAGCCATACAAGAGTAATGACGGCATTTGAGTTGAAGATTCTTATTTTTGTGTTGGACTTGATTTCTCTTGATCTCCATATGTTTCCCAATGCAATGAAAGCTCCTCTTGCTTTTTGTATTCTTATTTTGATATCATTGTCTGTCCCTCCAACTTCGTCTATATTGCTGCCAAGATACGTGTACGAATCTACATCATATAATGGTGTTTCTTCAAGTTGAACCTTGTTATCCTTTCCTGCATTTATTCTCATTATCTTTGTCTTTTCTCTGTGCTAAAATGTGTACTAAAATGACATTATAGATCCAAAACAATTTACTACGCGACTTATCAAATCATCGTCTTTCAATCAAAAAGATCAGCGATCAGCATTTTAAAAACATGAATCCAAAATTTCCAGGACTGATTTACCAGCCCGTTTCGGGCATTATTACAAATGTTTAAAACATATCATTTGAGTGATGCCAAGACACCTGTAACACCATTCGGGAATTTTATATAAATATCTGCGACATTTTTTCATGCGTATAGTTTTGAAATGAACTCGCAAAAAAAAAAAAATACACACACACGCGCGCGCGCACGTACGCACGCACGCACGCGCGCGCACACACACACACACACACATATATATATATATATATATATATATATATATATATATATATATATATATATATATATATATATATATATATATACACACACACATATATATACATATATATATATACACGAGTATATATGTGTATATATAGTGAACAGTATAAGTGAACAGTATAAGTGATGAATATGGACTCAACATTAATATTGAGAAAACAAAAACTATGATAATTAGCAAAACAGACGATAAACCCACATTAAAGATAAGCGTAAATGGGAAAATCCGGGAACAAGTCAAGAGCTACGTATATCTTGGTCATATAATAACAGAAGATGGCAGATGTGAAACAGAAATCAAGAAGAGAATAGGAATGGCCAAAGCTACATTCAACAACATGAAACATATACTGACATCTAAACAGTTATCTCACAAATTAAAACTGAGAATCATAAAGTGTTATATATATTCTGCATTTCTGTATGGTGCAGAAACATGGACGATGAATAAGCATTTGGAAGAAAGAATTGAGGCTCTTGAAATGTGGATATATAGAAGAATGGGGCGTATCTCATGGAAAGAGAAGAAAACAAATAAGGAGGTCCTAGAAAATCTAGGTATGAAAAGAGAACTAATGAGGGAGATCAAAGTTCGGCAGCTAAAATACTTTGGCCACATAAAAAGGCATAACACCTTGCAGAAGACCATAATAGAAGGGAGAGGTGAAGGCAAACGTGCAAGGGGAAGACAGCGCTATAAGTGGGAAGATAACATCAAGAGATGGACAGGAAAGAGTCTATCAGAGTGTACCACCAAGACAAGAGACAGAACACGTTGGAGATCCATTACAGCCAACCTTCGTTGTGGAGATGGCAGCTGATGATGATGATGATATATATATATATATATATATATCGTTCATCCTTTCAGTGTTTGTGCATCTCTTCCTTTTGCCCATCCTTCAATGTTTGTGCATTTCTTCTTTTCGCTCATCTTTAAGTGTTTGTTCATATCTTCCTTTTGCTCATTCTTCAGCGTTTGTCCAAATATCCCTTTCGCTTATCCTTCCTTTTTTTGTTCATATCTTCCTTTCGCTCATCCTTCACTGTTTGAAGTTAAAAAAAAGTAAAAACTATAAGAATAAGCACATACGACTGTCACGAGCGGGGGAGGTTTTTAGAAATATTTGTCGATTTGACAATTTTAGTGAAATCGACAAAGAAAGTGAACTGTCAGATTTATAGAGAAGACACAGATAATGTGGGGAAATAGGGTGACTGTAAGACCAGCTATCTGTCTTGCCAAGCCGACACTCGCTTATAGTCTTACAGATTACCCGCACTCTCTTCTTTATCACAGACAGATAGAGAATATAGTAAGAGCTAAATTTGTATAGAGAAAGGTCATGAACAGCGCAGTAACAAAAGGTTAAAATTTATTAAATTCTTGAAAAGTAGAAAATATATCAAGTGTATCAGCACACCCCAAAAAGAAAAAAAAAGAAATGCAGCAAAATCACAAATTACCAATTACAGAAACACATCAATGGGAACTTCTTCTTCCTCTTCTTCCTCGTTCGCCCTGGAAAGGACGGTGGTTGCGTTGTGTCTGTTTACGCCGTAGCTGTGATATCTGCACCTTTCGGTCGACACATCCGACTTCAGCACGGCATTTTTTGGGACCGGGTTTGCCTTCCCTCTGCAATCCGTACTCGCTCAGCCAGATTGCACTGCTGCAGACTGTTTCCAGGACCACCACGTGGAGGTGGAGTACGGTCTTGGTCAGCTCTGGTTCGCTGACCCTGATGCAAGCAGTCAAGCTATAGGTCGCTGACTGCATTCTCTATTGCTGCATCTTTTGGTCCCATCAATGGGAACAAAACCAACTGTTCTGCCCCAATCCATAAACTAAACCCAGAGATAAATCCTTCGGCCGTATGTGTACGATACAACACTATCACAGTGTCTTAAGTCTCTATCCAGACTGGAGGAGTATACTTAATCCACTGAGGGAAAAGCAAACGCTATCCTTGCGTAGCCGTCACACATTACTAACACGATAAGCTGTAGGTTTATCTCTAGTCTTTCTACTGACCGCTAATACGGGCGGGGGTTTTGACTGACCAGAAGTATACAAGACGAGGTCTAATTAGGAAGTTGTCCTCTGCGCTATTATCCAGCGCGTGAAATAGGCCTGCGTGCTTGATGCTTAAATCCGATTTGGGTTGGTTTTGAACTTTATGGTGACTGAGCGCTCAGTTTACGCACACAGTCAGATTCTTTCAATTTCAGCTGGTGAAGATGAGGTATTGGATGCCACTAAAGCTCTGACTTGTATTAAATCAGCGAGTAGTAAACCACTACTGCACAATAAGATTTCAGATTTGCTGTTGCTGGTTCTACACTGCATGAGCTAAATTCCCGTTAGAGGGCTTACGTGAAGAGGGTTGCAATTTCAGGTACGTTATGACAACTATTACAACCGTTCGAGGAGAATATTACATTCCTTGACTGAGATCCAGCTGGAACAGTGGGGTACCCTGGAACTGAGACCAAAACAAACAACCTTTACATCAAGCAAATAAATACAATCATAACTAAGGTATACTAAATTGTTAAGCCCCATTCTAGTATGTGTATTTTAATTATGCTAGGTAAATCTCGGTGCCGTCTGTATCCACACGCGTTGTCCTCCTGCTAATTCCACTCTATCAATTATCAGCATGCGGTCGCATAGGCTAAAATATCTTGTGCCTACATGTACATCTCAGCATGTGCGCTGACAGAAACAATTTGCTCGATGTCTTCTTCCAACTCAACATATGGGTTGTCCAATCAAGTGGTTCCCGTTAAGAGGGTTTACTATTAATCATATCATTACTTGACATTACATTAAATATTAGCACTAAATACATTACACAATAAAATTGTTTGCGCCCCGTTGGGTCGATACACAGAAGGAAAAGTAATTACTTCCCAACAATTGAATACATGAAAATGCAATGTTTATGCTATTATATTACATGGTGACTTAAACATAGTATATAATTATATGCCTGGCCGATGGCTGCTTCCTAGATTGCCGTGGAAGTTCTAAACTCGCATCTAACTACACAAGTAGGCATATCATAATTCCACACTCAACGACGAGAAGTTTCTCTCAGAAAGTAATAAGTAACTACCTCTTCTAATTTAGTTGTAATAACGAATAGTCGTCACTCGTCAGGTTTAAGTGAGTAACTTACACCACTGACGTTTCCCTAAAGTAATGACAGCTTTTTTTAGCTTACTATTTAACCCAAGGTAAGCACTGAACAGACTATGAGGTTCTTCGCCTAGTAACTATCTGTTAGCGTAAGTTTACCATTAACCCATTGTTAACAATAACACCAGGAGACATCTAACAGCTTAAGCACCTGTTAACTTAGGCGGTAGACGGCGCTACATTAGTACTGAATCACGTTTACTTAGGAGAATTTACTGGAAAATAATTCAAGTCATACTGCTGCCAGTTATATTAAACTAAACATGTATTATATAACAAAATGTCAACATACCCCGCGATGCCAAGAATTTTTGTCACAAGTCAAGATTTTTGCCCACAGTCGTATGTGTCTCATTTGGATCATCAGCGGGCGGGTAAAATTCACGAGAGTACTTGACTGAGTAAAACTATATAGATTTATAGTTTAAAATCAGACGCTGAACCCAAACATCTGGCATTGTATGTTTTCGCAGGTGTTCGGTCGCTGTGATTTTACAAGCGTAATCCCGAGTACCATAACTTTATTCTAGAGTCTACATCAGAAGACAACAGACACGAGAAAGTCCCCTGCATAAGACATAATATTATCTCTCGCCAGCCGCCATATGAAAGGGACGGCTATCAAGGGCCGCTACCAAAGTCTTAGAACGAACGTGAGTTTCTGTCCCCGGAAATGGAGATGAAAATGGGGATACCCAGGTATCAAAGGGTTTCCTCTTTGCGCCGCTCACGCTACCAACTTTAGTAAGACAGCGGTTCGTACGTCAAAGAATCTATTTACTCGGCCAGTGGTCAAAACACTGTTACGAGCGAAGAGCGTTCCCCTAGTTGGGCAGACTGCACGTGCGTCTTAGGTAAGATTACCACAATCGCCGGTCGCTGGCCACCAAGAATCGAACGATGCATTTATAATGAGCAAGAAACGAAAAGAAAACCCCAGCCACGCTTCCGGGTGGGTGTCTGAGAGGGGAATAATAGGGTTACCGAAGCCATTACAACAATGTAAAGAAACGAAATACATATAGCCTGTGGAACCAGAAACAATTTAGAAGAAAAAGGAGAAGGGGGCGGATTGGACAAGACAAATTATCAGTCATTTTGTCACAATGACTAATAGTAGTAAATAAGAACTGTTCAAAGTATTCAACAAGACACGAAAAAGCATTTGGTGATTGTTATGCCCTCAAACCCAATTGTGATTAATATTTGAACCAGCTAATTCATAGTTACATTGACAATCAGAATCATATGACATCGTGGTAGAGGCAAGTGTAGATAATGTATCAAAAGCGACGGTGAAAGAAAAAAGAGGCACATAAATATACACAATCGCGAACGATCAAATTTTTTTTTCCGCACTGAGTTTTAGAGTTTTGTCTTGGGTGATTTATCTTTTGTAATTATTGTCTGTCTGACTGTTTTTAACTCATAATTAATGCTTTCAGCCTTCCTTTCTTTCCTTTTTTTCTTATTTTTTTCTTTCTATCTTTCTTTTTTCTTTCTTTCTTTTTTCATCTATTGCTCATCATTTGCATCTCAAGGATTGCTCAATATTAGTATCAAATCCAGCACATGAAATGAAACATAACGAATTATTATTTGTTCGTCTCTGAAAACAAACGGGATGTAGAAACATCGGGGCTGTGAACGAGGAAGCAAGTGTAACAAGTGCAACAAATATGGTAGACCAAGCAGATCATCATAACACAAAATAACTGAGAATGACAGCAGCAGTGATATAAACAAGTGAAACACTTTACAGAACCGAACACCATAAATTATGAAAATTATTATGACACTTTCGATGTCGTCATAAGATGGAGAATTTTTTTTTTAATTTGGGTTTTGCCTAGAGATGGTAACGGGAGCCGTGGTGGGGCAGTGGTTAGTGCACTAGTTTCCTAGCTCGGTGGTCCATGGTTCGATCCCCAGTTGAGGTGGGATTTTTAAGACAACAAATGGCTCCGGGGTCGACTCAGCCTCATGGATTGGGTACCAGAGCAACTCTGGGAAGGTTAAGGCTGCCGTCGTGATGCTGACCACATCACCTCTAGTGTGCCGATGGTCAAGAAAATAGGGGCCTAACACCATATTCCTAATATACCTCTATGGGCGTGTAACGGGTTCCCTAGCTGTGGTAGCGCGCTCGCCGTTCAATCTAGATAAAAGGTCCGTTAGTTATATTTTGGCATATTTCCAACTATAAAACACCTATTGATCTGGTATGCCGGAGACTACAGCCATGGAGAATTTACTAAGGCACTCGACCTGTTTCTGCCTCATGGTTGATCTTGGCGATTGCGGTTGTCACACTGTGTTATAGATGGTTGTCACACTGTGTTATGGATGGTTGTCACACTGTATAATGGATGGTTATCATACTGCGTTGCCACACTATGTTATGAGTGGTTGTCACACGGTCTTATGGGTGGTTATCACACTGTGTTATGGATAGTTTTCACGCTGTGTTATAGGCGGTTGTCACACTGTGTTATGGGTGGTTGTCTCACAATGTTATGAGTGGTTGTCACAATGTGTTATGGGTGGTTATCACACCGTGTCACAGGCTGTTGTCACAGTGTGTTATAGGTGGTTTTCACACTGTGTTATCAGCGATTTTCACATTGTGTTATGAATGGTTGTCACACGGTGACATGGGCGGTTGACACAGTGTGCTATAGGTGGTTGTCACACTATTTTATGTACGGTTGTCACACTGTATTAAGCATGCCTATCACACTATGTTATGGGTGGTTGTGGCGTTATAGTCATATTGTCTCAGTGCGTAGCCAGTTAACCTCCACTTTCTTGCCTTTATCTGTATCAACATATTTATTATAGTTTGTCTATAAGAGTCTTGAGTTCCGACATTGTTCTATCCACTTAATGTTGACAATTTCTCTTGAGCTGATATTTACAAACTCTTCACCCCCCCCCCCCCCCCCCCTCCCCCGGAGATCTCTAAAGATACAAAGAAAGAATAAGACTACACCAACCTCAGGCATGTCGTATCAGGCGATTTATTTGAGGATATGCATGGGGGCTGGCAACCTCATCATGTCAAACTAATTGCTACAGAAACTAGTGCTTCAAGAGCATGAAGATGTTCTGGGCAGGCTTCCTGAAAGGAGACCAGCTGTAGCATTTCCCCATAAATCTATATAAAATCACAGTTTTTTTCTGTCAGTAACGCTAAGGGATGCAACTTTGGTTGAAAGTTAGACACTAATTGTATTGTTTCCCTTATATGTACTCTCCCGAAAATAGTAACACTTACCACAGAACAATGCACAAATGACGGTGTGCACAAAAATATATTTATAGAATGTGTGATCCCGTATACACACATTGGGATCCTCGCTGCTGCTACGTAGTTCGTGTACTGTGGTGATGCACAGTGGTTTTATAAAATACTTTTGAATAAATAAAATTGACGGTAGGTGTTGGTGCTTTTGAATTTAATTCCCGTCTTATGGCGGGCTTTTACGCTAGTGCTGCAGAATGAGCGAAAAGGACACTGATAATGATGAATGATGATATGTACAACAAACATCTGCATCTTTTGACGATTAATAAAACAAGTTTCTTATTTCTGCGCATCGCGGTGCACCATACTTTTACAATTGTGTTAACAAGCCAAAGTTTCATAGTTAACTTTATCTTCATTTCGTGTGAGTGCCAGTTCGTAGTCAGATGTTAACACAACAGCTGCATAGATTATTTCAAGTCTAGGAAGGCTGTTGTTTACATTGAACTCCAAATTCTGATACAGTTAAAATCTCTACTTCAAACTCTGCGCTAAAATGTAACCGGGGTTTGTGTTTGCTTTCTGTCTCAGGTGTCATGAAACAAATACAGCAACATGTATTTACTGAGACCAAGACATTGTCAACAGAGGACACGACACGCATTCAGACAGCTAGTGAGATGAATTAACTCGTTATTTCTCTTTCTTAATTGCAAAGTGTCTGACTCAAAATTCAGACATAAGTCTTCATAAATTATTTGTATCATACGGCTGGAATTAGTAATACTGTAGTGGCATGCTGAGGATCTTTCATTGCTTTGGGAAATATAGAGAGATCAAAAGAAATCAAATCCAACACATACACAAAAAGAATCTTCGACTCAAAAGTCAAGTTATTCCTAGTGTGTGGCTCTGAAACGTCGAGGAAACCAAATAATCAGAAAGTTACAGAATTTCATAAATGGATGCTTGTGTAGAATAGAAGGATTGAAATGTTATGATCAGATCATTAATGTGAAACTTATGACAAGAAACAGACAAGAGTGGCAGTGGAGCAAGCGACGAGAAGAAGACGCTTGAGATGGACAGAACACACACTGTGAGAAAACGTTTGAAAGTATTAGAAGACAAGTTCTCGGTCTGGAATCCCCTGTGTAAAAGAAGGAGAGGTAGATTGTAGAGCACGTGGAGAAGAGAGCTGGAAACAGAAATGAAAACGATGAAGAAGATATGGAAAGACCTTGAGCAGACGGCACGTGACAGGGAGACTTGGCATTAGTTTGTTGAAGAGTTATGTTTCAGGGGAGATGATTAAAGCAGTTAATGACAACAACCTCTTGAGAATTTTAGATATTATAAATGAAGTATGGAGAGAAGAACAACCACCACAACAATGGAAAGACAGTATTATTGTAAAGTTACCGAAGAAAGGTGATCTATCAGACTGTAATAACTGGCGTGGTATATCTCTATTATCAGTACCTGGAAAATTATTATGTTGCATGATGTTAGAAAGACTTAAATTGCATGCTGACGAAAAGATTAGAGAAGAACAAGCGGGTTTTAGGCCGAAACGATCATGTATTGATCAAATATTCACACTAAGAACAATTATAGAAGAATCAGTGGAAAGGCAATCGCCACTTATTATCACCTTCGTCGATTTTCAAAAAGCCTTTGATAGTCTACACCGCCCATCATTGTGGAAGATACTTACAATCTATGGTTTTTCCAACAAAATATGTGAATATAATCAAAGCGCTATATGACAATGCAAGATGTTGTGTTAGAACAAATAAAGGGAATACAGAATGGTTTACAGTAGAAACAGGGGTGAAACAAGGCTGTATTATGTCACCACTACTTTTTGGAATAGCTATTGATTGGGTTATGAGAAACTATACCCACAATGAACAATTGGGTATAAAATGGACAAATGGAAAATTCCTGGGGGACCTGGATTTCGCAGATGATGTAGCATTCTTAAGTTCAACACCAAGACAATCCCAAGAAGCAATAAATAATTTGTGTCATCTCTCAGTTAAAATAGGTCTTCAAATAAATGCCTCTAAAAACTAAAGCTATGAACTTTTCTAACGAGACCTTTGATATCATCTTGAACGGGGAAAAACTACAGAAAGTTGAAAGTTTCAATTATTTAGGCAGTAAAATGACTCAGGATGGTGACACAACAAGAGAAATCCATACTAGAATTGCTTTGGCAGCTAGCGCCTTCAATAGATTATCTAACATTTTGAAATTACGATCATTGAATATACATACCAAGCTTCGTCTGTTTAATTCAAATGTTATCTCAGTGTTAACATACGGCTGTGAGAGTTGGAAAATAACAAAATCATTGGAGAACAAGCTGAATACATTCGAGAACAAATGTCTTAGAAAACTCATGAACATCAGTTGGAAAGAATTCAAGACTAATCGACAAATAAGAGAAGACTCTAGGCAGAAATATGTCTCTGACTATATAAGGAAAAGACGATGGTCATATATCGGTCATGTCCTACGAATGCAAAACAACAGAATACCACTACAGGCGCTCACTTGGGTTCCAGAGGGTAAGAGGAAAAAAGGAAGACCAAAAGAAACACTCAGAAGAACAATAATAAGAGAAGGAAGAACGTTGGGCCTAAATAATGTGCAAGAGCTAAGAGTGAGTGTCGTCGCAACGAACTAAAGGGGGTGCCGAATGTGGTTGAAAGTTAACCAATAATTGTATTGTGTTTCCGATTATATGTATCTCTCCTCCCGAAAATTGAAAAGTGCGCAAATTAAGGTTTGGCGTACATTCCTGTATTACCAACGAGTGCCAGAATAAACATACCTTTAATGATTTGTCTCCATATTAATTTTACTGTTTTACAGGCCTCGGGTTTACCCTTCGTTATGTGGTTATAACTGTTTATACAATACCAAAACCATACCCTCTGAACCTGTTTCTTCATACTGTTCTAAATGTCTACTAACATTTTAACTGAACACAGTAATTATAATGGTCTTTTGTCCTTGTGTGGACTGGCCAATACTGTATGATTAGTGGGAACAACAGGAGTGATGCGTCATTAATGGGCTAACTTTCCAATGGTTAAACTTCCGGAGTGTATGTCATGCGGTTCGCACTAAATGACACTGTATCAAGTACATCATTTTTGTGATGCCGTAGATGGCAGGGAGGATAGTGTTCTTCGCTTGGCATAGCTATGCGGGTTGTCCGCACGGAGGTTCCAGGGTTCGAAACCAGGGTACGCCACTCAATCTGTTGTTTTTCTGGTTGTCTAGTGTTCTACATTCTATATTTCCTACGAGTGACTGATAACAAACCTTTTATGTTTGTCTCATATTAAATTAACTTTTTACATGGCCTCGGTTTTCCCTACCTAAGTGCGTAAATCAGTATGATTATGGAAAGAACAATATTTAAAAAAGAGGCCACGAACAAATACGAAACATTTTGTCCGTATAATAAATGTTAGATATCACAGACAAACAACATAAAATCTTATCTTATCTAAGAATAAGTGTTCTTAGGGTCCAGTTTCTTGGCGTCTGATTTCAAAATCTGAAATCCGTTTAATCTCTAATCACGTCGGGTTCTTAAGAGAATAGAGAAATAAAAAAATTTTTTGGTAAACCGTTATTTTGCACCGTTTTCATTTTTACTATACTAACTTTTAAAAATTAAAAAAAAGCAACATAAAATTACTACTTTTAAACGCAAACATATGCCAATGACATATGTTACGCGATTTTTTCTTTTCAAATAGTTACTACTGTAATTTTGAAATAATTTCTTAGCAAAATATGGCTACAAGAAGTTGTAGAAATTCGGCTGACTGATCTGTGCCTGTTTTACGTGTGCGGATTATTTTACCGATCGTGTGACCAGAAAAAACTTTACAACCATTACTAAAAGAATAGCATATTAACTTTATTTCGATTACGAAAAGTTGATGATGCAAATAAAATCATGGAAGCCCAAATCATTTTTGATCGATACATTGGCAGGTTGATTTGCGAAAGATCGCCGAAGCATAAGTCGAATGCCTTTTAAGGTCGTGCCAGTAATAATGGCTGTGAACATACAAATCACACACGACTGATTGTTACTTCTGCTTGACAAATAGCCATGGTTACACTTTTTAAAAACTAGAAAGTCTGTGGTTTTATATCCTTAAATATGAATCGTATTCGAAACTCATGCCTCTATGATCCAATCACTTGGTCGCGATCCAAGTACCCACCAGAACAGTATCCGTTTCGGACTTTAATGAACCATCCAGGAAAGTGATAGTTTACCTGCTTTAGAAACTAATTCTGACTCGGATTATATACCGGTGAATTATGGTGTTCACGTAATTAACCATTCAGAACTTTCAGATCTAATACGTGATCTCGCTCTTACCAAAGGACAATCGTAATTACTCGGTTCGCGACTCAAAGAATGGAATCTTTTAGCGCCCAATACTTCCGAAATTCTAAATTTCGTTCATACTCTGCGAGCAGAGAAACTTGTTCAATACTTTGAGGATGGATGAATACATTGCATTTGCCAAAGGTTGTAAACGGTCCAATAGTAGCACATAGTCACACGAAAGGCGATTTTTTTCATCGATTCTTCTTCAAGATATCTAAAAAACCTGGTTAATTGCATAACAATCAAATTTTGATTTTCAACAATTCCACTCGCCTATCTGTTCATAAGAAAGAAACTTATGACAATATGGCTATAACTTTTTGAAAAAATAAAGTACAATGAACTACCAATAGTGCGGATCTTGATTGAGACCTAAAGGTCATTGCAATTCTCACGGCTACATGCAGACCTGGATAATATACTAAATTTTGTTGCTTCCGATGTGAATTGGACGCCGCAAACAGACAGAACATATGCAAGAAAGTTGGCCTATCCGGGATCAGTATTCAAACCTAGCTCGGCAAAAAAATGTAATCACGCGAGCCATAATTAAACAAAGACACCCCTTTCATTTAACCACAGTTTTACATATAAAGTTTGGGGCTCATTAAGATTTATGTAAAAGCGTTTAAGATAAAACGAGCAAAGCTTTCACATTATCTTCATGAGAAAAGTTATCCGTGCAATTTAGCGATGCAAAGAATAAGGAAGGTAAGCTTTTGTATGTACCAAATTAGATTAAATTTAATTGCAGACAAACAATTCGAGAACTTGTTACATGTAGGTAACTTCGCGCATGGATGGCAATTCTAAAATCGATCGTCATAACTTTCTGAATCACAAATCTGTCAACTATGTTGCAATATTTGATAAGCAGTGCATAGACTGCATAACATAATTATAGGGCTGTAAACTGTCCCTCAAAATCCCAGTAGCTCGTTCTACTTTTTTCCTTGACAACCTTGGCGGAATTCACCGAAGAACATGGAGAAATGACTTCTATCAAATATCGCCTTTAAGTCCCACGTTATCCAAGGACGGTGTGGAGTGTGACTTCATATTGCCAATTTTGTGGAATGCTTATCGCGATTGTAACCACATGCCATCACCGACGAAAGTCGACCTGCAAAGAAATTCATGCCTACCTGTGTATACTTCGTGTACGAATGGATGAAATACTTTATGCGTTGATAAAAAACTGTCAATTGGTAAAGAGATCCCGACCTGATTTTAGAAAGGATTTGCAGATTTAAAAAACAGCGAATTAAAATTACGAAACAACAGACGAAATGTTAGAGAAAAGAAAAAAAAAGTTTAGATAGTCATTTTAGTCAATTTACGGTCCATTATCACTGCTCCACATGTCATTTAGGAAGGTTACTCCATGTCTTCATATTTAATACATCCATATAATTTTCACTACAAATATCAAATGACGGTCGCCTGCAATGAAATGACCACAGTGGTAATAGTACCGTCTGTAATGCATGTAACCGAAATAACACACTATAATTAAAAACATGTCAACATTGAGGGGTTATTGCTAGTTCAGTATATATTTTTGGATGGCACAAAGTGAACTAGAACACAAGTCGCCATCAAACAAAAAAGCAATGCTCTCCTGCCCCGTACTATCTGTTCAAAGTCTTTCCATATTTTCTCCATTCTTTCATGTCTGTCTCCAGTTCTCTTCTCTTCGTATTTTCGGTTTCCCCTGTTACTTTTACTCTGGGGATTCAAGAGCAGTGACGGCCTTGTAGTGACATGACTATTTGCTTTTGTTCTTCAGTGTAGATCTCTGAGGCAGGACCAGATGAGAGCTTATCTGCATCAAGTATTCGTTATTCGTTACAGAAATTCGACTCTCTCTCTCTCTCTCTCTCTCTCTCTCGCTCTCTCTATTACCCGGGAATAAAAATCGTCTGTCTCATAAAAAGGTAACTATTATTTCGTCCAGAAATGTCTCTAATAAATTCATTTACCTTTCTCCCATAAAACAAACTATCTCTCTCCTTTAAGGCCAACTATCTTTCTCCCGTAAAACGAACTATCTCTCTCCCTCAAGTCGAACTATCTTTCTCCTGTAAAACGAACTGTCTCTCTCCCTCAAGTCCAACTATCTTTCTCCCGTAAAACGAACTACTTTTCCCCATAAAACAAACTTCCTCCCCCCACCCCACAACTCACACCACCAACTCACTACTCCTAAACTATCTCCCACCCTCCCTAGTACAATACAGAAGACGGAATTAAAAATTCGTTCCTGTCCTCATAAAAAAGGTAACTATTATATTCGTCCAGAAATGTCTCTATTAAATTCATTTACCTTTCACCCATAAAACATAACTATCTCAGACACTCCTTTAAAGCTTACCAACTATCTTTCTCCCGTAAAACGAATCTATCACTCACCCTCAAGTCGAACTAACTTTCTCCTGTAAGAAACGAACTGGTACTCTCCTCCACTCACGTCCCAACTATCTTTCTTTTCTCCCGTAAAACGAACTACTTTTCCCCATAAAACAAACTTCCTCCCCCCACCCCACACACACACACACACACACATATCCAGCCGTCTCCGTCTAAGAAATTCAAGTCACTTTCTCAAGGAGATCAACATTTCTCTAGCTTAGATATCAAAATATTATATTCTCTCTCACATGTCCACTCGCTACACTCTCAAAGAAGCTCAAATAATTAGCAAGATATTCAAAATAATTAGCTTGACATTTGAGTGCACTCCCCTCAAATAATGTTTCGTCCTAAAGATATATTAAATTTAGCTTATTAATTACGTTTGGGAATAATATTATTGTATGCATAATTATTGATTGATTGGTTGAAGGGCGATTATGGTACGGATATTATGAAGTCGTAAAGTCGAATATGATAATAATAATAGCCCCTTCAATCATAACCGACTATGGAAATGCGCCCCTGAGCTGACAGCCCTCACCTGCTTTTTTCTTTGGTGTTCCTTTAGACGTTTTCTCCTGCTTGCCGTGAGAGCTTCTTTTCGCCTATCTGAGGTGGCACCGTAGAGGGCATCGCCACTTGGTGCGATCGGCAGCCACATCCTCCGAGATTGTTGAGTTTATGTCCAGTACCCTCATGTTTCTCTTTCGCGTATCTTTGAACCTCAGCTGCGGTCGCTCAACTGTTTTTTTGCTATCTGCCAGTTGTCCGTAGAAGATATCTTTCAGGATGCGACCATCTTCCATGCGGCGGACATGGCTAAGCCAGCGTAGTCTGCTCTGTCTAAGCAGTGTATACATGCTTTGAAACTCGAATATATATTACCAGATTTTAATAGACATCAGTCAAATTAATGACGTTGTGTGTTAACTCGTGCACCGCTGATTGTTCTCGAATCCCCAGGGTAGAAGGAGACGCACGGAGAAGAGAACTAGTGACAGGCATGAAAGGAATAAAGAAAACATTGAGAAATCTTGAGCGGTTTCACTTTGTATGAATGTGTGGATAGCCAAAGCTCCCTGGATGCCGAAAAGTAATGAATAATTACAACATATTTTATAATTGTTTTACACGGGAGTAAAAGAAAGGGGGGAAGGGAAGGAATAGGAACAGAATAAAAGGAAACATCAACAGAAAAATATTGGAGAAGACGAGTGACAGTGAAAGTGACAGTGACAGTGAAAGTGACAGTGACAGTGAAAGTGACAGTGACAGTGAAAGAAAGAAGAAAAAAACAACCGTACAAACATCATAATCTACGAGAGAGGCGCCATCACGCTAAATATATCTTAGATCACACATTATTTCTTTGATCGAAGTCGATCTTCTAATCTCATTTCCAAATGGCGACATCTGCTCTTATGCCTTTTTGTTACGCTGCCGTTCGTTAAATTTCTACATAACAGCATGCTCCTTTAGACGTTATTGACGATCTGTTAACTTACCTAATTGAATATAATGATTGGGCATGGCAACTTGCATGCACATATAGTAGTTATGTCTCAGTAATAGATACTATTGCCGTCTGAAGTAATATTTAAAAAATTTCCATTTTTAATTTGGCTACTTAAGCTGTTTTTGAGCGGACTAATAGACCGTAGATTAGCTTTGGCAATGTCACAAATTGTAAGGAATTTTTACCTGGGATCTCTTTGGACCGTTTAGTTAATTTGTATACTTCATTTAACAAATGTTATAATTTATTTTCTTCTTCTCCTTCTTCTTCTTCTTCTTCGTTGTAATAAATGTATTCAGTATGAACGGTGAGAGAAAGGAAGGACAGAATGTCAGACGGGCCTGCTTGCCCAATTCTCAACCCTTTGAAAATAAAGTTTGTTCGTTCGTTCGTTCACTTTCAGGCGTCAACTTGAATATGTTCAAAGGAAGCAGCGGTCAGCTTGAGGCTATTTCTATCTACTTAGAGCTTTTCCAGGAATGGTACTTGTGACGGCCATATGCGCTTTCTCTGTTCCTCATATGTTGGACATCCATGAAGCAGATGTTCAGCAGTCATTTTATCGGTGTCACAGTTACACTAAAAGGTGTATCTTGAATTTTTTATATTATCAACAGTGTCGTCTGCGTTACTATTGGTTACATTTGAAATAGTGAATTGTTAGGGATGATAGAAAACTCTACACAAAGCGTTAATTTCAATCATTTGTAGCGTTCATCTTCATCATAACACTGGTTCAGATTTAGCTGTTTGCTTGTCAGTTTGACGAGTGGGTTTTACAAAAGAGTGAGAGAGCAACAGAAGGGCCGAAAAATCAAAGAGATAATCGAATGTTTATTCATTTATCATTTTCCTTTGCTTTCCATTCAGAACATAATGTCACCACTGCACGAAACCTACACCAAGCAGTCACATGATCTAGCAACAGTGGTTTCTGTGGCAACTTGTTTGACATCATGTTGTTGCCAGCCTCACGCACGACTTCATGTTAGTCGCCTGGCACGACATGCTTGAGGGTGTAGTAGTCCTATTCTTTCGTTGTTGTCTCTTCAGAGACCCCCCGGGACTACATAGCCGAATAATTATTAGCATTGTCAAAATGAAGAGAATTCTGTCAACTGCGGAGTGAGAGAAAAATTATTGGGAGACATAAAGAAGAAGAACAGAGGAGGCGAAGATGCTGCGCGGCAGGCAGGTCGGGACCTTGTACTGAATCATAATTGTTAATTTATAAGTCAGGTTAGGACATGTGTACTGAATCATAATTGGCAATTTATAAGTCAGGTTAGCTCAATGTACTGAATCAGGATTGGTAATTTAAAAGTCAGGTTAGGTCATTGATGCGTGCACCATGGGTTGAGTGATGGTGCCCGTGGTCTGGTTTTGTAAAGTGTGTAGATGTGTTCAGTCAAACAATGATCATACAAAATAACAGGGCAATCCACATTAGGACGTCAGTAAACTCACGACGTATAAAGTCAATGATTCTTGTAACAGCCGATGACGTTTTTCTTCATTATTTATTGTGGACGCCACAGTGACAAAATGGTTACGCGAATATGTTGGCACATCAAACAGTCATTATCACAGCAACATTCAATACAGCAATGGACGGTAGACAGCATTACAATGATGAGTCAGATGCATGTTATATTTCATAGTGCTGTAAATGTAGTCAGGTGAAAAAACTCCATCCTTTTCTATAACAGCCAGGAGATAACCAGATGTATGAGATCAGTTCACTCTCCTTAATCTGACTTCAGCAAGACAGGCACGTCTGCTGAAGTATAAATAATGTCCTCAAAAATATCCTCTAGATAACAAAGGTTTCCAAACCTAGTTCATGTAACAAAGTAGCAAGTAATGGTCCTTGGGACATGCATCAACCGATGCAGTACAATACAGCAACATGTGAGCTGGGAAAACATCTCGTGACGACGACTTTCGAAGACAGGCTATGAATCAAACGTCGCTCACGACCAAAAATCGATAGAGTTAATGAAAAGTTAATTTACCTTGCCTTCAGGAAATACACAGAAATATTACGCCTCCCGGCATGTGGAAATACACTAGAGGTATTATCTCGAATAAACGAAATATCCATTAAGAGGACTTCACATTCCTGACAGAACAAAAAATAGCGGAGATCCTCTCTCAGCGAGGCATCTTCCTAGCTATATCAAAATCGCTCACTCACTGGTGGGCGGAAATCGATCGACCAAGAAGCAAGACCAGTCATGCGCAGTCCAGCGCAAAATGACCACAGCTCAGAACTTAAGACGCAAGGACCTTTACTACGAACCAGCGTAAGAATGATTACCTTAAAAGGATAACCCAACAGGTTGCCAACCGTTTTTCTGAGAAAACGGCCTAGCATAGCAAACTTAACTGCATTCAATACCAACGCGAGGAGACAACTGCTTACCGAGAAAAGTGACTATAAATTTCAAGCAGTTGTTGCCCTTGCGTTACAAAATATATATTGTAATAAAACGATGTTGCGAGAATTTCTCACGCAACATATCACCACCTCCTCCCGATAAAAAAAAAAAATGTGGAACATATTTTTTTTTTTTTTAAATATCAAAGAGCATGCGATAAGCGGCTCAAAACGCACGAATTATGCGCTGATAATTAATTAAATTGCCTAACATGAGGCTAAATATAGAGTGTCTGGTGAGGATATACCTCAACAGAAAAATAAATATGTCTCAAAAAATATTCATATCGGGGAGGTGTCACCAAAACACATCACGTTAGCATGTAAACACAATATACGTATGCAAGTTACCATAATCATCATTAAATAGCATACTCTAATATTGTCTTAAAAAATATGGATGTACAAATCTGATAGAAAAATTTAATTAGTACATTATTTGACATGTAATGACATAAGTACATAGTAAAGTTAAAGTATATGACGATCCAGGACATATCCTCTGGCATTCCGAGGGTAAGTACACAATCTAGAACTCGTCATGCTTGATAATAGTAAGGTAAGTCCTCAGCTCATCAATGACATTCTGAGAAAGTACAAGCAATATAATGCTAATTAATAACTAATATGCTTCATAAGGTACAATACATTATTAATAATTGTGGCTGTTTAGTAAACTAACGGCCCTCATATTAACCACTCAGTCTTCCTCTATCATCTTAAAAAACGAACAGAAGAAGATGATAACAAAGCACGATAGTGTGTACATATAAAGTGAGTACAGATGTGCTAATCTATTGTAGTAATATAGGTGTGTTATGACTCTGTAATATATGGAAATATAGGACAGAAGTATTAGTTGGAGTCATGTGGGCATCTAGACAAAATGTCAGCCATCACATTATCCGCACCACGGATAGCTCGTACCGTGAAGTGAAAAGGTTGAAGAGCTATAGCATATCGAGTGGATCTCGAACTCTTCAAATTCTTAGTCTGAATAGCTGTAAGAGCTTTCTGATCAGTCTCTAGAATGAAATGTGCGCCCAGGAGGAATCTTTGTAGTTTTAGAATTGACCAAACCATTGCTAACAACTCACGGTCTAAAACCGAGTAGTTCCTCTCTGCCGCATTTAGTTTTCTAGAAATGTACATAACAGGATGCAGAGTATTTGCATATTCTTGCATCAGTGCTGCTCCAATCCCAGTGGATGAAGCATCACTCCGAAGAACAAAAGTCCTATCAAGAGTAGGTAATCTTAAGATGGGAGGAGAAGAAAATATATTCTTGATTTGGTCTAGGGAAGATTGGCATTCTTCAGACCAACGGACCAGATTAGGCGAACCTTTCTTCAACAATGTTGAGAGAGGTGCCATGATCGAAGATAAATTTGGAATAAATCTCCCATAAAATTGAATTAAACCTAAGAGACTCCTAACTTGTTTCTTCGTTTTAGGAACAGAGATGTTCAGTATTTTGGAAGTATTGTGGTCTTCTGTCTTCAAGAGACCATGACCAACACGATGACCCAGGAAAGAGATTTCACCAAAACCAACAAAAGCTTTAGAAGGTTTTGCTGTCAAATTATTCTCACGTAGAGTGGACAGTAAGTCATATAACCCTAAATAGTGATCTTCCCAGGTATCACTGAAGAGACAGATGTCATCTAAGTATGCGATGACATCCGAACGATGTGACAGAATTCGACGCATCATGCGAACGAAAGTGGCAGGGGCGTTCATGAGACCAAAAGGCATAACATTCCATTGAAATAGACCCCTAGGTGTAGAAAAAAGCAGTAAGAGGTTTGGCATGCTCTGCTAAAGGCACTTGCCAATAACCTTTAGACAAGTCAAGTTTAGTGAAGAATCTAGAATTAGAAAGTCTAATCAGTAGATCTTCTAACAAAGGCATCGGTTCAGCATCGAACTTTGTGACCTGATTCAATTTGCGATAATCAACGCAAATTCGTATGTTCTTATCCTTCTTCCGGACAATAACCATGGAAGAAGAATATGGTGAAGTCGATGGTTCAATTATATTTAATTGAATCATTTCATCCAATTCCTTTTCCACTTGCGACTGAAAGTGTATAGGGATAGGATAAGGCCTAACCCTAATTGGATTATTGTCGGTAAGAATTATGTCATGTTCTATGACATCTGTGTGTCCAGGAATGTCAGTGAGAACATCCTGAAATGTTTGTAACATCGACGAGACTTGTCGATGTTCGTCACCAGAAAGATTAGGAGAAACAGAAACGTTTTTCCAAGATTCCGTGGAATGTAATGGAACCACTGGAAGGGGAAGATTGACATCAGAGAAGGTAGATTCCTCATCCTGTATGACAGACAGGGATGAATAATGACCGTGAGGTGCAGGAGCATCATCCGTTGCCTGGAAAATAGGCAGCAAATAGTCCGGACGTTCGTGAAATTCCGAAAGCATGTTTATGTGGAAAGTTTTATGCTTTCCATCAATATCGACCACATAGTCGACATCGGAAATCCGAGAGACTATTGCATACGGACCTTTCCATGCAATAAGAAGTCTATTTTCCCTACTGGGGGAGTAAGACGAATGCTTTGTCACCTGGACAAAGTTGTCGTAGACATCTATTTTTGTTAGCAAACTGCCTTGCCTTTTCTTTAGCAATTTCTGATGAAGCAGTTGCTAGTTTACATGCCTCAATGATCTTTTGCCTCAGAGCAATAACATACTCATATGAGGATTGAGTTTCATCACTAATATCATCGGCAGTGATGAGATCGTGTAATAAAGACATAGGGCCGCGCGGACGCGCGCCAAAGACAAGTTCGAAGGGAGAAAATCCTGTGTGTTCATTAGGGACTTCTCTATAGGCAAAGAGAGCCGCGGGTAAAACCCTGTCCCAATCTTGAGGATGATCTTCAGTTATCTTACCAAGCAAAGTCTTGAGCGTTCTATTCAGACGCTCAACTAACCCATTAGACATAGGATGGTAGATACTACTGAGAGATCGTTCAATATGTAAGGTAGACATTACCTGTGACATAGTGTCAGATATGAGTTGAGTGCCATGGTCTGACAATATTTCTCTGGGGAACCCCAAGCGAGAAAATATCAACCAAAGAGCATCTGCGATATCTGTAGTAGATATGCTCTTAAGAGGAATAGCCTCTGGCCAACGTGTGCACATATCGACACATGTAAGGATGAACTGATGTCCTCTGGCCGACTTCACCTTAAAAGGGCCAATAATATCTATGGCCATTTTCTGAAACGGCCGAATAGGAATGTCAGCAGCCTGGATAGGCGCAGCATGTCGTGGTCCTCTAGATTTGACCTCCTGACATACCTTGCATGATCGGCAGTAAATACGAATGTCCTTGTTGACAAAAGGCCAAAAGAAAGCCGCAAGGACTCTCGACTTCGTACGGGAAAAACCCATATGTCCAGCACATTGCGAGTCATGAGCATGTTGTAATATTTGCACTCTCATGCTCTTGGGAACAAGAATTTGCGAATGTGCCGACGTAGTCGAATCTTGTACCATACGTACAAGTACGCCGTTTCTCATTGCAATCCAAGATTTTCTATTTGTATCCTGATTCGGATCACCTTTCTTCGCAAGAATGAAGAATTTTTTTAAAGAAGGATCTTCTTCTTGCAATTTTATGAAAGAGTCACGAGTAATCACTAAGTGACTATCTTGGCTATCAACTTCATTATCACCATTCAGTGAAGTTTCGGGTGTTTGTAGAGCTTGTGCTCTTGTAACTACTGCATTTGTAGCTTGCATGTTATTATCTTCCCAAGCAGCAATCTGCTGTGGGGTACACTCCCTAACTCCGTGAATACGACCAATAATAAGGTCCGCAATAGGATTAGGTAAAAGACAAGCATGCACATCTCCTGTAAAGAAAGGAGTGGCAATGCGAATTACAGCAGTAGGATATTTTTCTAGAGTGCCGCCAAATGTGACACATTTAATAACCTTTCCTGTAGCACAAGATGGATCTACAAGCGATTGTCTAACACCAATAGTGGTGCATCCGGAATCGAAAAGTAGTGAGACCGGAGTATCATTAACAAGACCCTTATGTAGGATTAAAGAACCCCTCCCGTCATGCGCAACAGCAGCAGGAAGAGCGGGAAGAGGGTGACCACAACTCAAAGTAGTTATGGTACCCGGTTCGAATAAAGTACTGCATTGGGGGCATTTGTTTGCTCTCTCAAAGTCAAAAGCAGAACCAGTGACGGCGTCAAAGTTTTTATTATCAACACCATGATTACAGGCTCCCTGAGTTTCCTGTTGTACAGAATTAGCCTGCTGATATCTCTTTTTTTTGTGTTGAGATCTACCCCGACTATTATTACCTCTGAAGTTATCAGAGTTATTATTATCTCTGCAGTTATTATTGTCTCTATTGTAATTGTTATCATGGTTCGAATTCCAGTTTCCACGATTACTTTCATGTCCACATTGATGCGAACATCTATTTGTTTGGTTTTGAGGTCTTCGGCAGGAATAACCTCTATTACCATATCCTCTTTTGAAATGCCTATAATTATTAGGGTGATAGTAACGAGTACTATCAGGTTGTCTCCAATTCTTCGAAGAAGAATCACCATGAAATTGATTTCCATGATTTTGACAGAAATTACCGCTACTCTTTCTATCAAAATTTTGTTGGGATCTACGAGCAAAGTTTTGACCATACGGTGCTGCCGAAGCAACTGGTAAACCTTCTTTCACCTTAGAGTTACCCATGGTTATGTGTGGGTGCGCAGTTACGTATTGGCAACAGAAATCTTCCATTTCTTTTATTGTTTTAGGTTTACGTTCATGAAGGAAAGCAAGGAAAGACTCATTGACAGACGACATGACTTTGTCTCTAAGTATTAAGTCCATAAGTCCTTCATAAGTTTTTTCCGTCTTAGATAGTTCAACCCATCGTGAGAAAGTAATGCGTATTCTTGCTATAAACTCGGAGAATTCAACTCCAGTTTCAGGCAACATGTTTTTAAATTGTAGACGATAGCCGTCTTCGTTAAGCTGATATTTCTTTAACAAAGCGGCCCTGACAACCTCATAATTGTTCTTGTCAGGTTCATCCACCATATTTAACATACTTAGAGCTTTACCTGTCAGTATCCCTGACAACTGATAAACATATTTTGCTTTGTCTATGTTATGAGCTTTACATGCTTGTTCAAATCTGTCCAGATAGAACATTATGTCATCACTGGAAGGATTAAATGTTGGTAACTTAATCTTAAAAGTATCATTATTAGACTTATCAGAAGATGAGCTCTTGTTTGCATCATTAGCATTACTCATGCTCGTCAATTTTAACTTCTCCAACTCTAAAGCTAAGAGTTTTTCTTCATGTTCCATTTTTGCTTTTTCTTTCCTCTCATCAGACTCTCTCTGTAATCTTCTTTCCTCAGCCTCAGCCTCTCTTTGTAACTTTTTTCTCTTCAGCCTCAGCCTGTAGTCTCTTATTTTCAGCCTCTTTCTCAAGTCTCTTATTTTCAGCTTCTTTCTCCAGTCTTTTATTCTCAGCTTCTTTTTCAAGTCTTTTATTTTCAGCCTCTTTCTCCAGTCTTTTATTCTCAGCTTCTTTTTCAAGTCTTTTATTTTCAGCCTCTTTTTGAAGTCTTTCAGCTTCTAGTTGTAGCTGGAGTTTTCTCTCCTCAGCTTCTGATTCCCTTTTTAGTTTTTCCATTTCCATTTGGAATTTTCTTTCATCTGCCTGCATCTGCAGTCTCAGATTCTCAGAATCTATCTTTTTTCTGCTCAGCTTCTGCTTTCTGTCTTTTTTCCTCAGACTTCAGCGCTTTGTTATATAGAGCAGTAGCATACTCTTCCAATTTATCATCAGTCTTTCCAAGGGATTTACCCTGTTCAATAAAGTACTCAAGTGTAGACATGTTGTCTAACATATGAGTCCAAAAACCTGAAATAATTAACTAATTTATTTCAAACCTAAGTGTAACAAGTCTTAATTAAGCACTTGTATATTCACATCACATTATATTATCCCAGTCTCTGTGGGAAAACAAGTCTCCAACCAAAGAACTTGTATATGAAATGTCAACAATCAATTCTTTATCATAAGTGCACTTCTGATTCAATAGTGCACGACACTATTCATCATTCATTTATCATCAGTATAGTAGTAGCAGTTCATTAGCATAGCCCATTAATTAATTACTATAACTGTAAACAATGACTATGTAAACACAAGCAGAGTGTAAACACTGAAAATGTAAACAATGTAAACAATGTAAACAATAACAATGTAAACAATAACAAAGATCAGCAACAATACAAAAACGTTCGCAGAAATCAACTAAAAATAAAGCAGAAATTAATGAAATATCACAAAAAAATGTGACGATATCTGCGATGGAATTAAACAAAATACATGACACCACAGTGTATAAACAAAAATGTTGTATGAAACTAAACTATAGTAAAGATGAGGCTAACAAATACAAACAAATCAAAACAAAACTAAAGAATGCGAAATAATAACGAAAACAATATTAACACATGTCATCACAACTAACATAAATAGCAACAGATGTCGCTTAGCAAATTCCAGTATCGGAAATTTGCACACCCTATAGAAAACGCTCACAATAGACGACCTCTATGACGTGGCATGATCTAAGGGAGACACCACCCAACCGAGAACCCGCTGAAATATAAACATATAAATATACGAATAACATATAACAATAGAATGAGATGATACACAGAAGACTCAGTAGAAGTACAAGGGCACAGTTTACATACAAACAGGCCACTTAACTTATAGGCTTCCAATCGTAGAACAGCAGAAAAAAACAGATGTCAATCAACGTCCTATAGAGCGAAGCTCCAACGATGATGGCACATCTGAACTGCTTCCACTGCTAATACGATGGTACTAGAGCTTCTGGAATACTGTATGTTGAGTTGTTCCGGCACTTGACCTTCTAATCCAAAATGTAAATTGATGGGATTCGGTTCTTGGCCTTCTTCAGAAAACAACCCGTTTCAACCGGCACTTGACCTTCTCAAAAAATGACAGCACTGGAACCTTGACAGCAGCAACTTGCTTGACTTGCGTTAAAGACAACAGCAGTCCGTGTTATCCGGCAATATGCAACAACGCCGGGTACTGTCAAATTCATGTTTCAGCCAAAAAATTGCAATTTTGACATTTACCGGGCAACGCCGAGTAATTTGAAAATTTTGAAGATGTTGACTGTCTTGAAGAATGTTGATTTCTTGAAGGATGCTGATGAATTCTTGTTGAAAATGAAGTGGGTAAGGGACCCCGTGTATGCTGGTACCAGATCAAACCAGCTTATGGCCACCAAATGATGCGTGCACCATGGGTTGAGTGATGGTGCCCGTGGTCTGGTTTTGTGAAGTGTGTAGATGTGTTCAGTCAAACAATGATCATACAAAATAACAGGGCAATCCACATTAGGACGTCAGTAAACTCACGACGTATAAAGTCAATGATTCTTGTAACAGCCGATGACGTTTTTCTTCATTATTTATTGTGGACGCCACAGTGACAAAATGGTTACGCGAATATGTAGGCACATCAAACAGTCATTATCACAGCAACATATTCAATACAGCAATGGACGGTAGACAGCATTACAATGATGAGTCAGATGCATGTTATATTTCATAGTGCTGTAAATGTAGTCAGGTGAAAAAACTCCATCCTTTTCTATAACAGCCAGGAGATAACCAGATGTATGAGATCAGTTCACTCTCCTTAATCTGACTTCAGCAAGACAGGCACGTCTGCTGAAGTATAAATAATGTCCTCAAAAATATCCTCTAGATAACAAAGGTTTCCAAACCTAGTTCATGTAACAAAGTAGCAAGTAATGGTCCTTGGGACATGCATCAACCGATGCAGTACAATACAGCAACATGTGAGCTGGGAAAACATCTCGTGACGACGACTTTCGAAGACAGGCTATGAATCAAACGTCGCTCACGACCAAAAATCGATAGAGTTAATGAAAAGTTAATTTACCTTGCCTTCAGGAAATACACAGAAATATTACGCCTCCCGGCATGTGGAAATACACTAGAGGTATTATCTCGAATAAACGAAATATCCATTAAGAGGACTTCACATTCCTGACAGAACAAAAAATAGCGGAGATCCTCTCTCAGCGAGGCATCTTCCTAGCTATATCAAAATCGCTCACTCACTGGTGGGCGGAAATCGATCGACCAAGAAGCAAGACCAGTCATGCGCAGTCCAGCGCAAAATGACCACAGCTCAGAACTTAAGACGCAAGGACCTTTACTACGAACCAGCGTAAGAATGATTACCTTAAAAGGATAACCCAACAGGTTGCCAACCGTTTTTCTGAGAAAACGGCCTAGCATAGCAAACTTAACTGCATTCAATACCAACGCGAGGAGACAACTGCTTACCGAGAAAAGTGACTATAAATTTCAAGCAGTTGTTGCCCTTGCGTTACAAAATATATATTGTAATAAAACGATGTTGCGAGAATTTCTCACGCAACAGTCATGTGTACTGAATCATAATTGGTAATTTAAAAGTCAGGTTAGGACATGTGTACTGAATCAGGATTGGTAATTTAAAAGTCAGGTTAGGTCATGTGTACTGAATCATAATTGGTAATTTAAAAGTCAGGTTAGGTCATGTGTACTGAATCAGGATTGGTAATTTAAAAGTCAGGTTAGGTCATGTGTACTGAATCAGGATTGGTAATTTAAAAGTCAGGTTAGGACATTTGTCCTGAATCAGGATTGGTAATTTAAATGTCAGGCCAGGACATGTGTCGTGAATCAGACTAAGTAGTTTATAAATCAGGTCGGGACATGTGTGCTGTGTCGGACTAAGCAGATTATAAGTCAGGTCGGGACATGTGTACTGTGTCAGACTAAGTAGTTTATAAGTCAGGTCGGGCAATATGTACTGTGTCAGACTAAGTAGTTTATAAGTCAAGTTGGGACATGTGTGCTGTGTCAGACTTAGTAGATTATAAGTCAGGTCTAGACATGTATACTGTGTCAGACTACGTAGTTTATGTCATGTTGGGACGTGCGGGCTCGAACAGAATTGACAATTCGTAAGTCAGGTCGTGGCATGCGTACTGGGATAAGACTTGGCAGATCACAAATGAAATGGCGGCACGTGAATCAAGGGTCACATGTCACATAACAATGAATAAGACCGCTACTCCCTACTAAACAAGTTTAAAAAGTGACATTGGAAATCTTTGTTTGGGGCCAGAAGCCTCATGAAGTTAGATAGACAGTGCTACGAACAAGAGAAATCACCACTGCCAGGAAAGCATCAGGTGTTTAGGCACAGGTAGGTAGGTACCTGCAAGAAAGCCAACTTGAGTAATGGTCATTTGCATCATAAATGAAAAAAAGACAAACGCAGTTTTTGGTTTGGACGTGTCATAAATCGTCAGCTGCCATTTGTCGTTGTTGTTTTTTTTTAAGGGGGAGGAAACAGGCACTGCTATGACTAACTTCTATTCTTATTTTAGATTCCATTACCCCTATATGCCGCCTATCTCTAGATAGATAGATAGATAGATAGATAGATAGATAGATAGATAGATAGATAGATAGATAGATAGATAGATAGATAGATAGATGGATAGATAGATAGATAGATGGATGGATGGATGGATGGATGGATGGATGGATGGATGGATGGATAGATAGATAGATGGATAGATAGATAGATAGATAGATAGATAGATAGATAGATAGATAGATAGATAGATAGATAGATAGATAGATAGATAGATAGATAGATAGATAGATAGATGGATAGATAGATTAGATAGATGGATGGATGGATGGATGGATGGATGGATGGATGGATAGATAGATAGATAGATAGATAGATAGATGGATGGATGGATGGATGGATGGATGGATGGATGGATGGATGGATGGATGGATGGATGGATGGATGGATAGATAGATAGATAGATAGATAGATAGATAGATAGATAGATAGATAGATAGATAGATAGATAGATAGATAGATAGATAGATAGATAGATAGATAGATAGATAGATAGATAGATGCAGCAATAGTGAATGCAGTCAGCGACCCATAGCTTGACTGCTTGCATCAGGACCAGCGAACCAGAGCTGGTCAAGACCGTTCTCCACCTCCACGTGGTGGTCCTGGAAACAGTCTGCAGCAGTGCAGTCTGGCTGAGCGAGTACGGATCGAAATGGGAAGGCAAACCCGGTCCCTAAAAAATGCCGTGCTGAAGTCGGATGTGTCGACCGAAAGGTGCAGATATCACAGCTACGGCGTAAACAGACACAACGCAACCACCGTCCTTTTCAGGGCGAAAGAGGAAGAAGAAGAAGAAGAAGATAGATATAACCCTAAACCTAACCCCAACCCTAACTCTAAATGGTACGAAAATCCACATATTATACATACTCGACAACACTAAAGGTAAAGATTACTGTGTTCTCTGCAGCATGTCCTGATGACGTCACTAATTCTCTTGTGGTCATTTCATTCTTTACATTTCGACTTCATTGAATCTTTATAGCCAAACTTATCATGACGTATGACGAACAGTCAAAGCACCGTGAACATATGTAAAGGCCGCGTGCTCTTTTAATGGGTGTTCAGTTTAGTTTTCAATGTGCGATTCACACCTTTTCCTATTTTCCCGAAAGCTGGTGAGATTTGTTTCAATGTTGATTACATATATTTCAGTAAGAGAAATAGTACATAAGGGACTCGACAATTGGTGACTTTAGTTGTCAAGGTCAAAGTAATTTAGGAGGTTTAGTCATTGAATTTCATTTGAACCTTAGTTGGAAAAATCTGGACATAAGAAAGGAAGAATTAATAAATACAGTATGTATGTACGTCAAAAGAAAGACATATAGAAGGGGCGGACGAACGAACTCTTTATTTCATCAAGGTAAAGAAATAGGCTTTATTTCATTTCTGCCCTGTAGTAACACATTTCTCAATATGTTTTCAAATTAAACATTCTTAACTACAGTAATAAGTTATTAATATTAACACTGCATTCAGTCATTGAACACACACACGTACACTTACATAGACATACACACTTAGAGATAGAATAATTTCATATTTAAAATGAATGTTAAAATTGTAACATTTAGATGTAAATGCTCATGGAATTATACACGGAAACAGACAGACAGACAGACCGATAGATAGATAGATAGATAGATAGATAGATAGATAGATAGATAGATAGATAGATAGATAGATAGATAGATAGATAGATAGATAGATAGATAGATAGATAGATAGATAGATAGATAGATAGATAGATAGATAGATAGATAGATAGATAGATAGATAGATAGATAGATAGATAGATAGATAGATAGATAGATAGATAGATAGATAGATAGTCAGGCAAGCAGGCAGGTAAGCATGTAGTGTCGTAAGACGATTGGTTGCTGGGTTGGTTGGAAAGAAAAAATAAGGGAAGCAGTTAGGTATGTAGATAACTAGGTAGGTTGGTTGACTGGTAGGTCTTCTTCTTCTTCTTCTTCTCGTTCGCTGTTGTTTAGTAATGTCTACACAAGAAGTCCAGTTCTCTGGATGTATGTTGCTGTGGTTGAAAGTTCGTCAAGACTCCCAAACAGCTTTGTGTGGATGTGCGTCTCTGTGGGCCAATGTTCAGTCCGCAATCGACTAAGCATGTGGCAGTCTTGCAGGATATGTTCAGCTGTCTGTGCTGCCAGTTCACAGGTACATAGGGGTGATGGGACCAATCTCAGTCTGTAGAAGTGACTGTTCAGTCTGTTATGTCCTGTTCTAATACGGAACAGGATCACTTGTTTTGCTCGATCAAGACAGTGATAGTTGTCTCTTTGTTGGTCAACTTTCCTGAAGTCCTTGATAAGGGTCTTCTTTTCCTGGAAGGTGATTGTTTGTTCTTTTTGTTCCCGTGTTGCTCCCTCTTTTGCTAACGTATCTGCTCTCTCGTTTCCTGGTATGCCACAGTGTGATGGTATCCACTGTAGCACTACCCTTCTTTTGATATATTTACTTCGCATAGGGCTTTATTTAACTCTGGCAGTTTGTCACTGTTGAGGGCTTGCAGAACTGACATTGCATCGGTAAGGAATACAACCTGCTGACATTGGCTTATTGTGTTATTTGTTATTTATTATTCCTGCAGCAATGCTTAAGGCCTGTACTTCAGCAGAGTAGATTGAACAGAATATTCCAGTAGGTGAACAGGTGGATTCGTTTTCTTTCTCTGGATAGACCACATAAACTCCTGCGCCTTCGTTTTTCACTGCTCTGGTTGCAGATCCATCAGTATATACTTGGATCCATGCTTCTCTGGGGTATAGTTCTTCAATCATGTCACATATTGCTGTTTTCCTTTGGAGAGTATTTAGCTCTCCCATGAGGCAGGTGGTAGTTATGGAGGTCTTAATGCTGAAATTTTGATGTTGTTCCCATGGTGTTGTGAGGAGTGTTGGAATTATTTCCTTAGTGATGTCTGGTAGTTCATCCTTGTATGTTCTAATTAGTTTTTTGGACCAATGCACAAAACTGCTTCTCTTCAACCTCCCACTGGCTACATCTCTAAATCTACGAGTAGTTGTCATTGGATGTGCTGGCATGTTCTTGTACTTTTCTGCTTGGATCAGGGTCTTAGTGTCTCGTCTGTGGAATAAAGGTCGAATGCCTGTGATTTTTTTCCATTTCGTTTATTGGTGTGGTCTTCATGGCACCCGTGATCAACCAAAGCTCTTGATTTTGTACCTTATCCAAGGCTTGTAGGTGTGGTTTGGCTGCTGTAGACCATGCTGCTGATACGAACTCTAATATTGGTCTTATTGCACCTGTATAAACTGTCTTTAGTGTTGTTTTTTTAGCTCCCCAACTTGATCCAGCTATTTTCCTCAGTATGGCAAGTTTTCTTCTTTCTTTGGCCTCTGTTCTTTCGAAGTGGGGCCTCCATGTCATTCTCTTATCTAATGTAATCTAATGTTCCTCGTCTGTTTGGACATGAATATTTCCAAGTCGTATCTCTCCTGCTTTGTCTGTCTGAGAGCGTGAAAAGTGTTGTTGAGGATTTTTCAGCGTTGATCTGCACCATCCATTTCTTTGCCCATGCTGCTATGTTGTCTGCTGCCCTTTGTATTCTTTTATTAGCGATAATTAGATGTTCTTCTACACACCACACCACCAAGTCGTCAGCGTATAGCTGTCACACCTTGTGGCAGATCGTGGATGAGGTCATTGATGAACACAAGGAACAGGGTGGGAGACAATACTGAGCCTTGAGGAACCCCATGTTTTAGGAGGATTTTCTTGCTGTTGTGGCCTTCCATGGTGACTTTTGCTTTCCGAGTGTGTAGGAACGGCAGGATCCATTTTCTCATATTACCCTTGATTCCGTTTCTTTGCAGTTTTTACTATTAACCCGTCTTTCCATACTTTGTCAAAAGCTTTTTGGAGATCTATCCATAGGGTAAAGACTTTTTTCTTTTCTTGGAAGGCATCTTCAACGATCTGGGACAGGTATGTGATTTGGTCTTCTGTGCTGCTGCACTCTCTAAGCCCTGCTTGTTCTGGCACTACAATTTTCTCGGATTCCAAGTACCATTTCAATCTTCTGTTGACCATCCTCTCCATTGTCTTACATACACAGCTAGTTAGGCTTATTGATCTGTAGCTGGTGGCCTTCCTGTTGTCTTTTCCTTTCTTTATGATGGGGTACATGAGCGCCTCTCTCCATGTCTGTGGCACACTGCCTGTCATCCAACTGTAGTTGTATATCTGCAACAGTTTGCTCATTGCTGTATATCCTAGGTGTTTGAGCATTTCGTTGGTTATACCATCCGGGCCTGGTGATTTCATGTCTTTAAGTTTCCACAAGGCTGTTTTTAACTCTTCCATAGTGAATGGTTTGGACATGACGTCCGGACTGTTTTCGTTAATTCTAGTGTGGATTATTTCTTGACGAACGTCTCGTTGTCTGCATGAATTGACGGAGATGTTACTTTCATTTCTGTAGGATTCCGCAAATATGTCTGCTGCTTGTTTGCTGGTATATAGTTTACCTGCATCGTCTAGTGTAATACTTTGTCGTTGAGAATTGTTATCGTCATTTAATTGTTTAGTGAGTTTCCACAACTTTCTCCCTTCCTTTTCAAAGTTTAGTTTATAGGTTTTTCCTTCCAGCTTCTCCTCTGGGCTTCTAGTTTTCCTTTGATGAATTTTGCTTTTGCCTTTTGTAGCATGATATGGTTCTGTTGGCATGGTTGTACCTCTGCAGTGTGCCGTGCTTCGTTTATTTCTTCATGTAGTTTATGTAGTGTGTTGGACCAGTATGGTACATAGTTCTTCCTCGCTCCTCTCGGTACTGTCTTCTTTGCTGCCTTGAGTACTCCATTATTAAAATCCTTGATGACTCTGTTAATGTCTCTGTCTAGTACCCTAATATCTTTTGTAAGCAGATTTGCTCTGTGTTGGTAAATGGACCAATTTGCTTTTTTATAATTCCATCTTGGCGGACTTGTATTTAATTTTGATGAATACAGGGCGATGATCACTTCCACCGAGTTGTTCTCCTATTTCCCTTTCCACTATCCCGGCCAAATCAGGTGTGCAGAATGCCAGGTCTGGGGTAGAGGTGCTATGCCATCTTCTGGAGTAAAAGGTTGGAGGATCATTAAGGTTGTTTAGAAGGGTTAGGTTATTGTCGTCTTGCCAGTTTTCTATCTCTTCGCCCCTTCTATCTAGCTTGAAGCCTAACAAATAAAATTAATAAAGAGAAGAGCAATGGTAAAATGACAGTGCTGTCCCAAAGAATGTACTCGAAATCCCCCTTGTTTTCTGCTTCGTCTGCAAATTGTAACGCTTTCACGTTGATAGTAAAGCTTACTGTATTATTACCCGCCTTCTTCAATGAAACGTGTGCTGTATTTCTTGGAAAAGCATTGAGACGTACTGCGTAATGACCTAAATTAACCCTAACATTAATTATACTGCGTTACCAAAACGAACGAACAGATGGACTAAAGGGATAAAAAGAGAAGGGAGAGGCAGAAAGCCGAACACTAAACCCGCTTCGCGCGATACACAATTACTACCATCACGCGTGTAAGTCTACATGCACTAATTTTTTTTCAGACGGACAGTGATAAAATACACTACCCTTTCCCAGAGTTAGGTTTATAAATCATAACAGACTCTTATTAGAAAAGACAACATTATATGGGTTTACGTTTGAACACATAACAGTACCCAGACAGCACATCTTCTAAACAGGAGATAGAAGAAATTGCATATTTTGAACGCAGCCACGTAGCTCCTTTAAATTAGTATTTTTGGGTTCCTTAGGGTTTGCTGACAAATAATATGTAAAACGTTACGCAAATAGTCCAGGAATTAATAAATTATACCCAAAATAAAATATTGGGGGTGCCTGACAGCATAAAATCATTTCTGCTCATAAAATTTTTTTTATAACGTGTTTGAAAAAACCTTACGTTACATAAATAGCCTACCATGTAAACTCCAAATTGATTGGAGCGCAACAAATGAAAGCCTAACCACGATTGGTCGGGCTATAAATACTATCTTGGTTGTTGGGGGAGACGGGAAAAGATAACATTTTTTCAAACACTTGTCGAAACGTGGCTCATTGGCCAGTCTCGCTGATATACACACTTGGGAGCGTTAGTTCGAGACCACTAATTCAAATAAGCTTGATAAAGCGACAGTACGTTGAAGCCAGCTCACATTTTTGCTAAAATAAAAGCCTGGAACATAGGCAGACGGAATTTGTGCCAGTTTGTGCCAGAATTCATTGCTAATCAACGTATCTGTGTTTATTTCCATGAAATTGTGGTAAGCTTGAACCATTCAGTATCTTTTAATGAAAAATTGAATGTGAATTGTTGATTTATGCCTGTATATATATGTGTAGTTCAGTGGCAAACGTGAGGTAAAGCCTATAATGCTCCAGCCTGAACAGAGGGTGTCGGAGAGAAGTAAAACGGCATGGAATGGCCAAGTAGTACACTGACACCTGGATGATGGACTAGAAAGAAATAATGCTGGAAGTGCAGAGGCGTAGTAACCATTAAGAAGGGTAATACTGGAATAAAGTATTTCAAATGAAGCTGACTGTTGGCCTAACGCTCTGAACGCAATGTTTGTGCTGTATTGTGATCAGTGTAAAAGAGAATATAAATTAGTTATGAAGTAGAAGGTACATCCTTCTTGATTTCAGGGACAGTGGTCTTGATGGTAGTGAGCAGCACCTGGTCAGAGATTTGCTGAATCCAGAGTCGGACAGCATACTCCTTGGTCTTTTTAGCTATCAGTGAGGTGTCTCCTGAGCCCAGAGGAGAATTCGAGCAGAGGAGTCCTTTCCTGCCGCCATCACTAAAGATAAGCAGAGTTGGCCAGCTGAGCTCAACATTATGTCCCCTCATCTTGAACTGATTTTTTAAAAATTAACATTAAGAGGGGAATTTACTTGTCTTAAAATCAGGAACTGTGAACATCTACAATAATGGTCCCTAAAGACAAACTATTGAAGTCATGATGACAAATACCAACAGAGCTTGAACAAAACAAAACCAGTATTACCTCATTTTACCACTACACAATTGACACACATAGAACATTGGTAATAATATATGTCACTACAATATTCATATTAAATACATTCTGTACATAACTTGTAATTTAAATTGATTGTGATTCCTGGTTCCCTTGTAGTTGAATCAGGACACATATTCATTCATGCCAGTAATGAATACATATTGTTATTTGAAACGTTACTAGTGACTTCTTTAAGATATTCTCATAGAGTGTTATATGTATGTGAGTGTCACAGTGTTGTTAAGAGTAGTGGATTAAATTAAATTGTTTATCTGTCTGTTGTTGTGACTTACACTTCACCATACTCATACCCTAGACACATAACGTAGCATCACACTATTCCAGAATAATTCTGACTGAGATAAAGAGATATGTGGTAGCAAGTAAGGTTATCTATAATACACTACTTTTAATAGATATAGATACCTTCACAGCTGATCTCAGTCAGTACACTAAGTCCCCTATAAATATTTATAACATCCCACTTCACCACATATATTGGGGTCTCGCTCTTGGGATTTTGAATCTTTAACTATTAAAAATATTGGGGATAATTCACTTCAGGGAATATAAGAATTAAAAGGTATCCTTGGGTGGAATTAAATAAGGTTGAGCTCACGGTGCCTGTGTTGTCCATTAGAGATTGAATTGTTGGTTAGACATTGTATTAAGTTACCTGATAGACAATGGCGGACCTGGCCAAATTTCGATCTGCTGCGGTTCAGACTGCAAAAGAGTTAGGATTAGATGGGCAAGTTATGGTTGCCTATGTTACTACGGAATGTGACAAATTTATTGAACGCGAAGAAAGAAGGTTTGAAGCCGAAAGAAGGTTAGAGGCTGAAAGGGAAATTAAGAAGTTACAATTTGAAGCTGAGGCTGAGACTAAGAGGTTGCAGATTGAAGCTGAGGCTGAGACTAAGAGGTTGCAGATTGAGGCTGAGGCTAAGAAATTGGAAGCAGAAAGAGAAGACAAAAGATTAGCAGCAGAAGAGAAGAAATTAGCTGCAGAAAGGGAAGCCGAGGAAAGAAGACAAGCTGCAGAAGAAAGAAGATTGACTGCAGAGAGGGAAGCAGAAAAGGAGGAGAAAAGATTACAAAGGGAACATGAATTACGACTAAGGGAGTTTGAGTTTCAAGGCCATGCTCCTGAAAATGGTGCCAGTCCCTTTGCCTCTGATGCTACGGTTACTCAAGGAGCCTCAATCTCAGCTATGAATTTTCATTTAGATCATTTTGTTGAGAAAGACGATGATATTGAGAGCTATATAAATAGGTACGAACTATTAGCTACCACGTATGGGTTGGAGAGAGAAAGGTGGAGCTTAAAGTTATCTCAGGGACTTCGTGGGGCAGCTTATGAAGTTTTTGCAAAAATGAGCAGAGGTGATCAGGAAAATTATGACATGCTAAAGCAGGCTCTTTTGTTAAGGTATGAAAAGAATGCAGAGTTTTACAGGAAAAAATTTAGGAATGCTAAACTACTGTCAGGTGAAACCTATCACCAGTTCTCTGCACGAATAGAGACATACTTGGAGAAATGGACTTCTCTGGGGAAAACCCAAGATCTTAAGGAAATGGTCCTTATAGAGCAACTAAGAGAGTCCATGGCTCCAGACCTGAGAAAGTTTCTCATGGAACAAGGTGCAGAGAGGCTGGGTGAGTTGCTAAATGTTGCTGAAAGGTATCAAGCAGCTCAAGCAGAGGTAACAGGTAATAAAAAGAAACAGGTGGACAACTTTAGGGCACCACAGAACTTTAATAAATTTGATCCTAAGGATCAAAATAAAGGTAAGCACCAATTTGATAGGCCACGGTATGAAAATAAAAATAAATTCCCACAATTCGATGAAAGGAAATATGATGAAAGAAAATCTTTCAACCAAGGAAAAAGGTGGTGTAAAAATTGTCAGATGGACAATCATGACACTGACCGTTGCAGAAGGAAACCTGTGTATATGGCAACCCTTCAGGTCAGGTCGACCTCAAGACAGGAGGAGGATATTATGTTGGATACCACTCCAGAAGAGATGAGGAAGGCACAGGCTGGGGATAAAACACTCAAGCCTTGTTTCAGAAAATTGTCAACTTGTCATACAACTCCAGGCAAGGGAGATTTTTACATGAAAAACAAGTTGATGTATAGGAAGGCCGGAACTAGATCCCATGGTCACGGACAGCTGGTTCTTCCAAAAAGATATAGGGCAGACTTAATAAGGAGCCTACATGTGAAACCAGATGGGGACCATGAGAAGATAGGTACCATCATTCAAAAGGTGGCTCACAATTATTATTGGCCCAAAGCAAGATGGGACATTGAGAACTTTGTAGAAAGGTGTAGTATAGCACATGAGGGAACACCCACAAGTGGGAACATGGATCAGGACCTGGACACGCCATGGGGCAAAATCAGGCCTGACAATAAAAGGAAAAATAAATTTGATAAAGTGGACCAAATGGAATGGGAAGCCCCTTTTCACGGACAAGCTTCACTTAACTGTTTTACAATGGCCACTATGCGGAGAGTGCAAAAGGATGTCTTACCCCAGGATAAGCCGACAATCCCTCAATCGGACTTAAACAAACTGGAGGAAGAAGATGTAGAGAGGAAATCTCTCATCAAGAATTTTAAGAGGGGAGACAGCCCCAAGAAAAAAATTGGTAGCGGTCGTTTTGTGAATGATAATTCTGGGAGGAAAAATCATCACTATAAAGCTTCAAGTGGAAGAGACCATACCGGTGCATGGACAAATAGGTCCACACAATTAAAGGTCCATATGTAGCTTTGTTAAGAACGTGGACTGATGAAAAGGCAGAGGAAAACATTACATCTTCATACCAATATGTGAATGAGCTGACCACTCGGTTAAAAACTGGCTGGAAACTTGCCAATGAAAATTTGAAACAAGCCAGGAAGAAAAATGCTGCCTATTATAACAGGAAGGCGAAAGACAGAAATTTGGCTGTGGGAGAGAAGGTACTGCTTCTTTTGCCCGGGAGTCAGAATAAGTTACAAATTGGATGGCAGGGTCCATATACAGTTTTAGAGAAGGTGTCTAGAACAAATTATAAGATAGATAAGAAGGGGAAAGAAAAAATCTATCATGTGAATCTCCTGAAGAAATATTTGGAAAGAGAACATCAGGAAGAGACACACACTTGTTGACCTTGTCCATCGCCATGGAGATGAAAAAGGAACCACTTTCATCATTTGAATATCCATTACACCCCTGTGAGACAGCAGCACAGGTGAAAATCAGTACACATTTAACGAAAACTCAGAAAGAGAGAGTGCAACAGGTTCTAAATAATCATGCAGAGGTGTTAACAGACCGACCAGGGCATACAAACCTATTGGAATATGATATGAAATTAATAGACTCCACACCTGTCTGTATGAAACCATATTCGATTCCGTTTGCTAAGGAAAAAGCTTTGAAGGAAGAGATAGACTATCTGTTGAAGGAAGGAATTATTTCGCACAGTGAGTCTTCGTATAGTTCCGGTGTTGTACTTTTAAGGAAGCCCTCTGGAGAACATAGACTCTGTATAGATTACAGGAGACTGAATGCTATTACAGAAGGACAGGTGGATCCATTGCCGGATACAAATCAGCTGTTTGCCAGACTAAATAAAGCTAAATATTTCTCAAAAGTGGATCTGAGTAAAGGATACTATCAGATTCCAGTAAAGCCTGAGGTTAGACCATACCTAGCTTTTAGTACCTCAGAAGGACACTATGAGTTTAATAGATTGCCATTTGGATTGAAGAATGCGCCTAGTGTCTTCTCTAGAATGATGAGAAAATTATTGGATCCTCTGAATAATCCCTGTATAACAAATTTTATGGATGATATCCTTATAGCAACAGAAACATTTGAGGAACACATTGACTCTCTGAACATGCTGTTTGATCGACTTAGGGAGGCAAATTTAACAGCCCGACCAACCAAATGTTGCGTTGGATGTAAAGAATTGGAATTTTTGGGACACACAGTTTATCAGGGAAACATGACCCCTGACCCAAAGAATTTAGAGAAACTACAGAAAGCCCCGAGACCACAAACCAAGAAGGACGTGAGATCCTTTGTCTCATTATGTGGTTTCTACCAGAAGTATATCAAAAACTTTAATTCCATATGTGCACCTTTAACGGAATTGACACGTAAAGGACTTCCAGATCGCATTACATGGACACCACAATGTGAAATGACTTACCAAGAATTGAAGGAAAAGCTCACAAGTAAACCCATTTTGAAATTACCTGACTTAAGTCAAGAATTCATAGTAAGGACGGATGCAAGTAATATTGGGCTAGGTGCAACTTTACTACAGAAATCAGATGCATTGGATGGGGAATTAAGCCCAGTGGCATATGCTAGCAGAAAGTTGAATAAAGCTGAAATCAACTACTCAACTAGCGAAAAAGAATGTCTTGCAGTAATATGGGCAATAAAGAAATTCAATATTTATCTATATGGGAAGGCATTTAAGTTGCAAACTGACCACAAACCTTTATCGTTTTTAGCACAGGCTAAGCATGAGAACTCTAGGTTACTCCGATGGTCTTTGCTTCTGGCTCCATATAATTTTAGCATTGAATATATATCTGGAAAAACAAATCTGGGAGCGGATTTTTTAAGCCGCCATCCGTGTGATGAGAATCACCGTAAACCCCAGAAATAATAATAAATTTCTCTATGTGTATATAGAATAAAGGACTGACATATAATGTCTGTTTTAAGAGGGGAAGTGTCATGAAATATTCTAATCCACATATATAAATTATTAGGTAAATATGAAGCCTAACAAATAAAATTAATAAAGAGAAGAGCAATGGTAAAATGACAGTGCTGTCCCAAAGAATGTACTCGAAATCCCCCTTGTTTTCTGCTTCGTCTGCAAATTGTAACGCTTTCACGTTGATAGTAAAGCTTACTGTATTATTACCCGCCTTCTTCAATGAAACGTGTGCTGTATTTCTTGGAAAAGCATTGAGACGTACTGCGTAATGACCTAAATTAACCCTAACATTAATTATACTGCGTTACCAAAACGAACGAACAGATGGACTAAAGGGATAAAAAGAGAAGGGAGAGGCAGAAAGCCGAACACTAAACCCGCTTCGCGCGATACACAATTACTACCATCACGCGTGTAAGTCTACATGCACTAATTTTTTTTCAGACGGACAGTGATAAAATACACTACCCTTTCCCAGAGTTAGGTTTATAAATCATAACAGACTCTTATTAGAAAAGACAACATTATATGGGTTTACGTTTGAACACATAACAGTACCCAGACAGCACATCTTCTAAACAGGAGATAGAAGAAATTGCATATTTTGAACGCAGCCACGTAGCTCCTTTAAATTAGTATTTTTGGGTTCCTTAGGGTTTGCTGACAAATAATATGTAAAACGTTACGCAAATAGTCCAGGAATTAATAAATTATACCCAAAATAAAATATTGGGGGTGCCTGACAGCATAAAATCATTTCTGCTCATAAAATTTTTTTTTATAACGTGTTTGAAAAAACCTTACGTTACATAAATAGCCTACCATGTAAACTCCAAATTGATTGGAGCGCAACAAATGAAAGCCTAACCACGATTGGTCGGGCTATAAATACTATCTTGGTTGTTTGGGGAGACGGGAAAAGATAACATTTTTTCAAACACTTGTCGAAACGTGGCTCATTGGCCAGTCTCGCTGATATACACACTTGGGAGCGTTAGTTCGAGACCACTAATTCAAATAAGCTTGATAAAGCGACAGTACGTTGAAGCCAGCTCACATTTTTGCTAAAATAAAAGCCTGGAACATAGGCAGAACGGAATTTGTGCCAGTTTGTGCCAGAATTCATTGCTAATCAACGTATCTGTGTTTATTTCCATGAAATTGTGGTAAGCTTGAACCATTCAGTATCTTTTAATGAAAAATTGAATGTGAATTGTTGATTTATGCCTGTATATATATGTGTAGTTCAGTGGCAAACGTGAGGTAAAGCCTATAATGCTCCAGCCTGAACAGAGGGTGTCGGAGAGAAGTAAAACGGCATGGAATGGCCAAGTAGTACACTGACACCTGGATGATGGACTAGAAAGAAATAATGCTGGAAGTGCAGAGGCGTAGTAACCATTAAGAAGGGTAATACTGGAATAAAGTATTTCAAATGAAGCTGACTGTTGGCCTAACGCTCTGAACGCAATGTTTGTGCTGTATTGTGATCAGTGTAAAAGAGAATATAAATTAGTTATGAAGTAGAAGGTACATCCTTCTTGATTTCAGGGACAGTGGTCTTGATGGTAGTGAGCAGCACCTGGTCAGAGATTTGCTGAATCCAGAGTCGGACAGCATACTCCTTGGTCTTTTTAGCTATCAGTGAGGTGTCTCCTGAGCCCAGAGGAGAATTCGAGCAGAGGAGTCCTTTCCTGCCGCCATCACTCAAGATAAGCAGAGTTGGCCAGCTGAGCTCAACATTATGTCCCCTCATCTTGAACTGATTTTTTAAAATTAACATTAAGAGGGGAATTTACTTGTCTTAAAATCAGGAACTGTGAACATCTACAATAATGGTCCCTAAAGACAAACTATTGAAGTCATGATGACAAATACCAACAGAGCTTGAACAAAACAAAACCAGTATTACCTCATTTTACCACTACACAATTGACACACATAGAACATTGGTAATAATATATGTCACTACAATATTCATATTAAATACATTCTGTACATAACTTGTAATTTAAATTGATTGTGATTCCTGGTTCCCTTGTAGTTGAATCAGGACACATATTCATTCATGCCAGTAATGAATACATATTGTTATTTGAAACGTTACTAGTGACTTCTTTAAGATATTCTCATAGAGTGTTATATGTATGTGAGTGTCACAGTGTTGTTAAGAGTAGTGGATTAAATTAAATTGTTTATCTGTCTGTTGTTGTGACTTACACTTCACCATACTCATACCCTAGACACATAACGTAGCATCACACTATTCCAGAATAATTCTGACTGAGATAAAGAGATATGTGGTAGCAAGTAAGGTTATCTATAATACACTACTTTTAATAGATATAGATACCTTCACAGCTGATCTCAGTCAGTACACTAAGTCCCCTATAAATATTTATAACATCCCACTTCACCACACCTCTGCATTCCAATGCATGACATTCAGAGGGGTCGTCGTCTTATCTGGTTGGCCAGTTACTTTCCCCTTCCGCCTCCTGGCTCCATTAGGCAGACTAAGGGGACCTCCAGTAGTTGAGGGTGGATTCTGTCGAAGCTCAGAATCCGGCACTGCTCATGCCTGGAGCGACTTCACAGGGCAAGCACCATAACGATAATTTTTGAACATCTGTTGTGTAGACATATCAAACCTAGGCGGGTTGCATGGTACCATGGTTGCTGGTGCGCCTCCTGGCCTGCTACCTCTGACTTTAGCACCTGTTCTTAAGGCAGAGTGTACTCATGCCTCCCTCTCTGGCTGGGGGATTTGACTTCACCTTTACCTCGTTTGCTGTCACATCTTGCCTCCCGCTGGGGTTAATACCCAACCTTCGGCAAGATTACAGGGTATAACGGGGTCCACTACGAGTAGGTGATGTAGACTTGGGCAGGAGAGGCTAAGAGACATATTGAGTCTTATATTGCGCATCACTGCCCCATTTAGACCCCTTGGTAGGTAAGTAAGTAGGTAGTTTGGCAGGCAGGCAGGTAGGAAGGCACGTAGGAAAGAAAGTATGTAGGTTAGGAGGTAGGTAGGCGTAAATTTTTTTTTTTTTTTTTTTTTTTTTTTTTTTTTTTTCTTAACCAGCGGCACTTGGGCTTTCAGCCCTTCGGCCCAATGACATATCATTGCGAGGCTGGGGAACCTGAGGACTTTCCTTCCAACCCGGTCAGGAGCTTCGCTCCTTCCCATCCACAGAGGGTTTATCACAGGAGCCGTTCAGGCTATTCAGTCAAATTTCCGGCCGTAAACATTTCTTCAAACGCCGACGCCCGGGTTTGAACCATGAACACCTGGTCGCCAGTACAACGCCGAAGCCATTACACCAGCGCGGCTCCCAGGCGTAAATTTAGATGTAGATAGACAGCGCAATAGATATACAATTAGAAAGACAAAGAAAAAAGACAGAGCAGTAGACAGATCGACAAACACAGAGACAGACAGACATATAGACAGACAGACCACTTCATCGATTGATCAAAGAAACAAAGCATACAAAAATCATCAGTTTTCCTGTGTCATACGAATAAATTGTTCAATACCTTCACGTCTTGGAGTCATGACAATGTTCATTTGACATTTGTTTGTTTCATGTTTCTATTGATAATATACGAGTATATTTGAATTTCTTTTTTTGTTAACTTCTTATTTTTTCATCGTCTTCATTTCCTTCTTCACCTTCCTTTTAGTATTTGTCATCATCATCATCATCATCATCGTCGTCGTTGTGTCATCGTGATTGCCGTCGCCATCATCTTTATCATCATTGTGGCGAGATGGATGTTGGATAGAAAATAATACAAGTATTTCCCACAACTGGAGAAAAGAGATGGTGAACAAGCTGTAGGGATGGCACAAGAGAGGTCAGGTAGTAACCGCACAGTTCTAAATGGTAGCTGTTAAAGAGAGCTGTGAAGTAAGTCACCTTCTCGCTAGACTTATCCAGTTCTTTACAGGTGCCTCTATTAATAGTTGTTGTGAAATGCAGATCGTTAATTATCCCTACAAATTTTAAATATTAATTAATTCTATGAATTTCCACACAATTAAAAAAATTTCGAACAGAACTGGAATTCAATCAACTGGGATTTATAAAATATATCTGTACATTTATTAATTAAAATAGAAATTTGGTAAAGCTTGCAGATACGTATTTACACAAATCACAAGTTGGAAAAGTATATGGTGTCAATGTCTTTGTTCATCATTTCGGGCAGTTGATGACTTCTGGATCTTGTTTCTTCAAAGTAATGAATACTTATCTAATTCAGATCCTTTCACTGCAGACACTTCTCATCATACACCAGGTGTTGATGTCCAAGATAATTATTTCACCTAGACAGGTAACCACAATGTTACTATCCGGCGAATTTGCAGAGATCATCCTTGAATTACACACTGCGGTCTGTTATGCTTCTTATCAAAAACGTTTGTTGTGACTCTTGGATATGAACCCTTCAGACATAGTAGTACGGATCTGAACTTCTGCTCACACTTTGTTTTTTTCAGCTATGGCTGTGGCTATATGGCTTCGACAAGCGTGTGTCAGTCCGATGGACGTCTTTTAAGCTGTGAAAATTTGAGAGTCCAGAATTGAATCTGAGCGGGCCAATATACCCAAACTAGATCTAAACCTTTCCTTCTCGGAGTTCCGCGTCAGCGTTCACTTTTCTACTTGTAACTTTCGTGGGATTTCAATATTGTTGTTCGATTTTCCCGACAAAATCATTATTACCTCGTCAATTACCAAAGATAATGATTTTCCTCTGCCATAATTACATGTATTTGTAGTTCCTATTCAAATCCCAACAAGAGTTTTCCGTTCGGGGAATTAATCAAGTTATAGCAGAATTGCTGGTGTGCAATTCATAATTTATCAAAAAGACACTAGCTTACGTGGTAATTCCTGAGTATCTTGGAGGTCCGGTGTGGAAGCTGCGCACTTTAAAAATCCCTCGGTAGTTGGAAATCGAGAAGAGTAAGATAAACGGCCAGTGCCCTGGCAAAATATAAAACAAACTAAGAAACCTACCCACTAAAAAAATATTTATAGAATGTGTAACTCCTGTATACGCACATTGGGATCCTCGCCGCTGCACGGTGCTGAGATCCTCCTTGTGTGATATAAATGGGAGATTGTTACCCTGATACAGGCGTCCGTGTGCAATGAAGATGATCCTTAAAACTAAACCAAACAAAACAAGGACTGTCATATCGTGCTGCTAGATGACTTCTAACTTTGACCTCTTTTCCTAACTGTTTGTTCCAATGGTAACTGTCCGTATCTTTAACTCTAGTCCCTCACTGGCGACATCGTACAATTTTAACCTGTCTATTCTGTCCCGTTTAGTCCAGGGGGATTCTCAGGGCACAGCGAAATAAAATGTCTACTGCTACGTCATGCATGTCGTAAAGGGCGACTAACAGGAGGTTGTGCAGGAGGCTGGCAACTTCATCATTTAAAATTAGCTGCTACAAGAATCACCACTGTAAGAGCACATGTTAAATTGAACGATTTCGTGCAGGCTTCCTGTAAGGGGGCCAGCTGCCGTGGTTACTCTATGCTCCATCTTGGACGAACGTGAAAATGATGATAATTCTGCGCAATCATCCAGTTCTGCTTGTAACTTCCTTCCGGTATATGACCTTGACTCATCGTACAGTGCCATGCATTCTTCTTCTTGGATTCTTAGTCTCTGACTGACAAAACAGTCAGAGACCATCACGCCTAGTGGCATCTTGTAGGGCAGTAACAAACTGTCCCCATTTTGCTCGGTCGGTGGCCATCCTTCGGGCCGTACCCCAACTCTGGTTCATGCTTTGCATCTCAGCCTCCACTGTTCTCCGCCAGGTTGTCTTGGTCTGTCTCTCTTTCGCAGCCTGTCTGGGGTCCATAGCATACCAGTTCTGGTAATGGTTCCTTCTGAGGACATGGCCAACCCATTTCCAGCGTCTGTCTGCAATGATGGTGTGCGTGCCTTTTTGGCTGCACCGTGTAATCAGTTCCTGGATGGAGATGGTATTCGGCCAAAAAACTGACAGCCGCATTGTCAAAGCTGCAGCCATCTTTGCCCGCCTCACAACGCGTGTTTGCGGAAACTCCAAACTCAAAATGAAGACCTAAAGCTGCAGCATATAATGTCTGCGTTACCAGCACGATTTTTTTTTTTGACAGCGAAATATGGACAAACTTTGCCAAGCAAGAAAGAAGGCTCAATACCTTTCATCTACTGTGTCTACACCACATTCTTGGTATTTCATGGAAGGGCAAAGTGACAAAGGTCGAGGTACTGTCACGTGCTGGCCTTCAAAGCAAGTACACACTGCTTAGACAGCGCAGACTACACTGGCTTGACCATGTCCGCCGCATGGAATATGGTCGCATCCCCAAAGATATTTTCTACGGGCAACTGGCAGATGGCAAAAGAACAGTCGGGCGAACGCATCTGAGATTGAAAGATGGTGTGCACGAGAGACATGAAAGCTTTGGACATAAATCAAGCAACCTGGGAGAAGGAACCTGCCGGTCGCACCACGTGGCGATGCTCCCTACGACGCCCCCTCAGATTAGGCGAGAAGTTCTCACAACAAGCACAAGATAAAAGATAACGCCGAAAGGAACACCAGGCAACCAAAAAAAAAAAGACCGCACAGGGCAGTCAGCTCAGGGCACATTCCTATAGTCAGTAATGAAGGACGGTACTACTACTAATCCTATATATAAAATCCCAGCTTTTTCTGTCAGTGCGTAACGCTAAGGGATGCAACTTTGGTTGAAAATTAGACATTAATTGTATTGTTTCCCTTATATGTACTCTCCCGAAAATAGTAACACTTAACAAAGAAGAATGCGCAAAATGACGGTGTGCACAAAAATATTTATAGAATGTATGATCCCGTATACACACATTGGGATCTTTGCTGCTGCTACGTAGTTCGTGTACTGTGGTGATGCACTGTGGTTTTAAAAAAAATACTTTTGAATAAGTAAAATTGCCGTTAGGTATTGATGCTTTTGAATTTAATTCCCGTCTTATGGCGGGCTTTTACACTAGTATGAAAAGATTGGACATTTAAAATTTAACATAACACCTAATATTTTTCGATTAACAAGTATTTTCTAATCCGACTTTTGTAACCTTGGAAACCCTATATACGCATGTTTTATTTTTTTTTATTTTTAAGTACAAATGCACACGCACGTGCGCACATTTCATTTTAAAATTCCAGCACATACATTAAAAATCGTGTTTATACGGTTGTTATGGCTACGGGATTGTTCGTAAATATTCGCAAGACAAAACGGAATTAATGTGAACCAGGATATGTCTTTTAATTTGGAAGGGAACGAAATGGAGGATTAAGGGGATGTACATTTCTGGAAACATTATAAGCAAAATAACGGGAGCTGAAGGGTTAATACATCTAGAATAGGCAACGTAAGACAGACATTTATAATCTTCTTCTTGTTTTTTCCTTTTTTTTTACTCTAAGAAGCCTAAACAGACATCTATAGATAAGATTAATGTTGCTTAATTATCCAGTGTTGTATCCAGTAATTATTTATCCAGTGTAGCAGGATAAATAACGGTGTTGATGAAAGTACAGATAACTATGGTTGAGTATGGCCCTTAACACATGGAGATATGTCAAAAATTTACCTCTTTTATCCTATGTGGCCGACAGCGGCATCACATGAAAGAAATTGCTATAGAAACCAGGCTGCAATCAGTGGCGGTTTCTGGTTCTTGTCATCAGTTCCACATTAGTTATCTTGTCATCAGTTCCACATCAGTTATCTTGTCATCAGTTCCACATTAGTTATCTTGTCATCAGTTCCACATCAGTTATCTTGTCATCAGTTCCACATCAGTTATCTTGTCATCAGTTCCACATTAGTTATCTTGTCATCAGTTCCACATTAGTTATCTTGTCATACCCCTTCAATCCCTCTATTATACGCAAGCACCTCTTTATGAAATTATAGCTTTTTGGTTGTTGTTTTTACTGTTCTCCATATTTCAGAGCCATACTGATTTGACATTTGAGTTGAAAATTCTAATTTGTGTCCTGGACTTAATTTCTTTTGTTTTCCATATACGTCCCAATGCAATGAAAGCTCATCCATCCGTGGTATTCTTATTTTGATATCATTGTCTATCCCTCCATCTGTCTAGATAGATACGTTACTTTACTTCGCTCTTCCACTATTCATGTGAAGTGAAGTATAAGAGCTGAAGTTCATGTGAAGTGAAGTATAAGAGCAAAAGTTCATGTGAAGTGAAGTATAAGAGCTGAAGTTGCGCTCCCGAGCCAAGTATGTCGCCTGGGTTGCTGTGAGTCCGTGTTGTAGATATCTGTGATGTTGTCTATCCATCTGTCTCTTTGTCTTCCCCGTGCTCTGAATCCAGATCTTCTAGTGTTCTGTTCTTCTTCTTCTTCCTCGTTCGTCCTAAAAAGGACGTTGGTTGCGTTGTGTCCATTTACAGTGAGGCTGCGATATTTGCGCCTTTTGGCCGACACATCCGACTTCAGCACGGCATTTTTTGGGACCGGGTTAGCCTTCCCTCTTCGATCCCTACTCTCTCAGCCAGACTGCAGTGATGCAGCCTGTTTCCAGGACCACCCCTTGGAGGTGGAGTTTGGTCTTGGTCAGCTCTGGTTCGCTGACCCTGACGCAAGCAGTCAAGCTATGGGTCGCTGACTGCATTTATCACTGTTGTTGCGTCTTTGGACCCCTAGTGTTCTATTGGAGTAGTGGTAGTTTATCGGGTTCCATTCTCATGAGATGGCCAAACCCCTTGATTTTCTCTGTCTCTCTATACTTGATGCAGGATGCCCGTCCCACCATTTTTCTGATGTCATCATTTCTCATTATGTCTCTCCTGGAAGCATTAATTGCTTTTTTTAAGCATCCCATCTCACAGGATATAATTTTTCTCTCCTGTGCGTTGGTCAGTGCCCGTGTTTAACAATGACAGCAAGGAGTTAGTAAGAATATACTGTTTATCAGATGTCGTTTAATTTCCATACCGATATTCTAATGTAGATAAACTTACTAAATGCGGAAAAGTAAAGACAACCCGCCAATTGTTTCAAATACTGTACAATCAACTCACTGGCGGATTGAAAAAAAAAAACAACAACATTGTTTCTGACACTCTCTGGGCCTTAACATGTCTTAAACGATTCTCCATCGCATTGGTAGGTAGTAAAAGCTAGAACATTTTGCCATGAAAGCTTTTAAAACATAGAACTAGAACAAACAATTAGAATCTTTTATGTTTATAGATTTCTGTGACAGTCGGGACACTCTAATATTATTAGTTTTGTAAAACTACTTGCGTCAATGATGACGTAATTGAATAAATAACTTCAGACGCTAAATGTTTATGACATAAGTGACCTGTTTAGAAATGCAGTGTTTTTAACAGTTAAAAACAAGTAGACACATGAACATTGTACTAACCTTTGCGAGGTTTAACCATTATCAGATTTCTGTATTGATCCTGTTTTTATCTTAGCACCATCATTATCGCTGCAAATTCAGATCTTCCAAGACCATAGAACTTTAACCAACCTATGCCCTGTCTACCTGTTTACCTGTCTACCTGTCTCGTGCCATTAGCTTAAGGTTTTTGCAAGATTTTCTCATCCCTCTTATATTTATGTCTCCACTTCTCTTCTCTGTCTGTTTTTCGTTTTCCCTCAACATATTTTACCCTGGGGAATCCAGGGAGGATGAGGTAAAGTGTCACATAGGTTTTATGATCATTAAATTGCCTATATCTTCTTCGTTTCTGTCACCCGTATCCTCTATTTTTATTATCATTCTTTACCTTTTTTTTCCTGTGTTTTTCGCATTCGTTCGTTTGCGACTATATACATTACTATTTTCCCATTCTAACGTTTACCTATTTCTTTTCTCAAAACTGAGAACGCAGTTATGACGTAACGTGTCAGTCTCTACAGAGACGGGAGAGTGTTAAATGCATTTCTATTTGCATTAGATGTCAGGACACGAAACTGTGACTTTCGCTTATCTCAGACATACGAGCAGACTGTGTCTGCACTTTCAGCTGACAGGCGCGGCTTCTTCGGCTGAGCGCTCAGGAAAAGCGCGATAACTGACACCTCTACGGTGCAGTTCGAGACATTTGTCTGGAAATTTCACCTGACACGACACTCATTGTGGGCCATGGTCAGCGTGAGGTGCGAAAACTGCCCCTGCATTGCAGACAAGTGGTCTACATTTGCATCTGACACTTAGCGCTACGGCCGTTTCTTAGACAAAGGTGTCAGAGACGTAAAGTGGCAGTTTACGACAGCCTCTTCTAGTTACGTAAGTGTTACGTGCAGTCTTTGATATCTTACAATATAATACATTTGTATGCTTGTTATGTTCGCAAATATGTTGTAAACAAAATAGATACTTTTTAGTGCTTAAGGAAAAGTCATTATTGAGTTACTTCCCTTGAAAGGAGTGTCGTCACTTTCGATCGAACTCCGCGGATGAATCCAGTTTTACTGCGATTTATTCTTTGTTTGGGTAGAAATAGGTTGTTCTTGCTTCAGTGTATCTATGGCCTGAATTTATGTGTATTGTTTGTCTGGGTAGGACGAGTCTGTCTTATATCTGAATATCTTGGCATGTCTAAGTCGAACTATATGGTCTTTTGTCGTTAGAAAGGTCAAAGGGCTGTTCGGCGGATGTGTCGCTAGAGAGGTGTGATTTGGCTTCGCCCTGATGGGGCTGTGATTTTTTCTGTGTCGGCTTGTCGCCGGAAAAAGTGATCTCAATATTTATGGGGAAAGTGATAGTCGTCTAGACCTATCGTGTATGCTTTACCCCAGTGTTTATTCTTATTGCCAAGGAATGGCAGAATCATATTTCTGATACCAAGGTAACAAAAGATACTCCTTATGAACTCTCTTACGAAGCCACCGTTTTTCGATAGGCACGATTGGTACGTCTGAGAGAATATATTTAACTAGATGAAAACGACATTCATTTCTAGCAGCACTATATCTTGTATGATGAAGTCAATTGTATCATGATAGAATCTACAGAGCAATGAGAACATTTAATGAATGACTAACTTTAATACAGATTCATTATCTGTATCCAAACGTGAGTGACAGCTCACGAGAGAAGCCATCTTGTATCCAAATATTTTGTGACTTTCAAGAAGAGAAAGGGATGCCCCGTATTATCGCTTGATGAGTCCAGAGATCACTGCTACACATGAGAACCCATTACTAGCGGTTCAATATGATTATATGAAAAAATATGTGCTGAACATTATTCTAAGGAATCTTCGCTAGACGAGGTTAGGTCTAGAAGCCATCTTGAATATTGTTTATAATCGGACGTGCTTTGTCAGTAAACTCAGATGATATATATATATGGGCAATACTGAGTGCTTGTCTACTGACAGTCCATTATGCTATTATTCTACATGAGTGCCCATGTATCATTGCAAGACCATTTATCCACTGTACCATGATGTATTATGCCAACCTGTGATTTGTCACTATCCGTGCTGTCGAGTGTGTACGTCCAATTAAACTGTAGCAAAGGTACACAGTCGTTGGTGTCGATGACTTCCAGCCATACATGAGTGAAAGAAAAAGACCATTTGTCAACACCACGAACTCTTCTTATTATTCGCATATTATACTCTCACTCTATGTCTACACACCACTGCGTAGGTCGAGTTGACATTCCATACTCAAACCACGAGCAACACAACAACACAGCATTTAACTCTGGTGATGTTCTAGTGGGCTTATATTTATCAACTGATGAGAGCAGAAATAGAGAGTTATCAACTTGCACTTTATCAACTGGTGGACCAGCTTTCTGGGTTTGACCTCGCAGAAGTTGAGAAGTCAACAGACTACCGATACCAGACCGTTTCCTGTGGCTGATACGACACACTTGCAGTATTAGTTTGCTCTTTGTCAACACTTCGTCACGTGACCTGTCAAGTGAATGCAGTATGTAGGTCAGCGTTGTTGACATTTTTTATGCTTAGACATTACAGAGTTTCACAGTACAGAGATGATACTTTGAAGGCCATAAACTGTTCTATTGTTGCAGTATTGTTGAACATAAGTGTGTAAATTTCATCGATGGATCTTCTTATGTTCTGCTATTGTGTTGAACTTTAATATTTAAGGCCAGAATTTGTAATTCAATAAAGTGGCAGTTTATTTATTTTCATAAGAATAACTTTGCCATTACTGTAAAACTGAGCCTATTTTGCAACACATACTATCATACACATAATTTATATATTTATGTTTACATGCTATTTGTTTGTATAGTATATTAGTTTATATGTCAGCGGGTTGTGTTTAGGTTGGGCGGTGTCCTCACAACAGAATATCCCACGTCATAGAGGGTCCGTTGGGGGCGTTTTCTTTAGGTGCAATTCCCTTAATTGGAAATTTGCTTGCAACAACTAGTTGCTATTTGTGTTAGCTGTGAAGACTGTAATTATTGTTATTTTTGTAATATTTCTTTGTTCTTTAGTTTTGTTTTGATTTGTTTGTAATTTGTTGGTCTACCCTTTTCTATCTTTCAGTTCTATTCACAATTTATATTCATATACTGTGACGTCATTTGTATGTTATTCCTTGCAGATTCAGTGATTATTTTCATTGATTTCCCTATTTGATTTATTTGATTTCTGCAAACGTTTTCGTATTGTCAGTCTTATTTGTACTTTATGTATTCTGTTGGTTGACATATGTTTTATATAGGTATATTTCATAAGACACTATTGCCTGTGCACTGCACTTGGATTATGGTAAAAACCAGTACTTGATTATTATTACTGTTATACAAGACCTTATTAAGGCTTGTGACCCACATATATTGGGATAGTGTGCTGATTAATCAAGTCATTAAGAACTTGTGGTATTATTATTGTTTCAAGTGATTAGTATTATTGTTAGACATCATGTCTACATTAGAATACTTCATTATACAAGGGAAAGCCCTTGATAAGACTGGTCAACAATTAGAAGAATGGGCAGTTGCTCAATATGACAAAGCATTAGCTGCAGAAGAGAAAAAAGCTGCTGCTGCTGCTGAGGAGAGAAAAGCTGCTGCTGAAGAGAAAGAAGCTGCTGCAGAAGAGAGAAAAGCTCTGGCTGAAGAGAAAAGATTAGAAAAAGAAGCTGATGCTGCTGCTGAACAAAAGAAATTGCAGATGCAGGTGGAGGAAAGGAGATTTGAAGCTGAACAAAAAAAAAATTAGAAAGAGAAGCTGCTGCTGAACAAAAAAGATTAGACAGGGAAGCTGAACAAAAAAGATTAGAAGCTGAGGAGAAAAAAGCAATAAGAGAACATGAATTTGAGTTAGAGAAATTGAGATTGACAAGTATGAGTAATGTTAATCAGGCATCTAGTGGTAATGGTAAACCTTCTACTTACAAGGTTAAGGTTCCACCGTTCAATCAGTCCAGTGACGATATTACATTCTGGCTGGATAGATTTGAACGTTCTTGTCGTACTCATAATGTGGATAAATCACAATATGCTAACCAATTAGCAGAAAACTTGAAAGGTGAATCTCTGACTAGGTTATGCCTTGTAGGAGAAGCAGATAAGGATAATTATTATGTCATTAGGGCGGCTTTGATAAAAAAAATACCAGCTAAGTGAGGAAGGCTATCGCCTTTTGTTTAAGACGATGGTGCCTGAGACAGGTGTAGAATTCTCAGAATTCATTGCAAAGGCACGTCTCACAGTTGATCGTTGGATTGAGCTTTCCAAAACAGAAAAAACGTATGAAGGACTTATGGATTTGTTGCTCAGAGATAAGATTATGTCATGTGTTAACAAACCATTCCTTGAATTTATACATGAGCGTAAACCCAAATCTCTAAAGGAAATGGAAGAATATTGTTCCCAATATGTCACTGCACACCCCGACGTGACTTTTGGCAACACTAAGATTAAGGAGAGTATGCCAGTTGCTTCAGCAACACCATACAATCCCAATTATTCACACAGATTTCAGGGACCTCAAAACAGATTTGATAAAAAAAGGTAACCATAATAGTTATCAAAACCAAGGTAACCAATCATTTCAGGGTTCTTCTTCAAAGAACTGGAGACGAGCTGATAGCTCTCGACACAGGGGTGGTCACAATTATAGGAATTTCCATAGAGGAAGTAATTATAGAAACTATCCGAGGTATCCGTCTTGGAGTCAACAAGATCGCAATTACAGAGATACTCATTATAATGAATATGATAATGGTAACCAAGAGAACTATGACTCAAACCCAAATAGGGGTTACAATAGAGGTAACAATAACTACAGAGGTAATAATAACCGAGGTAGATCTCAAAACAGAAGACATAAACCACATTTTCAGGCAAACTCTGCACAACAAGAGTCCCATGAAGCCTATAAACAGAGTAAAGACAATAATGACGCTAATAATATGGCATGTTCCGCTTTTGATTTTGGGAGAGCATCTCAGTGCCCCCAATGCAAAACATTATTTGAGCCAACCACAGTGTCTACTTTAAGCTGCGGCGATCCTCTTCCTGCTCTTCCTGCATCAGTCGCACATGATGGAAGAGGTTCTCTTGTCTTACATAAGGGTTTAGTAAATAACAATCCAGTCTCCGTGCTATTTGATTCTGGATGCACCACAATTGGTGTTAGGCAGTCACTCGTAGATCCTTCCCGTGCCACTGGACAAGTAGTCAAATGTGTAACATTTGGCGGCACATTAGAGAAATACTCTACTGCTATCATTAGGATTGCTACTCCTTTCTTTACAGGAGATGTACACGCATGTCTTCTTCCGAATCCGATTGCTGACCTCATCATCGGTCGCATTCATGGAGTCAAAGAATGCACTCCGCAACAAATTTCCGCGTGGGAAAGGCAAAACATGCAGATTGCTAACGCTGTAGTCACTAGAGCTGAGGCTCTTAATATGCCTCAAACTTCATCTACTGAAGATAATGAAGTGCATAACCAAGATGATCCCTTGGTAATTTCTCGTGACTCGTTTATAAAACAGCAAGAAGATGATCCCACTCTGAAGAAATTCTTCATTCTTGCAACTAAAGGTGATCCGAATAAAGACACAAGTCGTAAATCGTGGATTACAAAGAAGAATGGCGTACTTGTACGTATGGTTCAAGACTCCATTACGTCAAGTCATTCTCAAATCCTGGTTCCCAAGAATTTGAGAGTTATAATTTTGCAGCACGCTCACGACTCTCAGTGTGCTGGACACATGGGTTTTTCCCGTACTAAGTCAAGAGTCCTTGCGGCTTTCTTTTGGCCATTGGTAAACAAGGACATACGGATTTATTGTCGATCTTGTAAAGTATGCCAGGAAGTTAAATCCAAAGGTCCACGGCATGCTGCACCCATTCAGGCGGCAGACATTCCTATTCGGCCGTTTCAAAAAATGGCCATAGACATTATTGGTCCATTTAAGATCAAGTCTGCCAGAGGACATCAGTTTATCTTGACGTGTGTTGATATGTGCACACGTTGGCCAGAGGCTATTCCTCTGAAGAGCATTACTACTGCTGATATTGCAGATGCTCTTTGGCTTATATTTTCTCGTCTGGGGTTCCCCGGAGAGATATTGTCAGACCATGGCACCCAACTAATATCAGATACCATGTCTCAAATAATGTCTACTCTGCAGATAGATAGATCTTTAAGTAGTATCTATCATCCAATGTCTAATGGGATGGTCGAACGCCTTAATAGAACACTTAAAAACTTACTAGGGAAGATAACTGAGGATCATCCTCAAGACTGGAACAGAGTTTTACCTGCGGCCCTCTTCGCTTACAGAGAGGTCCCCAATGAACATACAGGATTTTCCCCCTTTGAACTCGTCTTTGGCGCGCGTCCGCGTGGCCCTATGTCGTTGCTTCATGATCTCATAACAGCTAAAAAAATAATGACGATGACACAAAGTCATCCTACGAATATGTCATCGCGTTGAGACAAAAGATTATCGAAGCATGCAAATTAGCAACTTCTTCTTCTGAATTTGCGAAACAGAAGGCAAGGCAATTTGCCAATAAGAAGAGATGCTTACGACAACTTTGTCCTGGTGACAAAGCATTTGTATTACTACCTTGTAGGGAAAACAGACTACTTATTTCTTGGAAAGGTCCGTACGATATAATATCGAAAATTTCCGATGTCGACTATATTGTCGATATTGATGGGAAGCATAAAACCTTCCACATCAATATGCTTACGGAATTCCATGAACGTCCGGATTATTTGCAACCCATTTTCCAAGCAACGGACAATTCTCCAGTACAACATGGTCATTACTCATCACTGTCCGTGATACATAATGAGGAAACAAGTTTTTCAGATGTAAATCTTCCTCTTCCAATGATCCCACTTCATTCTAGTGAATCATGGAAGAACGTTACTGTCTCTCCTGATTTGTCTCTAGGAGAACAGCGACAAGTTTCAACTATGTTGCAAACATTTCAGGATGTACTTACTGACATCCCTGGACAAACTCATTTCATTGAACATGACATTGTTCTAACTGACCATACTCCTATTAGGGTTAGACCTTATCCTATACCTATACATTTTCAAACACAGGTCGAGAAAGAGTTGGATGAGATGATAGATTTGAAAATAATCGAACCATCCACCTCTGCATATTCTTCGCCGATGGTTATTGTTCGGAAAAAAGACAATAACATACGTCTTTGCGTTGACTATCGCAAATTGAATCAGGTAACGAAGTTCGATGCCGAACCTATGCCTTTACTGGAAGAGCTACTTACTCGACTCTCCAAATCTCATTTTTTCACTAAACTTGATTTGTCTAAAGGATATTGGCAAGTTCCTTTATCTGAACGCGCCAAACCTCTCACGGCTTTTTCAACACCTAGAGGTTTGTTCCAATGGAATTTTATGCCTTTCGGTCTTATGAACGCACCAGCTACATTCGTACGCATGATGCGCCGAATCCTATCTTATCGGTCAGATGCCATTGCATATCTAGACGACATCTGTCTTTTCAGCGATACTTGGGAAGATCACTATTCAGGGTTAGATGAATTGCTGTCTACTTTGCGCGAGCACAACCTGACAGCGAAACCCTCTAAAGCCTATATTGGTTTTAGCGAAATTTCTTTCCTAGGCCACCGAGTTGGTCATGGTTTCCTAAAGACAGAGGACCATAATACTAGTAAGATACTTAACATCTCTATCCCTAAGACTAAAAAACAGGTGAGAAGTTTGTTAGGTCTTATTCAATTTTATGGCAGATTCATTCAGAATCTATCCTCTATCATGGCACCTCTTTCTACACTTTTAAAGAAAGGTTCGCCTAATATGGTCCACTGGTCTCAGGAATGCCAATGCTCTTTGGATAAGATTAAAACATTGTTTTCAACACCACCTATTTTAGTGTTACTTACTAAAGATAAGACATTTGTTCTTCGTAGTGATGCTTCATCCACTGGGATTGGAGCGGCACTAATGCAAGAGTACTCTGGAACTCTGCATCCTGTAATGTATATTTCCAGAAAACTTAATGCGGCAGAAAGGAATTATTCGGTTTTAGACCCTGAGCTATTAGCTATGGTTTGGTCGATCCTCAAACTACAGAGATTCCTTCTAGGCGCACATTTCATAGTAGAAACCGACCAAAAAGCTCTTACTGCTATACAGAGTAAGAATTTGAAGAGCTCGAGGTCTACTCGATATGCAATTGCTCTTCAACCTTTTCATTTCTCTGTGCGAGCTATTCGTGGATCAGATAATGTGACGGCAGACATTCTGTCAAGATGCCCACATGATTCCACATAACTATTAGGTCTTAGACTTTTTGATATGTCTAGTTTATAATAGTTTCTTTCTATATCAAGATAGATACACATTTGTAATTTAATAATATAATGATTGTATCACTACTTAGCGGTTCATTGATGTTTATTCACCGCTGTGCTTTGATGATTTTTCTTCATAAATCATAAATTTAAGATATCTAATACGAAATTATGGTATGAAATTTTTTAGGCATTGTGTAATTGCCAGAATTGTATTATACTTTGATGACACCTTCCTGGAAAAATTTACTTGAAGAGAAATAATTTCTCTCAGTTTATGAGATACATTCTCACCAGTCGCTCCATAAGTCGACTTAGCCTCATATTAGGCGTTATATTTATTCCTGATATTTTCATCTGCGCATTATTCATGCGTTGTGAGCCTATTGTACGTTGCTCCTAGATGTATTTCAAAAAAAAAAAAATGTTCCATTTTTTTTTTCCCGGGAGGTGTGGTAAGACTGTTACGTGCAGTCTTTGATATCTTACAATATAATACATTTGTATGCTTGTTATGTTCGCAAATATGTTGTAAACAAAATAGATACTTTTTAGTGCTTAAGGAAAAGTCATTATTGAGTTACTTCCCTTGAAAGGAGTGTCGTCACTTTCGATCGAACTCCGCGGATGAATCCAGTTTTACTGCGATTTATTCTTTGTTTGGGTAGAAATAGGTTGTTCTTGCTTCAGTGTATCTATGGCCTGAATTTATGTGTATTGTTTGTCTGGGTAGGACGAGTCTGTCTTATATCTGTATATCTTTACATGTCTAAGTCGAACTATATGGTCTTTTGTCGTTAGAAAGGTCAAAGGGCTGTTCGGCGGATGTGTCGCTAGAGAGGTGTGATTTGGCTTCGCCCTGATGGGGGCTGTGATTTTTTCTGTGTCGGCTTGTCGCCGGAAAAAGTGATCTCAATATTTATGGGGAAAGTGATAGTCGTCTAGACCTATCGTGTATGCTTTACCCCAGTGTTTATTCTTATTGCCAAGGAATGGCAGAATCATATTTCTGATACCAAGGTAACAAAAGATACTCCTTATGAACTCTCTTACGAAGCCACCGTTTTTCGATAGGCACGATTGGTACGTCTGAGAGAATATATTTAACTAGATGAAAACGACATTCATTTCTAGCAGCACTATATCTTGTATGATGAAGTCAATTGTATCATGATAGAATCTACAGAGCAATGAGAACATTTAATGAATGACTAACTTTAATACAGATTCATTATCTGTATCCAAACGTGAGTGACAGCTCACGAGAGAAGCTATCTTGTATCCAAATATTTTGTGACTTTCAAGAAGAGAAAGGGATGCCCCGTATTATCGCTTGATGAGTCCAGAGATCACTGCTACACATGAGAACCCATTACTAGCGGTTCAATATGATTATATGAAAAAATATGTGCTGAACATTATTTTAAGGAATCTTCGCTAGAGGAGGTTAGGTCTAGAAGCCATCTTGAATATTGTTTATAATCGGACGTGCTTTGTCAGTAAACTCAGATGATATATATATATATGGGCAATACTGAGTGCTTGTCTACTGACAGTCCATTATGCTATTATTCTACATGAGTGCCCATGTATCATTGCAAGACCATTTATCCACTGTACCATGATGTATTATGCCAACCTGTGATTTGTCACTATCCGTGCTGTCGAGTGTGTACGTCCAATTAAACTGTAGCAAAGGTACACAGTCGTTGGTGTCGATGACTTCCAGCCATACATGAGTGAAAGAAAAAGACCATTTGTCAACACCACGAACTCTTCTTATCATTCGCATATTATACTCTCACTCTATGTCTACACACCACTGCGTAGGTCGAGTTGATATTCCATACTCAAACCACGAGCAACACAACAACACAGCATTTAACTCTGGTGATGTTCTAGTGGGCTTATATTTATCAACTGATGAGAGCAGAAATAGAGAGTTATCAACTTGCTCTTTATCAGTAAGTGATATAGACGGAAAGGGGGATTATTTCGTTTTGCGAAATAAAAGTTTACCTCTTGGTCTGGTAATAGATATAACCAGAATGTTAAACTAGATTTTCATTCTCGCTCCTAAATTCGCAGTAGACAGGACGTTTCGTGCAAAGAGAATAAGCTGTATAGCGAAGTCTTAGTTTGTTCTTGGCAAACATTTTGCCGAACTTCTAGACTACCAATAAATATAAGCATATAATTCCAAAGTTGTGCGATCGCCTGTAAATTCTGTGTGGAGGTAAACTATTATACATATTATCTAGTATTTCGTGAAGTGTTTAAAGTGTTAAATCGCGTATTTTATTTCACTAGTTAGATTTGGTGCAGAGCGCTTAATACATAAATCTGTATTATTTTCTAGTGACGTGTTTCACTGGAAAGCAGAATAAATTATAATTTCTAGCTTAAACAACAATGTAGCTATAATGAATTTAATTTTACTGCTAAATAATCAGACGAGAACATATTTTTCTAAACTAACTTATAAATGCTAGAAGCCTCATGAGTGTTGACGGAATACGCACGTGTTCCTAATTCATGAGGATTGATGATTTTTTTTTAAATATAACTTATTCCACGGGAAGGGTTAAACTATAAGACAAGCTATACGCTTGCAGTTTAAAAATGTAAGTTATATTGAGTACATAATATGTAAAATATTTCATATGTATTTTTCTTTATTCAGTGAATACTGTGGTACCCAAACTTTGCCAGCGTTCTAGTACGTGAATATTATCTGTGAAGAACTTAAGCACTTTCATTACATGAACTGTAACAGTTAAATGAAGTAAAAGGCCTCTCGCGCCAGAAATAATTCTTCCAGAATAACACTTAAGTACAGATCAGCCGCTGTGGCAAGCACAATATCAGTAACATCCGACAGAGTTTTGACTAGTAGTGTGGTGACCAAATATAGTCATATACTGAAATAAGGCACCCAACCTGACATTCCTCATTTTTTTTAGAAACCTACGCTAGTGACACTGTGCTCCGCTAACTTTCGTGCCTGGACACATTTTATGTGACTTAAACAGACATCCGAAAAATAAGAACACCCAAGGAATCGTTCCCTGAGACAGAGAATTCAGTACGTCTTTTTGGAACTGGGGATTTCTTGGTCGAGACTGCATTTACGGGTCTGTGTGAAGGTCCTAGAAAAAATTATGTTCCCAGAGGCAGCGATCAAAGCTGTAAGTATAAATGTGCGCACGTGGCCACGGCTGAATGAATAGAGTGAACGCAGGTCTGAGTGTTACTGTTACCGTTGTATTTTGGCACCTATTTGCTGTCATAACTTTCTTCATGCAAGTTTGTTTTTGCTAACAATATTTTCCCTTAAACTAGATTATAGTATCAGGTCTGTCCATACCTTAAACGGGGAAAACTCTTAGACTCAATCATATGTATCTGGGACTCTTTGTGCTATCATCTTTCTCCTAACGGGACTGTGGGCTATCCATCAAGGGAAGATCATAACTGTGGGTCTACCAGTTCTTGTAGCATTCCTTGATTTGTTTATGACTTTGTGTAATTGTTTTTTTTAATGTAATTTTACATGTTGTGACGTAAGTTTACAAATGATAAATAAACTTAACAATAAATTAATCAGCATGTTGGTCAGCTCGTTCTAAATATCTATATAATCATTTGTTATAGTTTCCCACGTCTGCGTGTCTATTTGTCGTCACTTGAATGTGCGTGCACGTGAGTGGATATAGATATATTTAATGTATATGTGTTAGACTGTCTGACTACTCTAGATCTGTCGTAGAAGATAGGTGAGAGAGAGAGAGAGAATATTTCTCGCTCTCAGAGACAGCCTCTATCATAATTACACCACCTAACTCGTGGAAATCTATTTTTGTATTTCTATCTCACACTGTGACTATCACTCATTCCAACCTATTCAGAAGGGACCAACCCAAGTCTTAATTCTCCTATCAAAAATCTACGACATAAAGGATCCAGTTACACGCCCATTGAGGCATATTGGGAATATGGTGTTAGGCCCATATTTTCTTGACCATCGGCACACTAGGGGTGACGTGGTCAACATCACGCCGGCCGCCTTAACCTTCCCAGAGTTGCTCTGGTACCCAGTTGGGGCTGGGTCGACCCAGGAGCCGTTTGCGGCCTAAAAAAATCCCACCTCATCTGGGGATCGAACAATAGACCACTGAGCTAGGAAGCCAGTGCACTAACCACTATGCTACCGCGGCTCCTAGGACAAAGGGGAATCCAGAACAAAGATTATTTTTTTAGTTTCATCATCATCATCATCACCGTCATCATCATCACCGTCATCATCATCAACATCATCGTCATCATCATCATCATCATCATCATCATATAATTATCATAATCATCATCATCACCATCATTATCATCATCACTATCATCACCATCATTATCACCATCATTATCATCATCACTATCATCACCATCATCATCACCAACATCATTATCATCATCACTATCATCACCATCACCATCATCATCACCATCATTATCATCATCACTATCATCACCATTATCATCACCAGCATCACCATCATTATCATCATTATTTTCCTCTGCGCTCCTTAATGAAGATGGAGCCACCACTACAGCTGGTCCCTTTGCAAGAAGCTTGCACCAAGCATTCACATGCTCTTGCAGCCGTGGTTTCCGTGGCTATTTGTTTCGCATGATGAAGTTGCCATCCCCATGTACAACATCATATTAATCGCCATATATGACTTGCCTGAAAGTCCAGTAGTCCTATATATTCTTTGACTCTTCAGTGACACCCCCCCCCCCCCCCCACCCTCTACTGGCACCATCTTGGAGCTACAAGGGGTCTGTCTTAGTTTAATTACAGGTAAAACGAAAATGTGTCTCAGGACAAACCCGCATACAGACATAAACTCACGTACAACATGCGCATACACTCGCGTGCCCATTCACAAACACGCACGTACAGCGGATTCCTAGACATCGCTCGATGTCAATATATGACCTATATACATACATAATCTACGGCCAAAGTTCACTTGCTAAGACCATTACGTCAAGCAACTAACCTCCATTAGATTTTCTAATTTAGCTTTCACTTCTCATCCAGCATTTCTGGCGGGTAATTTGATGTCATTCAACTCATTTCGATCAGAACTGTATCTCAAATGAATATTTCATCATGGCTAGATGGCGGGGAAAATATACCTTTTGTTTATTTACATAAAGATAATCGCGCAATGATTAACAGTAAAAAATCATGGAGATGAGTTTTTCGTGTTTTGTTTTTAAATTTGTAATGTCCTCTATCTAATTCTGATAATTTAAAACATACGGTCCTGAAAAGAGTTAATATTTCTTTAATAAGAATTACGTCCCCAGAAAGAGAAGCCATTCTCGGAGTAGTGGCTTCACAATGTTCTAGAAGCTACACGCCTTTGTCTCAAATGTTTCCATTAATTTGCGGTGCGTAATCATGCTGTGCTAATGTTTTTTTTTTTTGTGTTTTTTTTTTTTTTAATGCAAGCGTAATTGCGTTTTATTTCTGTTCTGTTTTCTGGACTGTTTTTTTTTCGTTCGTGCGTTTGTTACATGTTTGAAATCTCTTCATGGCTATTTATTTTCTTTGTTTATTTAAGGGCTGTTAATCTTAACAGTTCTATAATTGTGCTGTCTGTCTGGTAGTCTGTCTGTCTGTTTGCATGCCTGCCTGCATAAGTACCTGTCTGTTTGTCTACTATCTACGTACCTACTTACTTACCTACCTACCCACCTACATACCCACACAGTACCCACCCGCACACACCTTTCCACCCACCTTCACACACCCACCTACCTACATATCTACCTACCTATCTACCTAGCTAACTAGCTAGATACGTACGTACCTACCTGCCTAATTACCTATTTTCCTACCTTCCTTCGAACCTGCCTTCATACTTACCCACCTATCTTCTGTCTGCCTGTATGTCGATCTGTCTAATTATAATTATTTATCTATATATTTATATGTCTATTTCCGTACGTCTCGTTGTCTTTATCTATCGTCATTTTTGAAAAATTGAAAGATTCGCAGCAGTTGCCAGAAGATGTGGGCAATTCTGATGATCAGATCGCCTCGTATTTCAGTCTGACGTATATTTTGACATCATGTCTTCACACCATGATTCTCCATACATCATGTCTTGTGTGTTGTAAGTCTTGAGTAGGAGTTGTAGTGGCTAAGAGGTATGGCATTCGCCTCTAATTCTAAAGGTAGCGAGTTCGCTCCCAGTACGGGGAATATAACTGATGAAAAATTAATTTTCTTCCAGAATCAGTGGTTCCTAATGAAGTCATACTTCCCCCTTATCTCCTGGGTAGTGAGACCGCATGTCTATCCCTTCTCGGATAAGGGCGAAAAAAAAAATTGAAGGTCGCATGTGCAAGTTGCGCACGTTAAAAATCCCTCGGCAGTTGGAAAATCGTAAATAGTAGGCCATACGGCCGCTGCTCTGGCAAAATTTAAACATTAAGAACCCTAACCACCACAAACATACTTATAGAATGTGTGATTCCTGGATACACACATGCTGGGATCATCGCCGGGGTGCTGCAGAATTCGTACACTGCGCTGAAATCCTCAAGGGAGGACATCGGAGCATTGATGGAGTTATCCTTGTGCAATGAAGCTGGTCCTTAAAACCAAACCAAAGTCTTGAGTACATTACATTTGACCTTACATTTTGTTTTCTTTACACGATGTAATTCTGTGTATCTGTACATTACTTTTTATTCTGTTTAATTTGTACATTAGGTCTCTTTGAAATCACATTTTATGTAAATATATACAATGTATCTAGTATCTTTTTATATAAATTAAGTCTCTCTGGACTTGTGGTCTATGAAAAGGCATTTGCAGGGTAGACAGAGAATCAATTTGGAAACTGATGGCACATTATGGAGTCCAAATGAAGATCATCAACTTGATAAAGAAAACATATGAAGACAGAATTTCACATGAAGGATAGCTTCATCGGATAATAAGTGGAGTGCGGCAGAGATGCCTCTCGTCGCCATTTTTTTCTTTTTACATAGATTGGGTTATGAAAACGATGACATCAGCCAACAGAAATAGAATTCAGTGCACGCTAATAAAACAGCTAAACGATTTCCCGACGACCTGGTTCTTGCTTCCTATAACCGCAGCCAGATGCAATGCAAAATGAAAATATATAGTGAAAGGTCACAGCTACTAGGTCTGAGAATACACATAAGAAACAAAAAGATCATAAAAATAAATGAAGCAAATGATAACACGATAACACTTGAAGAAACACCCCTATAAGATGTAGAATCATACATATACATTGGCAGCAGTATAGGCAACTTTGCAGGAACTAGATAATGATTTCAAAATATGAATACAAAAGGCAAGAGAAGCTTTCATTGCATTTGGGAAATACATGGAGATCAAAAGAAATCGTCCAACACAAAAATCAAAATCTTCTATTCAAATATCCAGTCAATTCTAATATATGGCTTTGAAATCTGTGAAATAATAAAACCTACAACCAAGAAGGTACTAACGTTCATAAATCGGTGCTTGAGTAGAACAGAAGCGTTGTAGTGATATGACAAGATCACCAATGGGGATCCAATGACAAGAACTAGACGTTGTAGTGGTATGACAAGATCACCAATGTGGATCCGATGACAAAATCTAGACGTTGTAACGGTACGACTAGATCACTAATGTGGGCCCGATGACAAGAACTAGACGTTGTAGTGGCATGAAAAGATCATCAATGTACTCAATGACAAGAACTAGACATTGTAGTGGTATGACAAGATCACCAATGTGGATCCGATGACAAAATCTAGACGTTGTAACGGTACGACTAGATCACTATTGTGGGCCCGATGACAAGAACTAGACGTTGTAGTGGCATGAAAAGATCATCAATGTACTCAATGACAAGAACTAGACATTGTAGTGGTATGACAAGATCATCAATGGGGATCCGATGAAAAGAACTAGACGTTGTAGCGGTATGACAAGATCACCAATGTGGACCCGATGACAAGAACTAGACGTTGTAGCGGTATTACAAGGTCACCAATGTGGGCCCGATGTCAAGAACTAGACGTTGTAGCTTTAAGACAAGATCACCAATGTGGGCCCGATGTCAAGAACTAGACGAATGCCAGTAGAACAAGACATGAGAAGGAGATTTGGCGATGGATAGGACAATACAACTGAGGAGACCAGTTAAAGACAGTCCTTAAATTTGAATCCCCCAAGATAGAGGGAGGTAGAAAAACACATGGAGAAGAGAACTGGAGACAGAATTGAAAGGAATGAAAATGAAAGAGAACGATCTTGATTGGATAGCACGAGACAGGAGAACGTGGCATAAATTTGTTGTAACACTAAGCTGCTTGGAGGAAACTAAAAGGTCATGATGATTCAGTGCATGATGTTTCATTGTGGAGCCGCGGTAGCGCAGTGGTCAGAACACTGGCGTCCTAGCTCGGTGGTCCATGGTTCGAGCACCAGTTGAGGTGGAAATTTTTAGACCGCAAACGGCTCTGGGGTCGACCCAGCCTCATGAATTGAGTACCAGAGCAACTCTGGGAAGGTTAAGGCGGCCGGCGTGATGCTGACCACAACACCACTAGTGTGCCGATGGTCGAGAAAATATGGGCCTAACACCATATTCCCAATATGCCTCAATGGGCGTGTAACGGGATCCTCCTAAGCTGCTAGGCGAAACTGAAGGGTAATGATGATTCAATGCATAATGTTTCATTTTATGTATCTACATCACGTCTCGACTCACGGCATTGACAAGCTCCAGCCTACTCAACTGTAAATTGGCACCCGACTCTGCTCATGAGTTAAGGAAGAAAAAGGCATCGAAGAAGGGAACTGGTCACCCCCACCTCTCGATGCTGGACCTAGTATAGTGATGTCTCTAACACTTCACTCCCCTACTGCAGTTTCTGCTATGGGACTGCCTTGACCTTTTATTACATCACGTCTGTCGGTACGCAATAACGTATGTGCACAACGTCTCCATGGAAGCCGCATCGATATGTGACTTTTTTTAGGGTGCATATGCACGTCACATCTCTACGAGCATCTTCTGAACTTTTTCATAACCACATTTGAAACGTACTGTTATCTGTCAATGTTTAAATAGCATAGATGCCTCACTGCCACTATTAGTATTCGTCTTAAGATTATATAGTCTTCAAAAAAAAAAAAAACAATACTCAGATCAAACATTTTTACCTTTTCTTACATCTCTGCGAACTGAGAGTCGCCGTTGTCATTCACGTCTCGCCGTAACCATGGCAACAGACGCCAAGATGTCATCGGCTTTCAAGTTTTTCCATCTGGCAAATTGTTTTGGAGTATTTAAAGACCTGGAAATTAGCTGCCAGACTGGTGATGTCATGACGTCTTCTGCCATGTCTAATCTTCTCATCATAACCATCTCTTTTTTTTTTTTACCGTAAATATCCTCTTTATTAGCACTGCTAATTTTTAAATCAAGGTCGTGAACACATTTCTTTGCATGTATCTCCCTTCCTCGGTCCTGATTTTTGCGGTAAAACCTTCGTTGACATAAGCAACGACACGAGTGTCTCCGTTATCCTCTCTATTGTCTCCTTCCTCATTACGCCAACCTTTCCTTCTGTGTCGCAGTCTATCTCTGACAGTCCTCGTAATTCTACTTCCTGGCCTCAGGGTCTAGAAAGAACGAGGACAATAAAGTATACTTCAGTTGCTCTCTGTTTTAAATGCGCTTAAATAGACAGAATCAATAAAACCAGATCGATAGCTGCGAGGTCTGAGTGATGACCTTCCGCTGTTTCTATCATCTCACAAATTGTGGTCTATATCAGCGCTTTCCAAACCTTTTTTTTTTCCTTGTGTACCACTATATACAAACCATTCTTATATAGGTAATAATAAATTTAAAAAAAAAAGATATCTACACGTAATAGTAAATAACAAGAATCATTTACACGTACTAGAAAATAAGAAAAGTAATTAAAATAGCAATATCTGCACGTAATAGCAAATAAATAAAATATTCACTTGTGCTAGTAAATAACAAGAAACATCTACATTTACTAGTAAGTAACAAAAGAATCTACATTTACTAGTAAATAAGAACAGACATTTGCACGTTCGAGTAAATAACAGAAGACATCTGCATGTGCTATTAAACAATAAAAGATATTTACGCCTACTAGTAAATAACAAGACATATACACGTACTAGTAAATTACAAGAGACATTTTCGCCTACTGCTAAGTAACTGTCGTACCAATAGGTTTGAGAGTTATTTTAGGTCCCGTCTGAGTAGAGTGGATGGTGATAAGTACGTGAGAAAAAGGTGTGAGAAATAGATTTCACGGGTGAATAGCTTAAGGAGAAGATATGTCTCTGGAATGAGTAAATTTCTCTAGTCCAGCCTATCTATACGACTATAATTTAGTATAAGACAACCTTGCCCTCCTCATATATAAATATAAGTTTAACTAAACACACACACACACAGCTATGTGACAACAAGACACACAAACGTGAAAAACTACGGTTAATTGGGTATGGGTCTTACCAACACACAAAGTTAAGTTTCTTTTGTTGTTTATTATTATTTGACAACATCAAACATCTAAAGAAATGTCAAATAAAATCAGATTTACATACATAGGAAAATAACAGAATAAATGTGCCCTCCCCTTGTTGAGAAAAAGAACCCAAAAAGTTAATAACCCAAAGGTCAAAGGTTAGCACTATGTTACAGAATAGACAGTAAGGAAACAAGCTCCTACTATATGCTACCCAGTAAAGTAAACAAGTTTAAGCAAAATCCCAGGTTAGTACAGTTCCTGTAACAAAGAAAAATATTCACTCTCTCTGACATACAGTGGCCACTCAATCACGCTTACCTAACTCTTGGTGATTTCCCTTGGAATTGCCACTGTTCCTGAATATACAAAATGTCAGGTGTATTTCCCTAATTGGCCCCAGCCCATTCTCTAACAAATAAGATTAATAAGGTGGACGCCGAATTTGGTGGTTTAATTTTCCCTGAATGAACAAAGTGTCACCGTGAATCGGTAGTGTAGCAAGACGTGCTCTTGAGGTTCACAGTTAAAAAAGGAGGAAAATACTTCCAGTATTTGGAAACATCTGGTTGCTAAAAATTTACTTATGATGATGATGATTATCCTATCGGCTGGCTCTATGGTGAGTGCCGATTCTGAAACAGCGTAACTTTTCTGGATAAATCCACTTGGATACGACTGTCAAAAGTCGGGAGTAATTTTATTGGTTTCACACCCCAGTGGGCTGATAAAATTGAACAAAATATTGCTGGGTTTTGTAAGTCCAGTTAAAATTTACAAGTTAAAATGTTTCTATTGTATCGTTGGCTCCCAAATGAAATTGGTGACGCACAAGCCAAGAAAAAGACAACATTCACCAATCAGTAAATGAAGAAAAGACCGAAAAGACCGGTAGACGCTCTTGTGATCTGCTAAGAATAAAAGAAACATTATGGAAAAATGCTACTATTCTATATAGCTACCTATATGCACACAGACGGGGACAAGGCGATCTCTTATCCACTCCGTCAGTCCTGATTAAAGTTAACCGGCACAGGTGTTTTCCTTTCTGCCTAAACTATCGCACGTCGCCAACGCTGAGATTTCAGGTCGGATGAAGGTATGCAACCCTCCCCGCCCTTTGCTCGCGCTGTAACGATTAGCGTACAATGTCAATTATTATTCAATTATCCATATGCGCACTTACATAAATATCGCCTGTCGTTAATAGCTATTAAATTATCGGCGTCTGTTGGTCATCGTATGGTAGTAAATAATAGTCACTTATAATAAATACATAAAATGAAATAAACGGGAATTCTTTTCTGTCACTATCAGTCGCGCCTAGCATATAATCCAGTCAGCTAACCGTCTCTTCTTGTGGGAGAAAGCGGATGGTGAAATTAACATTTTAACTGACCACCTGGTCTGAAATAGCTACGCGTTATTTTATTTCACTAGTTTTAACGCTAGAAAATCACAGTGAATTATAATGATACGCTAACACTAATTTCTATTTCCAGAAAATCAGAATGACAATCCCCACGAATGCTATTAACACACCTTCCACAAAAAATTATGAGTGACAACTGATAGCAGGTTTAAGAAAACACAGTTTATATATCATAATGGTTCCCTGATCTATAGATGATGCTACTTTTCACACTATTTTGTGTACCAGAGAATCAGAAACATAAAGGCTTTACGGTCGCTCTGTCGGGCGTTCGACCGTCATCAGAGACTTAAATCCGTGTAACGGGGTTCTCGAAGATTTTGCCCGCTTCTGAATATCAAAGAGCTCGGGGTTTCCCTGCCTTCACTCTGTGTACGAACTTTAAAAGGTACTCGGGGAAAGATTTTTGCCCGTGCGTCTACTTCAAAAGGTCCGGTGTTATTCACGTGCGGTCTGTCAGATATCCGATGATTGGCAGATCAGCTCGCTTGAGAAACTTAGGTAAACAAACCTGATTCGCTAACTGTTATGACTGGCAGGTCACTAAAGTTTGTAAGCCTTGTGTTAGCTAGTGTTAAACATAGAAAAAGAGGTAGGACTAAAATGTGAGTAAACACAGACTGTAAATGCATGGTTTTGCTAGCAAATCATAGAACGCTACGAGGTTACAGACCTGTCAGATTACTGTAGGCTATATTTCCATTATACGTCACAGTAACAAAAGACATTTACATGTACTAGTAAATAGCAAGTGAAATATACACGTACTAGTAAATAACAGATGACATGTGCACGTTCTATAAACATGAAAAGATAGTAACGTCTACAAGTAAAGAACAAAAAAGATCTACTCGTAGTAGTAAATATAGAAAAACATTTACATGTACTAGAAAATAACAAAAAACATTTACACGTGCTAGACAATAACAAAACATTTAACGTACTAGTTAATAAAAAAAATATTGATATCTACACATACTAGTAAATACCAAAACCATCTACATATGCTAGTAGACATATACGCGTACTAGTAAGTAACAGAACAATCTCTAAACGTACTAGTGAATAACAAAATGATATCTACACATACTAATAAATACCATAAAGATCTACATATGCTAGTAAATACGAACATACATGTACGCGTTCCAGTAAGTAACAAAACAATCTCTACACTTACTAGTAAGTAACAAAATAATCTCTATATGTACTACTAAATTAAAAAAAAAATATCTGCACGTACTAGTAAATAACAAACCAATCTCTACACGTACTAGTAAATAACATAACAATCTCTACACGTACTAATAAATAACAAACCAATCTCTACAAGTACTAGTAAATAACAAAACATTCTCTACACGTACTAGTAAATAACAAAGCAATCTCTACATGTAATAGTAAATAACAATGCAATCTCTACACCTACTAATAAATAACAAAGCAATCTCTACACGTACTAGTAAATAACAAAGCAATCTCTACATGTAATAGTGAATAACAAAGCATCTCTACACGTACTAGTAAATAACAAACTCCATACTTGTGGTAGTTGGAAGCTGAACCAGAACACGATTTCTATATGTTTAATTTCTTTGCTTTTCATTTCTGAAATTGAAACTCGTATACTGTAGTTGAAATGTTGAAGACAGAAGGTTTGCAGTTGTTACTTCTTATCGCAACCAGCTGATATACATAGTGGCCACAAAGCCCAGTTACCCGTATAACTTATATATATATATATACTGAAGCACATTAAAAACGCACCACCAGGAACAGAGTGTGAATGTAAATATAAGTGTTTACAAGTTTACATATTTGGAATCTTTATTCATTTTCCTATGAATCCATGCTGGTCATTAATTTGTACATTTGATTGTTATGAAATTCATTCCATTCTGTGCAGGCAAGAAAGAAAACCAAAAATGCAACCAATAAAAAAATTCATTCACACTATCCTCAGTATCTGGTATGTCCACCGTGTATTTGCAAACAAGCTTGGCAGCGGCTCCGCATGGAACGCACAAGTCTCTGAAGGAAATTCCGGGGAATCAAGTCCCATTCACGTGTAAGAGCAGCTTCGAGCTGCTGCAGATTAGCTGGAGAACCTTGCCTGTAGACTCTGCGTCCAAGCTCGTCCCACAGATATTCTATAGGGGACATGTCTGGTGATAGGGCAGGCCAATCGTCACAATGTTCTGCTGCTGTAGATATTGCTGCGTAATGCATGCAGTGTGCGCACGTGCGTTATCCTGCTGGAGAAGCTGCAAGTCTGGATAATTTGTGAACGCAGGAGCAGCCAATGCATCCAGAACCTCATCTCGATATGTCACAGCATTAACATTTCCACGGAAGACGTGAAGAGGCAAGCAATGGTGAAAACTGAATCCTCCCCAAATGTAAATACTGCCGCCTCCAAATCGGTTGTGCTGACGAACACAGCAATCTGCAAATCTCTCTCCACACCGTCGCCAAATCCGCATACGTCCATCAGCAAAGGATATGTTGAATCTGCTCTCGTCTGTGAATAGGACAGCATTCCACTGCAGTCTAGTCCATCTGACATATTGCTCTGCCCATTGCAGGCGCTGCTGACGCTGTCTGTGAGTCAAGTTTGGCCCAACATAAGGCCGTCTCAACGGCCTTTTTATACCGAGTATACTGCCACAACGCGTACACATTTTCAGAGTCATAGCTGCTGGGAATCGTGTTGCACGTGTAACTTTCATTGTTTTCATGTAGTCTGTACACAAACCCGTGGGTTGAATCATGCACTTTCCATTCCAGCAGCCATTCGCTCTTTACCTCATGACAAACACGGGGAAAATCCATTCCCACACTTTTTTTGTCAGCTTCTCGGCATCAGTATATATAATAGTGGTGCGTTTTTAATGTGCTTCAGTATATATTGTTTTCTTTTTCATGTTTCAGGGTCAAACAATGGGACGTCCTCGGCGTTTGAAAATTGACCTGGCGTGAGAAAAATAAAAATAGGTTTATTGGCTATGTAATGCTTTACGAAGAATTTTGACACTAACGTGTCAAACCATGTGGGGGGAGGGGAGAGAGAGAGAGAGAGAGAGAGAGAGAGAGAGAGAGAGAGAGAGAGAGAGAGAGAGAGAGAGAGAGAGAGAGAGAGAGAGAGAGAGATGCATAAATTACGAAACGAGTGCGAATAAACGACGCTAAACCCTGAAGTAAAACCGCAGAGATCAACATTAATGGAAACATTTGTCGATGCGTTGTCACATTGTTGTCTGACTTGTTTGAAATCTGGCGTTCCATTGTTTACCCGTTCTTGTAATATAGAATCTCTGCTTAACTCCTTTTCATGTTTACCACTGTTCATGTTTCGGCTTGGTATTTTCGTCCAATGGTTAAGTTTCATTTTGGTAATTAGTACATTCACCAACCGACTGTTTCTGCTTACCGGATAATTTAAAAAAGTACTAAAACATATCATCATCATTTTTCCGTGTCGCACCTACTGTTGATGGCTTATATTGCAGGAAGCCTTCACCAAGCGTCCACATGTTGTCTCGTCAGAGACACCCATGATATATACATCTACACACATACAATGCTACGAATACCCTTTAAAAAATAAGATGATAAATAACAGTTGTATGTAGGGGGTAGATAACAGTTAGGTGAAAACTGTATGTGGCCAGATAATGAAAAATCATACGTCAGTCGTTAAAGTACTTTCACGTCACTCTTGAGAACACACGTGACTCATGAGAGTACACATCACTCGTGATAGTACACGTCACTCGTGACAGTACATGTCACTCGTGAGAGTAGACATCACTTGTGATAGTACACGTCATTCGTGACAGACCATGTCACTCACGAGAGTATACATCACTCGTGATAGTACGTCACTCGTGACAGTACATGTCACTCGTGAAAGTACACTTCACTCGTGAGAGTACACGTCACTCATGAAAGTACACGTCATTAATTATAACGATGATGATGATGTTAATGATTATGGTGACGATGATGAAGATGATGATGGTGATGATGATGATGATGGTGATGAAGACGACGATGATGATTATGGTGACGATGGTGATGATGGTGAAGACGATGATGAAGACGATGATAATGATGATGAGAGTGACGATGATGATAATGACGATGATGATGACGATGATGATGAAGATGATAATGACGATGATGACGATAATGACGAAGATGGTGATGATGATAATGATGATGATAACGATGATTATGATGATAATGATGAAGATGATAATGACGACGATGATGATGATGATAATGATGAGGACGGCGACGATCATGACGATGATGATGATGATGAAGATGATAATGACGATGATGATGATGATAATAACGATAATGATGATGATGATGATGACGACGATGATGATGATGATGAAATACTGACGATAATGATGATGATGATGATAATGACGACGACGATGACGAGGATAATGATGATGATGATGATGATAATAACGATGATGATGACGATGATGATGATAATGACGATGATGATGATGAAGATGATAATGACGAGAAAGATGATGATAATGATGATAATGATGATGATAATGATGATGATAATGACGATTATGATGATAATGACGATGATGATGATGACGATGATGACGATGAAGATGAAGGTGATAATGACGATGATGATGATTATAATGACGATGATGATGATAACGATGAAGTTGAAGATGATAATGATGATAATGACGACGATGATGATGATAATTACGATGATGATTGTCACGAAATGGATTTAGGACTAGAGACTGTCTACATACAGTGACAAGACACTAGTGAGAAGAAAGACTGAAAAGATAGATTTAGAAGAAAATGATAGTGAAATGTGAACAGTTGACACTATTGGCTCCGAGGTTAAGAACCGAGGTTGATTCTTTCCTCGCCACTTCGGACGTCTTATGTGCTATAGTTGTCAACGACCTCTAGCTACCCTAAGGGGATAAGGTTATATCAAGCTTCACAAACACTAAGATACAGACAACATATAGCTACTCTACTTAAATGAAATGACTGATGCCAGCTACAATTTATACAAGTTTATTATACACCTATAAACAAACAAACATATGCATGTCCCATACATAAAGTGCGAGGATGCACACCTGAAACAAAATCAAGCACAGTTAAAAATGCATCAACCCCAACCCTTCTCCCACAATTGCAGCCTGTATGGAGAAAGAAGGTAAGGTTAACTGAAATAAACTACACTGCACTTGATGTCGCCTACACTCCAAACTAGCTGTTCTAAATTCTAACTCTAACTCTAAGTCCACTGATAGCTGGAACGACTACGAAGTGTCTACACAATCTCTGCACAGACTTCGGTTCTACACAGCCTATCCTGGAATCTCCTGAACACAACTAACTGCACCTCTAAACTTCAGCAGCGGTCCTCTGCTATGATTCACCAAACTATCAGTTCTGCCTATCTGTGCTGACAACAGTTGAGAGAATGTTTACCCTCTCTCTCTCCACGAACTCTGGAATTGATGACTAAGGTTTAACAGAACCCCACTGGATTCTAGACTGGAACTGTAGCTGGCTTCTCCTACCACTCTGAATTTACCGGCCCGATTACCTATGACTGGGCGATGGACTTTCGGCGTTATTATGGCCGTGACGAAGCGAACATAAAATTACCACAACGCTGGCAGCATGCCAAATCTGCGTGTGTAACGAGCGTCAGAGCTCAGGATTTATCCATAAAAATCCTAGTCGCTGGAAAATGTCTTCCTCTGCCTGGGAAAACGTCTTTTCTTTCTCTCCTTCCACCACTGGCAATTAACGCGAGACTTTGGGTGTCTGCGAATGCCACCACTGTGCCGTGGGAGAAATTTTGTAGCATCAAAATTCTGCTCTTCCCCACAAAAGCCGGTACCTGCTGTTTAGACAAAAGCAAAAACAACAGCTAAACAAAACGTTAATACTCTAGTACAAATAACAATGAACTTCCTTACTCTTCAACACGTAACTCCCCTCTCTTCTCTCTCTCCCCGTCTCTACCTGAGCCCCAAAATAAGAATTCACAGAACAATAATGCACAATCAATAACATATAACCCTGTTAGATACTAGCATATATATGCCGTCAAAAGTTATACATAATGGTTATCAATTAAATCTCAGTAGTTACAAACACGTGGTTACAATTTTATGACCACGTGCTTCTCTCCCCCTCGTCCCTCTGAACATCGTATCAATAAATATACCGTAACCAACGCGCTCACGTGCTTTACAAATTCCACCTCTTCTCCCCTCGTCCACCTATAGAAGTGTACTATAATATAAATAACTTGCAGCATTACATTCTCAATAAAATCACAAATGAAAATACACATTACACACGCTCCCGACTATTCTATAAATAAATAAAATTCGCAGATGCGGGTTTCTCTGCAGACCTGTTTCTTAAATAAATCCAAGCATGGCCGTAACCTCGCAACATCTAAACCATCTAGACAACGCTATTCCTTCAATAAGGAAATTAACTGGACCTATTAGGTCTCTCAAGTCTTCCACCGTTAGATCATCTCTCTGAAAACGTAAATAAATAGAAGGAGAAGAAACATGGGGAAGAATTTTTCTGTAATCCCTCCAAAAATAGTGAACAAAATGCAAGGAGAAAAAGACATGGGCCATTTGAAAGACAGAATCTCAGTACTTTCGTCACAATGATGATAAGGATAATGACGATGAAGATGATGATAATGACGATGATGATGATGATAATGACGATGATGATGACGACGATAATGACGGTGAAGATGATGACGATGATCATGATGATGATAATGAACGATGATGATAATGACGATGAAGATGATAACGATGATGATGATAATGACGATGATAATGATGATGATGAAGATGATGATGATGATGATGGTAATGATAACATGCTCCACAGCAGTGTTTCCCGAACATACAATAATCGTCGGTGTACCCTTTATGAAAGTTTAGTTTTACCCCTCTCCTACATTAAAGTTTAATGACTTGTTTTCTGCAGCTAATAAAAGTATATTACTTACTTAGTCGTTCCTCTTATACCCTGGAATGTAGAGTTTTGACAGAGAGAGCGCCATACTATCCTATCTAATCTTCCAATCTAGTCCTCTGGCTTTCAGAGATTGTCTAATGTTGTCCACCCAGCGGACTCTGGGTCGTCCTGGAGGTCTGGATCCCTGGCTCTTGATTTCCCATATTTGTCGTAGTCACTGATCTGCTCCCATTCTGCAGACATGGCCAAACCCTCTTAATTGGTAACTGCTCCACTCGGGTCGGTAGAGGCTTGGTTTCAACCACTAGGTCTAGTAGTTGATCAGCATCTAAATTGGAACTCACATGTACATGCACTGACCAAGCAAACGGTACAGAAAGTGTACCAGTTAGTTAAAATTTAACATTTCCTAGATTAAGAAGCAAGAAAATTGTTCTATGTATCTCAAATACAAACAAACCTTGACTATTGTTCCACAGCCTGGGATGGTTGCTCTATGTCCAACACAAAAAGACTCCATTTACTACAAAAACGTGCATTGCGTCTAGTCTCTGACTATTTCCAAACACAGTGTGTAGATCTTGTGGTAAAGTGGGATGTTATAAATATTTATAGGGGACTTAGTGTACTGACTGAGATCAGCTGTGAAGGTATCTGTATCTAATAAGTGTAGTGTTTTACAGATACCCTTACTTGCTACCACATATTTATACCTCAGTCAGAATTATTCTGGAATATAGTGATGACTACGTTGAATGTCTAGGGTATGTATATGATGAAGTGTAAGTCACGACAATAACAGACAGATAAACAATTTAATTTATTCCACCACACTTGACAACACTGTGACACTCACATACATATAACACTCTATAAGACTATTCTTAAATGAGGCACTGGTAAATTTTCAAATATCAATATGTATTAAGTACTGTCACTAATATATATGTGTCCTGATTCAAATACAAAGTGAACCAGGAATCACAATCAATTTTAATTACAAGTTATATGTACAGAATTTATCAATATGAATCTTGTAGTGACATATTTTATTAATAATATCCTATGTGTGACAGTTGTGTAGTAGTAATATGAGGTAACACTGGGGTTTTTTTTTAAAGCTATGGTGTTATGTGTCATCATGACTTCAAGTGTTTGTTTCTGTTGGAACTAGTATTGGAGATGTTCTCAGTTCCGTTCATTAAAACAATTAATTTCCCCTCTTAATTTTATACAATGTCTGTTTAAGATGGGGGTACATAATGTTGAGCTCCGCTGGCCACATAGGCTTAACTTTCGTGAAGGCGGCAGGAAAAGACTCCTCTGCTCGATTGCTCCCCTGTGTTCTGGAGACACCTCACTGTTTGCTATATGGACCAAGGAGTATGCTGTCCGCCTCTGGATTCAGCAAAGCTCTGACCAGGTACTGCTCAATAGCTTTAGGACCACAGTCCCTGAAACAAGAAGGTTGTACCTCCTACTTCAGAACTAATTTATACTCTATTTCTACACTGAGCACAATACATAACAAACACTGAGTTCAGAGCGGTAGGCCAACTGCTATCTTCATCTGAAACAATTTTCACCAGTATATTCCTCCCTAATGGTTACTACGCCTCTGCAATTCCAGCATTATTTCTTTCTAGACAATAATATAGGTGTCAGTGTACTGTTTGGCAATTCCATTTAGTTTCACTTTCCTCCGACACCTTCTGTTCAGGCTGGAGTATTATATAGGCTTTACCTCAAGTTCGCTACTGAACCACACATATATACAGACATAATTTATCAATTTACATTCAATTTTCATTAAAAAGATATCAAACATTTCAAGCTTACCACAATTCATGGAAATATTACACAGTGACGTTGAATGGCAATGAATATAGCACAACTTCGATCTGCCGATGTCCCAGGCTTTTATTTCTAACAATATGCACTGGTGCTCAACGCACTGGTTCTGTAGTAAGTTTATTTGAACATGTGGTGCTGACCTGACGCCTCTAATTGACTATATTGGCAAGTCTAACCAATCCTGCCATGTTTACACAGCTTTTCAAAAAAAAAAGTACTCCTACTCACGTTTCCCCTGACAACACAAGATAGTATTTATAGCCCGACTAATCGTGTTTAGCCTTACATTTCTTGCGCTCCAATCAAATAGGAGGTAACATGTCAGCCTATTTCCCGTACAATGGTGGGGTGAAAATCTGCCACTGAGCGATTCTGATTCTAGTGTTGTCTGACACCCTCACTATTTTATTTTGGCTATAATTTGTTAATTCCTAGACTATTTGCGTAACGTTTAACATATTATTTGTCAGCAAGTCCTAAGGAACCCAAATATATATATTTAATGGAGCCAATACGCATTTTCTTCAAGGATAGTCGTGCTGTTACTACCTCCTCACTTCCAAACTTTAGGGTGTCTGGGTACTGTCATGTTTTCAAACGTAAACCAGTATAATGTCATATTTCCTAATAAGAATTTTGTAAGTTTTTTAAAACCTAACTCTGGTATGGGTAGTGTTTTTTATCACTGTCGATTTGAAAAAAGCTAGTGCATGTGGCCTTACACGCGTGATGGCAGCAATTGTGTATCGCGCGACGCGTGTTTAGTGTTGCATGTGTCCCTGCTTTCAGCCCTCCCTTCTTTCTATCTTTAGTCCATCTGTCTTTCGTTTTTTTGGTAACATAGTGTATAAAATGACATGAATGGATTTTTAAATATAGGTCATCTTGCGTATCTGAAGGTTTTTCTTAGAAATGCAGCACATGTTTTATCGTAGAAAGCGGGAATTGAAGCAGTAGGCTTTTACTATCTACGTGAAACGTTACAATTTGCAGACGTAGGAGAAAACAAGGGGGATTTCGCGTACAGTCATTGTGACAGCACTGTTCTTTACCATTCTTCTTTCCTTTTATTAAATTTATTTGTTAGGCTTTACATTTACGTTTTAATTTATATATGGGGATTAGAATATTTCACGACAGATCTATATAAATATCTCAAAATACTGCCCCAGAGAAAGCGCCTTCTGCTTAACAAAGCTAAATTGGTTCACTAAATCCTGTCACAGAAAGCTCCAACATATCTGTGGCCAATGTTCAAATACAGTGAAAGACGCAGTTAGCGCCGTAACAAAATACAAGTGCCCAAGCCTAGGCCTGACTTATTCAAGAAAAGCTTAGCTAACTCTGCTGCTCACCTTTGGAACTATCTTCCATATGATCTAAAGAACAATTTCAGTCCCTATTCAAACAATCGTAGACTTTTTAAATACTTCATGAGTTCTGATTACATGCCCCCCTAATGTGTCTATTTTTCCGTATAAATAAATAATATCGAATGTAGATTTAATGATGATGTTTGTACTTTTCAACATATTTTATTTCATGGTAAAAATTAGATTGTACTTTTCAACATATTTTATTTCATTATCATAATTAGATACTGTGAATGTGAGTATGCTATTATTTTACCTTTACAACGTTGAATTAATTTTAAATGGATATGTAAAATGCATGTTTGAATAAACGAATCAGTATAAAAGACGAGACAAAGGAAGGTCAGAATGTCAGACAGGTCTGCGTGCCCAATTCTCAACCATTTGAAAATACATTTTTGTTTCGTTCGTTCGTTCCTCATACAGCTAATAAAAGTATCGTAAAGTAAATTTTAAAAATTCTTCCGCGTTACCCTTAGAACCTCTTTCCGAGGGTACGCATATCACACTTTAGGAAACGCTGTTTCTTACGTAGTTGAAAGGTAATAAGAGTGATTAACAGATTGGTTAGAGTGCTGGTCTCTCGCGTCAAAGGTGCCGGGTTACATTCACGGTATCAACACGCTCCAATCTACCTAGCTGTAAATGAGTGCCTGACTTTGCTCTTGAGTTATGGAAGGTAAAGGGACTTCTCTACGGCAGTTTTTACTATGGGACTACCTTTACCTTTCATATGAACTATATTTCTTAGTTTGCAGAAAGAAGAAAAATTGAAAATACTGAAAGAGACAGATAACCATTTAGCAAATCTGTAATTATCAACTTAATCTATGTGTTGACGTGCAATTAGTAATCCCCTCTCATCATTTGTTGTTGTTGTTCTTATTACAAATGTATTATGGCTTGACGTGTATAGTGTTCTAATTTTAAAACCCGGGAGTGCAATGGGATTTTAAGTCGTGCTACAGGTACGGTGAAATTCATTCACCACGTTAATTAAAAAATATGGCAGAATAGTATCATCCAATAAAAATGGCAGAATCGCATCATGCAATAAAATTGTCAAGATAGCATCATCCAATAACTGCCATCAATGGTACCTATACCTTGTAGCGGTATGGCAGCTTGCGTACCCTGACAATCCCCAGAGCTATGCCAGTGGGAGTTTTACTCCCGGTAGGTTCAACCAAGCTGGACTGATCTGTGTGGGTAGGGGTCAGACAAAAGCTGGTACCCTGGTCCTCCAGGTTGGGGGTTTTAGCATAGGGATGACACCCCTGTCTATGTAAATAAAAAAATGAAGTTACGGAAACAACATCAAATGAACAAACTTTGCTGCGGGATGGACATTCGGAGTCTGTGGCTCGTAAGACTGTCAGTGGTGAAAGCCGAAAGGAAGCCACTGACATGGTGGAGGCTGAGATGCAAAGAATGAACCAGAGTTGGGGCACTGTACGAAGGATGGCCACCGACCGTGCAAAGTGGAATCAATTTGTTGTTGCCCTACAAGACGCCACTAGGCGTGATGGCCACTGACTGCTTTGACGGTCGGTGGTTAAGGATCGAAGAAGAAGAAGAAGATCATCCAATAAAAAGTGACAAGATGGCATCTTCCAATGAAAAAATTGTAGAATTGTATCATCCAATAAAAAATGGGAGGATTGCATCTTCCAATTAAAAAAAAAGGTAGAATCGCATCATCCAATAAAAGAATGCTAGAACCTCCTCATCCAATAAAAATTGGTAGGATTGCATCGTCTAATAAAATATGACATTTTGTATCTTTTAATAAAAATGCCAAAATTGTATAATCCTAAATAATATGCCAAGATTGCTTCATTCAATTAAAAAATGGCAGCAATGCATCATTGTAACGGATGTATTTGCTGTAACAGCTCCCGCAGGCGGGATGGCTGGACAAAGTTAATATATGGTTTCGCTGATAAATGGCGATCAGCATAAGTCGGGCTTACAGATGGCCGACAGGTGTGTGACTATGAAATATAACATACGCGAATGTGTATAGGTTCTTTAAGTGTGTCTATGATAAGTCACTCACACCACAGCAACGTAGAAGTCAGGAAATGTTGTAAGACCTGGCAACGTTATACAGTTTATTGGCGAGACGGTCACGTAGACATCATAGCAAGACAATTCACAGCATACTCATGAAGCAACATGTAAGTAAATCCATAACAACGGTTGCATAAACCACCACAGCAAATCATGGGCATTAAGTACAAAATATCCATCAGGAAACATGAATCAGCAAATAGGTGAATAGGCTGCAGGACATAGCAGCACATATTTCATATCATAATAGTACAACAAAAATATCATTCCAGTTCTCAATAGTCCATGACTTTTAATCAATATGAATACAATGCATTAACAAGCCAACGAGATCCGTGGCTTTGAATAACAAGTTCCCTGGGAGAAAACAACATTCTCTTCAACACACTATCTATCTGCAAAACAATCCCTCACGGGAATATGAATATAGAATAATGGCCTGTACAATCCGTGGCCTCATAATATCTTCAATAAAGTACCTTCTGCAATTATCAAAAAAAGTCCTTTCACAAAAGGATAGATACTGGAACACACTAGAGAAATGGTAAAACGGCCATTTCCAAGCTCTACCAGCAAAGTACTGTCACGAAAAATCAGCTGTTTAACACAGCTCAGTACAATTCATTCAAGCGCGAACTCGCAGCTTGAGATGTGAGCAGAATTCATCCGCCTTTCCCCCCAAAACAATATCATAGAACCTTCGACCCGATTCCTTATCATATTTTTTAAAAATAAAGAAACAACTAGTCGGGTAACAGTTTAAACATTACTCCGCAACAACCCCCGACTAAAAATTCTCTCATCACGCAAAGCGTGTTAACTAGCATGCACAAAAAAATCGACCCGTACATTCCAGTCTTTAACACTTAACTCCCCTTAATTAAAATATGACTACACCGACCCCCGGGGGAAAAAAATGATATAATCATTTTTTTTGTTGAAAAGAAAATACATCGAACAAAAAACATTGAGGTCGATGCAATCATAATATCTACACATAAGGGTTACACTATGTTAAGTCATGTTAACAAAAAAGAACAAAAGAGGGATAGAAGTAAGTGTAAAGTAAAAAAAAAATGAAGTATAGAAAGATAATGAGATAAGCATACGAAGATCAACAAATTCAAAGAAATATGAAGTATATCAAGTATAGACTAGCTATGCCATCATAAATGAAAATTGAAAAGAGCAGATGAAGTACAAGAAGAATGAGCAGACAATGATATATCATGGTAAACAATAAGTTAAGCCATGCATATTTATACCAAAAGACACATAACTAGTTACCATTTAAAAATAACATAATGTTCATGATAACCAAGTTAATAACCTTATAAAGTACCAATGATAAACTTATTATAGACATCAATTAATAATATCGCTATTGTCATAAAATTAACCATGATACAACGTTAAAATATCTCCAATGATACAACGTAGGGATACAAACTAATGCGTAAGCTGCTAGAATTTATGATCGTCCACGCCGCGGGTCATCACCCGCCATGGAAATTAAATTGTTAGACTTGAAAGCAAAACGGAACGGGATGAGAACGGAGATCAAAAGGAAAAATCTGACTGAACGCGTGCTTGAAACTAGCGAGGCTAAAAGGACGCAAAGTGGTGGGGAAAGGAGGAAAAAGTCACGTTCCCCAAGTTGACATAAAGTAAAGAAATCGACAAAAGGGACCTTGGATATTATACGCCACAGTCATTTCTTGGACGCTTTTGCTATAACTTAGTACGTTTAGTTGAATGCAGTGATGAACGCATTCCAGAAGATTCTAGAAAATATTTGAAAAGTAACTTTTCTTAATAATAATGTTAGGAATATAAAACCTAGCTGGCCGGATGGCCCATCCTGAGCAGTGAAATAATATGCTTTCATTTATACAGACGGATAGATAATAAGAAAGATATTGACAAAAGACTGTGTTGTTCATATCAGCGAGCGTCTGCATTGAGATAAAACATGTCACTAATTTTCAAAAAATTGTGGCCTTGAAGACGCAAGTGCTAAAATCTAGTTGGAATGAAGAGACGGGGTGGGATGGTGAATTGTGGCTAAAAATAACTTTACAGGCAAAATTGTGTAGGGGAAGGCAGAGTTGGTTCAAAAAACAAGTGTGTTTTTTTGTGAAACGCAAGTAGAGACGGACGGACCAACAGACAATAAGGCATACTTGACTGAGGTATGACTGAAATGACTTTTTGGTAGGATATTTGAATTTGAAAAAGAAAAGGCAGTGATTGGCCATAGATGAATATATTATCGGCGCTCAGACGCGCATTTTGTGCCATTCATTAGAAGTTGTCCTTGTAGACACAGTGAATTATTAAGTGGTGTAATTCCCAGAAGCTATTGAAATATTTAGAGGGACGCCATCCTAAGGCCAGCAGCTCAGCTGAGTTTTGCTAGCATTTAACTGTGTTCTATATTCATAATTCTGGTAAGACTGAAATTATTTCTTTGTACATTTTAATATTTGTTTACGGTTTCGAGTGATTTGATACTGCAATAGCATAATCTGTCCCTTACAACAAGTAAGGATTCGCTCTAGACCCCCGCCCCAGTTCAGGGTCTAGAGACAAATAAAATACTTTTTTTTTTTTTTTTTTTTTTTTTTTTTTTTTTTTTTTTTTCGTTCGCCCGCTAATACTCGAGGCGAAATCTCAGGTTATCATTTATGTCTAACCTGACATTGATTTTACGTGAGTATCCCTTTATTTCTTGTACAGAGACAAATGTCCCTCGCCATTCAGGCAAATACTCGCCGATTTCGGAGGTACCCATTGCAGCTGGGTCGGCTCAGGAGCCGCCAGTCCCTGGTCGACGACACTCCTTCAAATGTCCTCGCCAGGTCTCGAGTTAATCCAGTCCAAATCCCGGTCGACGAAAAATCCTCAAATGCCGTCGCCCGGGTTTGATCCTGTATCACCCGGTCGCCAGAGCGGTGTTGTAACCACTACGCTAGCGCGGCTCCCATAAAATACATAAACTCCAGTAAGGATTATGAAGGACAGATCAAGTGTTGAGATCAGTGAAACATATCACCTGTCCTATTCTATGGCAGGAAGCTAATGAACATATTTCAGAATACGTAGTCTGGGAGAACTTAGCCTATGTGAAACCAACTTGGTAAGATGTGTTGTTTGGTCAGAAAGATCTGACCCGTCTATGTGGTGTTGTTGTTGTGTAGTGTTGTGTCCAGAAATGGTTAGAGGATGGAATTATGACACATGACTAATACTTTGATTGCAGAACTGTGAGTTTCAGTTGGCACCAATGCGGTGTCAAATGAGTTGTTGAATATTACCAGAGTGGACCAGTGCAGTAACATTTTGTCAGAGCAGCCTATTATAGCCCCCAAGCACGGAGAGGTGGGGCCACCAGACTTCTGATATTGCCCCCAAGCACGGAGAGGTGGGGCCACCAGACTTCTGATATTGCCCCCAAGCACGGAGAGGTGGGGCCACCAGACTTCTGATATTGCCCCCAAGCACGGAGAGGTGGGGCCACCAGATCTCAGCACCAGAGCTACACCTTCAAGCTACGTGAGCGTCTGGTCTGCTGAGAATTCACCAACTCAACTTATTTGCTAACACACCCATAAAATTTCCATCAAATAACTGGACAATGTGTAGTCGCCATAGACAGGGAGTGATGAGGCCACCCCAACAGCACATCCATTAAATGTTCTCCCAAAATAGATTACAACTATAAACAGTAGTAATATTAACTAGTCTAGTAACATACATATGTACACACCTTGCATTTATTATGTCATATTCATGCATTTCTTTCAAAATTGCAAAACCTTTCATATGTTCTGACCAAATTAAAACCTTGGTTCAGAACAAATAAATTTAAAGAAAATTACTATCAAAATTTTACACACTTGAGTTAGTTCAGTGTATTATAACATTTATTAATATTATTAGACTTAGTAAATATCTGTGTGTGTGTGTATGTAAACTACCACAACACATTACATATCATTACCCTAGACATTTAACGTAGCCACATTCATTAGTAAAAAAAGATAGGTGTGAGGTCGTAGTGGTAGCACGAAGGGCCTTCTGACAATTCACAGTTACATTTTATCTCAGGAGCCTTCACAGCTGACCTCATGCATCACACGTAGTACAGTAGAACTCCATTTATCCGAACCCCAATTATCCGAACATCCAATTATCCGAACACTTTTTCCAGAAAAAAAAAATCAGTCTCCACCAGTCACGTTAGACTACAGTTCTGAATCTTTTGATGCGGCAAGCTTCAAATGTGTGCGAACAATTTGTAGACAATGAGATGGGCTAATGGACGGTCGCTTACGTACATGAAGTCAGTTAGATCATAAAGTCCGTTAATATCTGGTTTACCAATTGATAAAGTTGATAAAGTTGATAACGTTGGATTTTTATTCCCGTTAATGATATCCACCAAAAGATAGATATAAGTGGATGGAAGCAGACATCATCATCATCATCAGTTGATAAGATCTCTATGGTGTTGTTTGCTCCACTGTAGTGTATGGAATGTCAACTTGACCTACGCAGTGGTGTGTAGACATGGATTGAGTGTATAATGTGCGAATGATAATAAAGGTTCGTGGTGTTGACAAAAAATGTTCTTTTCTCACCCTCATGTATGGCTGGAAGTCATCGACACCAACGACTGTGTACCTTTTCTAAAGTTTAATTGGACGTACACACTCGACAGCACAGATAGTGACAAATCACAGGTTGCCATAATACATCATAGTACAGTGGACAAATGGTCTTGCAATGTTACATGGGCACTCATGTAGAATAATTGTATAATGGACTGTCAGTAGCCAAGCACTCAGTATCGCCCATACATATATCATCTGACTTCACTGACTGAGCACGTCAGCTTATAAACAATATTTCAGATGGCTTCTAAACCTAATCTCGTCTAGCGACGATTCTTCAACATAATGTTCAGCACATATTTTTCCATATAATAATATTGAACCGCTAGCAATGGGTTCTCATGTGTAGCAGTGATCTCTGGACTGATCAAGCGATAATACGGGCATCCCTTTTCTCTTCTTGAAAGTCACTACATGTTTTGGTTCCAAGATGGCTTCACTCGTGAGCTGTCACTCACGTTTGGATACAGATAATGAATCTGTCCTAAAGTTAGTCATTCATAAAACATTTCATTGCTCTGTAGATTTGATCATGAACAATTGACTGCAATCTACAGAATATAGTGCTGCTAGGAATCGAAGTCGTTTTCATCGAGTCAAATATATTCTCTTAGACATTCAAATCGTAACTATCGAAAATGGTGGCTTCGATCGAGAGTTCATAAGAGTATCTTTGATTACCTTGGTATAGGAAATATGAAACTGCCATTCCTTGGCAATACGAACAAACACTGGGGTAAAGCATACACGATAGGTTTAGACGACTATCACCTTCCCCACAAATACTGAGATCACTTTTTCCCCGGCGACAGGCCGACATGGAAAACACACAGTCCCTATCAGGACGAAGCCAAATCACACCACACTCTAGCGACACATCCGCCGAATAGCCTTCGACCTCTCTAGAGACAACAGAACATATAGTTCGACTTAGATATGTAAAGATATACAGATATAAGACAGACTCGTCCTACTCAGACAAACAATACACATAAATTCAGGCCATAGATATTCTGAAGCAAGAAAAATCTATTATTACCCAAACAACGAATAAATCGCAGAAAACTGGACTCACCCGCGGAGTTTGATCGAAAGAGCCGACACAACTTTCAAGGGAAGTAACTCAATAATGACTTTCCCTTAAGCACTAAAAAATTACCTATGTATAATATTGTAAGATATCAAAGACTGCACGTAACAGTCTTACCAGGGAAAAAAAAAAAAATGGAACATTTTTTTTTTTTTTTTGAAATACATCTAGGAGCAACGTACAATAGGCTCACAACGCATGAATAATGCGCAGATGAAAATATCAGGAATACCTATAACGCCTAATATGAGGCTAAGTCGACTTATGGAGCGACTGGTGAGAATGTGTCTCATAAACTGAGAGAAATTATTTCTCTACAAGTATATTTTTCCAGGAAGGTGTCATCAAAGTATAATACAATTCTGGCAATTACACAATGCCTAAAAAATTCATATCATCATTTCGTATTAGATATCTTAAATTTATGATTTATGAAGAAAAAATCATCAAAGCACAGCGGTGAATAAACATCAATGAACCGCTATGTAGTGATACAATCATTATATTATTAAATTACAAATGTGTATCTATCTTGATATAGAAAAGGAACTACTATAGAACTAGACATATCAAGAAGTCTAAGCCCTAATAGTTATGTGGAATCATGTGGGCATCTTGACAGAATGTCTGCCATCACATTATCTGATCCACGAATAGCTCGCACAGAGAAATGAAAAGGTTGAAGAGCAATTGCATATCGAGTAGACCTCGAGCTCTTCAAATTCTTACTCTGTATAGCAGTAAGAGCTTTTTGGTCGGTTTCTACTATGAAATGTGCGCCTAGAAGGAATCTCTGTAGTTTGAGGATCGACCAAACCATAGCTAATAGCTCACGGTCTAAAACCGAATAATTCCTTTCTGCCGCATTAAGTTTTCTGGAAATATACATTACAGGATGCAGAGTTCCAGAGTACTCTTGCATTAGTGCCGCTCCAATCCCAGTGGATGAAGCGTCACTACGAAGAACGAATGTCTTATCTTTAGTAGGTAGCACTAAAATAGGTGGTGTTGAAAACAATGTTTTAATCTTATCCAGAGAGCATTGGCATTCCTGAGACCAGTGGACCACATTAGGCGAACCTTTCTTTAGAAGTGTTGAGAGAGGTGCCATGATAGAGGATAGATTCTGAATGAATCTGCCATAAAATTGAATAAGACCTAACAGACTTCTCACCTGTTTTTTAGTCTTAGGGATTGAGATGTTAAGTATCTTACTAGTATTATGGTCCTCTGTCTTTAGGAAACCATGACCAACTCGGTGGCCTAGGAAAGAAATTTCGCTAAAACCAATATAGGCTTTAGAGGGTTTCGCTGTCAGGTTGTGCTCACGCAAAGTAGAACAGCAATTCATCTAACCCTGAATAGTGATCTTCCCAAGTATCGCTGAAAAGACAGATGTCGTCTAGATATGCAATGACATCTGACCGATAAGATAGGATTCGGCGCATCATGCGTACGAACGTAGCTGGTGCGTTCATAAGACCGAAAGGCATAAAATTCCATTGGAACAAACCTCTAGGTGTTGAAAAAGCCGTGAGAGGTTTGGCGCGTTCAGATAAAGGAACTTGCCAATATCCTTTAGACAAATCAAGTTTAGTGAAAAAATGAGATTTGGAGAGTCGAGTAAGTAGCTCTTCCAGTAAAGGCATAGGTTCGGCATCGAACTTAGTTACTTGATTCAATTTTTCGATAGTCAACGCAAAGACGTATGTTATTGTCTTTTTTACGCACAATAACCATCGGCGAAGAATATGCAGAGGTGGATGGTTCGATTATTTTCAAATCTATCATCTCATCCAACTCTTTCTCGACCTGTGCTTGAAAATGTATAGGTATAGGATAAGGTCTAACCCTAATAGGAGTATGGTCAGTTAGAACAATGTCATGTTGAATGACATTCGTTTGTCCAGGGATGTCAGTGAGTACATCCTGAAATGTTTGCAACATAGTTGAAACTTGTCGCTGTTCTCCTAGAGACAAATCAGGAGAGACAGTAACGTTCTTCCATGATTCACTGGAATGAAGTGGGATCATTGGAAGAGGAAGATTTACATCTGAAAAACTTGTTTCCTCATCCTGTATCACGGACAGTGATGAGTAATGACCATGTTGTACTGGAGAATTGTCCGTTGCTTGGAAAATGGGTTGCAAATAATCCGGACGTTCATGGAATTCAGTAAGCATATTGATGTGGAAGGTTTTATGCTTCCCATCAATATCGACAATATAGTCGACATCGGAAATTTTCGATATTATATCGTACGGACCTTTCCAAGAAATAAGTAATCTGTTTTCCCTACAAGGTAGTAATACAAATGCTTTGTCACCAGGACAAAGTTGTCGTAAGCATCTCTTCTTATTGGCAAATTGCCTTGCCTTCTGTTTCGCAAATTCAGAAGAAGAAGTTGCTAATTTGCATGCTTCGATAATTTTTTTGTCTCAACGCGATGACATATTCGTAGGATGACTTTGTGTCATCGTCAATATTGTCAGATGTTATGAGATCGTGAAGCAACGACATAGGGCCACGCGGACGCGCGCCAAAGACGAGTTCAAAGGGAGAAAATCCCGTATGTTCATTGGGTACCTCTCTGTAAGCGAAGAGGGCCGCAGGTAAAACTCTGTCCCAGTCTTGAGGATGATCCTCAGTTATCTTCCCCAGTAAGTTTTTAAGTGTTCTATTAAGGCGTTCGACCATACCATTAGACATTGGATGGTAGATACTACTTAAAGATCTATCTATCTGCAGAGTAGACATTACTTGAGACATGGTATCTGATATTAGTTGGGTGCCATGGTCTGACAATATCTCTCCGGGGAACCCCAGACGAGAAAATATAAGCCACAGAGCATCTGCAATATCAGCAGTAGTAATGCTCTTCAGAGGAATAGCCTCTGGCCAACGTGTGCACATATCAACACACGTCAAGATAAACTGATGTCCTCTGGCAGACTTGATCTTAAATGGACCAATAATGTCTATAGCCATTTTTTGAAACGGCCGAATAGGAATGTCCGCCGCCTGAATGGGTGCAGCATGCCGTGGACCTTTGGATTTAACTTCCTGACATACTTTACAAGATCGACAATAAATCCGTATGTCCTTGTTTACCAATGGCCAAAAGAAAGCCGCAAGGACTCTTGACTTAGTACGGGAAAAACCCATGTGTCCAGCACACTGAGAGTCGTGAGCGTGCTGCAAAATTTTAACTCTCAAATTCTTGGGAACCAGGATTTGAGAATGACTTGACGTAATGGAGTCTTGAACCATACGTACAAGTACGCCATTCTTCTTTGTAATCCACGATTTACGACTTGTGTCTTTATTCGGATCACCTTTAGTTGCAAGAATGAAGAATTTCTTCAGAGTGGGATCATCTTCTTGCTGTTTTATAAACGAGTCACGAGAAATTACCAAGGGATTATCTTGGTTATGCACTTCATTATCTTCAATAGATGAAGTTTGAGGCATATTAAGAGCCTGAGCTCTAGTGACTACAGCGTTAGCAATCTGCATGTTTTGCCTTTCCCACGTGGAAATTTGTTGCGGAGTGCATTCCTTGACTCCATGAATGCGACCGATGATGAGGTCAGCGATCGGATTCGGAAGAAGACATGCGTGTACATCTCCTGTAAAGAAAGGAGTAGCAATCCTAATGATAGCAGTAGAGTATTTCTCTAATGTGCCGCCAAATGTTACACATTTGACTACTTGTCCAGTGGCACGGGAAGGATCTACGAGTGACTGCCTAACACCAATTGTGGTGCATCCAGAATCAAATAGCACAGAGACTGGATTGTCATTCACTAAACCCTTATGTAAGACAAGAGAACCTCTTCCATCATGCGCGACTGATGCTGGAAGAGCAGGAAGAGGATGGCCACAGCTTAAAGTAGACACTGTGGTTGGCTCAAATAACGTTTTGCATTGGGGGCACTGAGATGCTCTCCCAAAATCAAAAGCGGCACATGCCATATTACTAGCATCATTATTATCTTTACTCTGTTTATATGCTTCATGGGACTCTTGTTGTGCAGAGTTTGCCTGAAAATGTGGTTTATGTCTTTTGTTTTGAGATCTACCTCGGTTATTATCACCTCTGTAGTTATTGTTACCTCTATTGTAACCCCTATTTGGGTTTGAGTCATAGTTCCCTTGGTTACCATTATCATATTCATTATAATGAGTATCTCTGTAATTATGATCTTGTTGACTCCAAGACGGATAACCCTGATAGTTTCTATAATTACTTCCTCTACGGAAATTCCTATAATTATGACCACCCCTGTGTCGAGAGCTATCAGGTCGTCTCCAGTTCTTTGAAGAAGAACCCTGAAATGATTGGTTACCTTGGTTTTGATAACTATTATGGTTACCTTTTTTATCAAATCTGTTTTGAGGTCCCTGAAATCTGTGTGAATAATTGGGATTGTATGGTGTTGCTGAAGCAACTGGCATACTCTCCTTAATCTTAGTGTTGCCAAAAGTCACGTCGGGGTGTGCAGTGACATATTGGGAACAATATTCTTCCATTTCTTTTAGAGATTTAGGTTTACGCTCATGTATAAATTCAAGGAAAGGTCATACATGACATAATCTTATCTCTGAGCAACAAATCCATAAGTCCTTCATACGTTTTTTCTGTTTTGGAAAGCTCAATCCAACGATCAACTGTGAGACGTGCCTTTGCAGTGAATTCTGAGAATTCTACACCCGTCTCAGGCACCATCGTCTTAAACAAAAGGCGATAGCCTTCCTCACTTAGCTGATATTTTTTTATCAAAGCCGCCCTAATGACATCATAATTATCCTTATCTGCTTCTCCTACAAGGCATAATCTAGTCAAAGATTCACCTTTCAAGTTTTCTGATAATTGATTAGCGTATTGTGATTTATCCACATTATGTGTACGACAAGAACGTTCAAATCTATCCAGCCAGAATGTAATATCGTCACTGGACTGATTGAACGGTGGAACCTTAACCTTGTAAGTAGAAGGTTTATCATTACCACTAGATGCCTGATTAACATTACTCATACTTGTCAATCTTAATTTCTCCAACTCAAATTCATGTTCTCTTATTGCTTTTTTTTCTCTAGCCTCTCTGTCTAATCTTTTTTGTTCAGCTTCCCTGTCTAATCTTTTTTGTTCAGCTTCCCTGTCTAATCTTTTTTGTTCAGCTTCACTGTCTAATCTTTTTTTGTTCAGCCGCAGCTTCTCTTTCCAATTTTTTTTGTTCAGCTTCAAATCTCCTTTCCTCTACCTGCATCTGCAATTTCTTTTGTTCAGCAGCAGCCTCAGCTTCTCTTTCTAATCTTTTCTCTTCCGCCATAGCTTTTCTTTCTTCTGCAGCTAATCTTTTCTCTTCTGCAGCTAATGCTTTGTCATATTGAGCAACTGCCCATTGTTCTAATTGTTGACCAGTCTTATCAAGGGCTTTCCCTTGTGTAATGAAGTATTCTAATGTAGCCATGATGTCTAACAATAATACTAATCACCTGAATCAATAATAATACCACAAGTTCTCAATGACTTGATTAATCAGTATACTATCCCAATATCTGTGGGTCACAAGCCTTTAATAAGGTCTTGTATAATAGTAATAATAATCAGGTACTGGTTTATACCATAATCCAAGTGCAGTGCACAGGCAATTGTGTCTTATGAAATATACCTATATAAAACATATGTCAACCAACAGAATACATAAAGTACAAATAGGACTGACAATACAAGAACGTTTGCAGAAATCAAAATAAATCAAATAGGAAAATCAATGAAAATAATCACTGAATCTGCAAAGAATAACAACACAAATGACGTCACAATATATGAATATAAATTGTGAATAGAACTGAAAGATAGAAAAGGTTAGACCAACAAATTACAAACAAATCAAAACAAAACTAAAGAACAAAGAAATATTACAAAAATAACAATAATTACAGACTTCACAGCTAACACAAAAGCAACAGTTGTCGCAGCAAATTTTCAATCAAGAAAATTGCACCTATAGAAAACGCCCACAACGGACCCTCTATGACGTGGGATTTTCTGTTGTGAGGACGCCGCCCAACCTTAAACACAACCCGCTGACATAGAAACTAACATACTATACAAACAAATAACATGTAAACATAAATATATATAAATTATGTGTATGATAGTATGTGTTGCAAAATAGGCTCAGTCTTACAGTAATGGCAAAGTTATTTTTATGAAAACAAACAAACTGCCACTTTATTCAATTAAACATTCTGGCCTTAAATATTAAAGTTCATATATGGAAAACAAGAAGATCCATCGATGAAAATAGGACTTCTTAGTTCACTCATACTGTCTTCCTGTTAACATTGACAAGAATTGATCCAACTGTTCTGTGAAACTCTATAATGTCTAATGTAAAAAATGTCAACAACGCTGACCTACATACTGCATTCACCTGACAGGTCACGTGACGAAGTGTTGACAAAGAGCAAACCAATACTGCAAGTGTGTCGTATCAGCCACAGGAAACGGTCTGGTATCGGTAATCTGTTGACTTCTGAACTTCTGCGAGGTCAAACCCAGAAAGCTGGTCCACCAGTTGATAAAGTTGATAAAGTTGATAACGTTGGATTTTTATTCCCGTTAATGATATCCACCAAAAGATAGATATAAGTGGATGGAAGCAGACATCATCATCATCATCATCAGTTGATAAGATCTCTATGGTGTTGTTTGCTCCACTGTAGTGTATGGAATGTCAACTTGACCTACGCAGTGGTGTGTAGACATGGATTGAGTGTATAATGTGCGAATGATAATAAAGGTTCGTGGTGTTGACAAAAAATGTTCTTTTCTCACACTCATGTATGGCTGGAAGTCATCGACACCAACGACTGTGTACCTTTTCTAAAGTTTAATTGGACGTACACACTCGACAGCACAGATAGTGACAAATCACAGGTTGCCATAATACATCATAGTACAGTGGACAAATGGTCTTGCAATGTTACATGGGCACTCATGTAGAATAATTGTATAATGGACTGTCAGTAGCCAAGCACTCAGTATCGCCCATACATATATCATCTGACTTCACTGACTGAGCACGTCAGCTTATAAACAATATTTCAGATGGCTTCTAAACCTAATCTCGTCTAGCGACGATTCTTCAACATAATGTTCAGCACATATTTTTCCATATAATAATATTGAACCGCTAGCAATGGGTTCTCATGTGTAGCAGTGATCTCTGGACTGATCAAGCGATAATACGGGCATCCCTTTTCTCTTCTTGAAAGTCACTACATGTTTTGGTTCCAAGATGGCTTCACTCGTGAGCTGTCACTCACGTTTGGATACAGATAATGAATCTGTCCTAAAGTTAGTCATTCATAAAACATTTCATTGCTCTGTAGATTTGATCATGAACAATTGACTGCAATCTACAGGATATAGTGCTGCTAGGAATCGAAGTCGTTTTCATCGAGTCAAATATATTCTCTTAGACATTCAAATCGTAACTATCGAAAATGGTGGCTTCGATCGAGAGTTCATAAGAGTATCTTTGATTACCTTGGTATAGGAAATATGAAACTGCCATTCCTTGGCAATACGAACAAACACTGGGGTAAAGCATACACGATAGGTTTAGACGACTATCACCTTCCCCACAAATACTGAGATCACTTTTTCCCCGGCGACAGGCCGACATGGAAAACATACAGTCCCTATCAGGACGAAGCCAAATCACACCACACTCTAGCGACACATCCGCCGAATAGCCTTCGACCTTTCTAGAGACAACAGAACATATAGTTCGACTTAGATATGTAAAGATATACAGATATAAGACAGACTCGTCCTACTCAGACAAACAATACACATAAATTCAGGCCATAGATATTCTGAAGCAAGAACAATCTATTATTACCCAAACAACGAATAAATCGCAGTAAAATGGATTTATCCGCAGTGTACGTGTGAGTTCTAGGCAGAACACTGGCTAAACAGACAGTTCAACTTAAAATAATTGTGTCTGCTACTACAGCCGAATAATTTTGGTGTACACGTATTTCTCTGTGCGACCTGGCATCTTCCAGTAGGCCTAAAGCATATAAAAGGAACCGCAATGTTTTGTCAATTGAAACGAAAACAGAAATTATCAAGAGACTAGGAAAAGGTGAAACTGTGTCTTCGTTTGCGAGGATTTTCAATGTTGAGAAAGCTACCGTCTCTGACATCAAAAGTAACAAGGATAAAATTATGAGTTTTGCATCGAAATTGGATAGTGAAAATGGTCGAAGAAACTAAAAAACCATGAGAAATGCGAAAGATTTGAAATTGGAAAGAGGCTTTGTATATATGGTTTGTGCAAAGAAGAAGCAAAGGGGAACCTATCTCTGGCTCTCTATTGTGTGAAAAGGCACTTCAGTTCAACAGTCAACTTGACGGTCCTCCTGACTTTAAGGCTAGCCAGGGATGGTTAAGAAACTTTAAATCTCGTCATGGCATACGAGAATTGGAGATTCAAGGGGAATCTTCATCTAGCGATGCAACTGCCGCTGAAAATTTTAAAGAAACATTCTTGGCTTTTTTGGAAGAAGAAGGTTATTTACTCGATGATGAGTATAATGCCGATGAGACTGGCTTATACTGGAAATCATTGCCTCAAAAATCACTTGCATCTCAGCGCGAAGCAGCTGCCCCTGGGTTTAAAAAGTGCAAAGAGAGAGTAACACTTTTGGTAGCCGCGAATGCCAGTGGAAGTCATCGTTTACCGGTGCTAATGATCGGCAAAGCCAAAAAAACACGTTGTTTAAAGAATGTGACATGTCTCCCATTGTGCTACAAAGCACAGAAGAGTGCTTGGATGAATAGTGAAATATTTCTTGATTGGTATACAAATCAGTTCATCCCAAATGTGAAGAGGTTGAAAGAACAAGAAAAGAAAACTGGAAAAGTAATTCTTCTACTGGACAATGCACCATCTCATCCAGAGACGGATACATTGAATGCAGTTGATGCAAATTTTAAAGTAATTTTTTCTGCTTCCCAATGTAACAGCACTGATTCAACCAATGGATCAGGGTGTTATAGCAAAGCTTAAAAAGATGTACAAGAAGGAAGTCCTGCGTCGTTTATTGTTGTGGCTGAAGATGAAGAAAGTGTGGTGGCGTTTTCAAAAAAAGCTTAATCTCAAAGACTGCTGCTATATGTAAGCTGATGCTTGGACCACCCTGTCACAAGATAATCTCAACAAGGCTTGGAATAGATTGCTTGGGAAAAAAGGAGGAAATGAAACTACTGCAGTGGACACAAATGATGATTGTATAAATGAAGTTGTGGAACTGTTTCAAGCAATGCCCGGATTTTCGGACTGTGACAAAGATGATGCACACATGTGGCTAGAAGATGATAATGATTCTGGTTTTCAGTTTTTGAATGACGAAGAAATTTTGTCTTTTGTGCAAGAAGAAAACCAAATACATGTAGTGACCGATGATGAAGACTCCTCAGAAGTACATGATGTACTTGTAGATTATGAAGAAAACCCAAAACGTCGACCAAGTCCTGAAGAGGCCTTTATAGCACTAGAAACAGCGATGGCTTGGTACGAGCAAGAAGATGACAGCTGTCCTACACAGCTTCTGCTGTTGAAGAGAATGCGGGACTTAGCAGCCAAAAGCAGACTATCCAGTTTGGCGCAAAAGAGGATTCCTCATTATTTTAAATAGTGGGCTACATCTGTGCAAGTACATGTATACGTAAGTTGCGCCTGGTTTTGAATTGTTTGTAATGTTATTTTGAAAACATTTCTCTTTCTTAACAAAAATAATTAATACAAGTAGTACATGCACTGCAGTGTAATAAAAGATTTTGGTGATACAGTGATCTAATACAGTGTGGGTATTATTATTACAGTACAAGTAAATATGTTTTATAGTGTATTTTCCTTGTGATTGTTAATTATTTTTAAAAATATGTGTACATGTACTCGATACATCATGTAATCCAATTATCCGAACATTTGATTATCCGAACGATGCTCGGTCCCATGGGGTTCGGATAAATGGAGTTCTACTGTAATATCACCATCATACAATACCATCAATCCACTACAGCTATGCGTAGTTACCCCTAGCGCACAATCAAACGCTGGGCAAAGAAAAAATACATCACAACCTCAGAAAAAAACACTTTTCAATGTACTAATATCGCTATACATAGTTACCTCTAGCGCACAATCAAACGCTGGGCAAAGAAAAAAAAATACATCACAATGTCTGAAAAAAAATACCTTTTTCTAGTCTTCATTTTTTTTAAATGCACAATACCGAAATGTATTGTAATGATAAGTTAAGTTACAATAGTATGATCATTACAATCGTCACCCGCTCAACGTCTATCAAAACACAGTAGTATAAGAACAATATGGTAATGAATTGGTGCATTATCAAAACACAGTCATATTTAAAAAAATATGGTAATGAAATGGTGCATAAAGATGAACCAACATACTATCTTAAAAAAGTTATATCATATCCTTATACAATACTATCTAATATAATATACTATACTAATATACAATATTATCTACTATCCTAAATAAGTTACATAGAAAGGACAACTCTAGTTGTCTTGGACCATCCTATGCACCCGAAGATACCAAAAACATCTAGTTTGGCGTCAAACTGCCAACTGGTTTCACTGGAACAGCAAATCTTGCGATAAATACCACAGCCTACTCAATCAATATAGCAGCTCTGACTCTCATCGCAAAGCCGTCGCTGTGAAAAAACGCAAATGAAAATCTTTGGTAAAGGTAGGATCTCATGAAACACAACAGTCAATTTCAATTTTAACCCTATCAAATGTGGCCGTGTAAACTTCCGACCCCTGTACAATGTTAATCAAACCTTCCTCTGCTACATGAGAAAGGATAGCAGAGAAAGTAGCACAGTCTAACTTGGAATAATAATCATATAGAGTGATAAAAGTGTCCGAGACAAATAGCAGTGTGCAATAATGTATGGTAAAGTTATGAATATACAAGATACCGACATCAATAGGCAAATCCATAAGATGGTAATAATAACCAATAGTATAATGATGGCTGACAATCTGAGGTTTTGCGCAAGACAAAGGAAATGCAGTAGACAAAGACGTACATCTTAAAGGCTGAACTGAAGTCATAGCCTGTGTACTGGGCAAAGAAAAAAGTAAGAAAGATATAATAAAGATGTAAAAGTATATAGTAGTAAACTTGGACCTACGTCGAAGTTTAAAAGGAGCGCAGTGAGTACGACAAAAAATGGTTAAAGACGAAGATACCGAGCTAACCGGTCCAGCAAGAAAGCTAAAGAAACTCATAAGGTACATATATGTACTAACAACTAGGTCTAAGTCCGTACATGTGGCAAAGAAAACGCAAGTCATTGCAGCAAAGAAGTTGCAATCAACGTGACTGGATGTAGATTCATTCGTAACTATAAAATTAGTGTGTGTATCAGACAAAACTGAAAGATCTTCTTCTTTAATAGTAGTTAAAGAAGAATCAATGTTAGGGTTGCGACGTACTTAGGTATATCGAACTGGGCTAAAAGAAGCACCAAAATTAGCATAATGAACAATCGTATCATCAATACTGCAAGATTGCACAAAATTAGCAGAATGTATCACTTCAGCAGAATGCACCTGGTGATAAGACCGTGGCATAGCCCCTAAGGTGGCAGCAGTAAGGTTATGTTGCCGTTCCCAAGCAGCAATTTGTACTGGCGTACACACCTTTATACCATGTATCTTTCCGACAGTAAGGTCAGCGATAGGCGCTCTGAGCATACATGCGTATATATAACCAGTGAAAAACGGTGTGACAATGTGGACTATGGCATTCGGAAAAGTCTCAACTGTCCCACCGAATGTCACACATTTCACCATTTTACCTGTTGCGCAAGATGGTTGGATGTCATAGATTTTTGATAGGGGAATTAAGACTTGGGTTGGTCCCTTCTGAATAGATTAGAATACGTGATAGTCACAGTGAGAAGTAGTAATAGCAATAGATTTCCACGAGTGAGATGGTAGAATGTGATTTAAGAGGCTGTCTCTGAGATCGAGAAATCTTCTCTCTCTCTCACCTATCTTCTACGACAGCTTTCAAGAAGTCAGACAGTCTAAACACACACACATATATATATATATATATATCTAACCACTCACGTGCACGCACATATATGATGACAGTTGGACGTACAGACGTTGGAAAACTATAACCAATGGTTATATAAATATTCTAGAACGAGCTGACCAACACGCTGATTAATTTCAAGAGAAACTTTAATTATCATCTAAAATTTCTTCACAACACATAGAAATTACATCAAAACATATACAAATAGTCATAAAAAATCAAGGAATTGCTACAAGAAATGATGGACCCACAGTTAGATCTTATCCCTCGAGGTATGCCCACAGTCCCGTTGGAAGAAAGTGATAGCCCCAAGGAGACAAGGATACATAGGATTAGGTCTAATATTTCCCCTTCTTAAGGTATGAACAGACTTGATATCTCTGCTCTATTTTAAGGGAAATATGATTTCGCAATACTTGCATACAGAAAGTTAAGATAGCAAAATGGGTGCCTAAATTACCACAATAAAGAAATCACTCCGTCCTGCATTCACTCTATTCATTCAGCCGAGCACACGTGCACATGTTCATACTCACAGCTTAGATAGCCACTTCTGGTAATACAATTTTTAGGACATTCACCCACAGACTCGTCAAGGGCAGTCTTTGACCAAGAAATCCCCAGTTTCAAAAAGACAGGATGAATTCTCTGCTTCCGGGAACGACTCCTTGGGTGTTCTTATTTTTCGGATGTCTGCTTAGGTCACATTAAAATTGTCCAGGCACGAAACATTAACAACGAGCACAGTGTCAATAGCTTAGGTTTCTAGAATTGAGGAATGTCAGATCGGTGTCTACTTTCAGGAAAGGACTATATTTGGTCACCACACCACTAGTCGAAACTCCGTCGGAATGTTACTGACGTTAATATGTCACTTGCCACAACGGCTAAATTTGTACAAAGAGTTTGTGCAGAAAATCTGATCTGGCTCAAAGGCCCAGTATAAAACATTTAGTCTTTAATAAAACCCGCTAGTGAGAGTTGTACTCTGTCTATTAATGAAGACACACGCACTGTCAGACAGGTGTTAACTTGTAAACCCCCATGGTTAAAAAGATAAAAATGTTTATGTTTCTCACAGTTATGTCTCTGTACTAAATGCTGGCAAAGTTTGGGTACCACAGTTTCACTATATATATAAATGGAAAGAGCACATATCAAATAATTATACATACTATGTACTCGGATATAACTGATAATTTTAAATTGCAAGCGTAGTGCTTGACTGATCATTTAAATTCCCGTGAAGTAAGTTATATTTAAAAATCATCAATCCTCATGAATTAGGAATACGTGCGTATTCCGTCAACACTCATGAGGCTTCTAGCATTTATAAGTTAGTTAGAAAAATTTGTTCTCTTCTGATTATTTTAGCAGCAAAATTAAATTCCTTAATAGCCGACTGAGTTTAAGCTAGAAATATAATTTCTGTTTTCCACTGTAACTCGTCACTAAAAATAATACAGACTATATAAATTAAGCGCTCTGCACCAAATCTAACTAGTGAAATAAAATAAGCGATTTAACACTTTAAACACTTCACAAAATACTAGATATTAATATAATATATTACCTCCACATAGAATTTACAGGCGATCGCACAACTTTAGAATTATATGCGCATATTTATTGGTAGTCTAGAAGTTCGGCAAAAATATTTGCCAAGAACAAACTAAGACTTCGCTATACAGCTTATTCTCTTAGCACGAAACGTCCTGTCTACTGCGAATTCAGGAGCAAGAATGAAAATCTAGTTTAACATTCTGGTTATATCTATTACCAGACAAAGAGGTAAACGTTTAATTTCGCAAAACGAAGTACTCTCCCCTTTCCGTCTTTAACGCTTACATTTAACACCTAAACGCATGCCGTAACTGCCACCTACTGACCGAGAGGGCGCGTGTCAGTTGCGAATCTCAGACAACCCGTCTCCAGTGCAGAAGCAGTTTTTTCACACCTCCCCGAGAAACTCATCCTGAGAACCATAACTGACACTTTGCTTTCTCGCACCTTACGCCAAAACTGGCCGTGGAGCGTGAGTGTCATATCACCTGACACTGAGAATCTACCTTGGAAACTACCTGTCAGATGCAAACTACCAGACAAATGTCTCCTCATCATGTCTGACGGAGTGAATTCTCACACTTCAGGCCCAGTAACTTAGCCGAAGAACCACTGTCCCAGGGGAAACTGTAGACAGCTGTCTGCTCCCCTGTCTGACGGAATGCATTCTAAAACTCTGCGTCTCGTGTAGGGGCTGACACGTTACGTCATAACTGCGTTCTCAGTTTTGAGAAAAGAAACAGGTAAACGTTAGAATGGGAAAATAGTAATGTATATAGTCGCAAACGAACGATTGCGAAAAACACAAAAAGGATAAAAGAGTGATAATAAATAGAGGATACGGGTGAAAGAAAAAGAAGAAGATATAGGCAATTTACGATCAATAAACTTTCTGTGACAATGGACTAGAGACTGTCTAATCCCAACAGTTGTCCATCCAGAATCAAAGAGAACTGAGACTGGATTATTATTCACCAACCCCTTATGTAGAGTAAGAGACCCTCTTTCGTCATGCGCAGCTAAGGCAGGAAGAGTGGGTAGAGGATAACCGCAACTCAAGGTAGTTATAGCTGTAGGTTGGAACAAAGTTGTGCACTCCGGGCACTGATATGCTCTCTCGAAATCGAAAGCAGAGCAAGCAGTAGCAATAGAGACACTATTATCATTGTTACCTTGATCATTAATAAACTGGGAGTCGTGTTGAGCAGAGTTAGCATGGCGATGCGATCTATCATTATTTGGAGATTTACCGTCATATCGCGATCTATCGCGACTATTATCTTTATTGGAAGCATTGTTATTTGCTCTAATGAAATTATTGTTCTGATTTGAACCCCAGTTAGTGTTGTCACGATTACTATTTCCCCTTTGATCATAATATCTATTCGATGGATTTTGTTGTCTCCGAGCAAAATTATTGTAAGTTTGATAATCTCTATTGTAGTTACTCCTTCCAAAATTTCCATAATTGTTGGAACTAAAATGTTGAGGACCGTTAAAATATCTCCAGTTCCTTGAAGAAGGAGAATTACTACGTGATGGACCCCCTTGGTACTGTCCAAAATCACGATTATCTCTCCTACCAAAATTGCGATCCGCACTTTGAGATCTACGGCGCAAATTAGGACCATATGGTATTGCTGAAGCCACGGGTAAACCTTCTTTGACCTGAGAATGGCCAACAGTCACATTTGGGTGTGCAGTGACGTATTGGCTACAGTATTGTTGCATATCTTTCAAGTTTGTAGGCTTTCGCTCATGTAAGAAGGAAAGAAAAGACTCATTCACAGACGACATGACTTTGTCGCGAAGCATTAAGTCCATAAGGGCTTCATATGTGTGTTCAGTTTTAGAAAGTTCAATCCAACGTGAAAACGTTAGACGTATATTTGCTATGAACTCTGAAAAATCTACCCCAGTCTCCGATAACCGTCTTCGTCAAGTTGGTATTTCTTCAATAATTTAGCCCTGGCCGTATCATAGTTATTTTTGTCAGGCCCCTCCAATCTACTTACAACATTCATTGCATCACCCGTAAGTAGGTCCATAAGTCATGCACAATATTCCGACTTGTCTATTTTCTGAGATTCACATGAAAGTTCAAATCTATTTAGGAAAAATGAAATATCGTCAGAGGTAGGATTACATTTAGGCAATTTGGGTTTATAAGAATGATTATTTGCCTTATTAGAAGTTGTTTGATTGTTTGTCTAATTTTGTGTATTACCAATATTCACTACCTTTATTTTCTCCAGTTCCATAGATAAGATCCTTTCCTCGTGTAGTCTTTGGTTTTCTTCAGCTTGCATCTGAAACTTTGTTTCTTCCATTTGCATTTGCATTTGCATTCTTTTCTCTTCCATTTGTTGTTGAATTTTTCTATCTTCAGCCTCTAATTTCTGTTTTTCCATTTCCATTTGCTGTTGAATTTTTCTATTTTCAGCCTCTAATTTCTGTTTTTCCATTTCCATTTGCTGTTGAATTTTTCTATCTTCAGCCTCTAATTTCTGTTTTTCAGCCTCCAATTTCTGTTTTTCATTTTCCAACTGAAGTTTTCTCTCTTCTGCCTGCATTTGCAATCTTCTATCTTCAGCCTCAATTTTCTGTTTCTTTTCTTCCGACTTCTGCGCCTTGGCATATTCGACAAGTGCGAATTCTTTTACTTGCTCAGTAGTCATACCAAGGGATTTCCCTTGTGTAATGAAATAATCCAAACTAAACATTCTGCTGTATTTCACAAGATATGTAAGTAATGTAAATATCCAGGAGACACTCACTCTATCCCAACTTCGTGGGTGACAAGTCCTTGCTTAAGAACTTGTACAATTACCTTTTTAACTAGAAATAATGTTATTAATTATATATATATATATATATATATATATATATATATATATATATATATATATATATATATATATATATATATATATATATATATATATAATGCATTATGATATTGACAGTGCATGACAAAATAGATAGTACAAACAAAAATGAAAAAGACAAGATATAAAGCACAAATGACCACATTCGCAGAATCAACTAAACCTGAAAGCGAAACCAAAGAAAAAATATTGCAAAGAGTGCAATGACTCTGCGAAACGTAAGACAATACAAGCGACAATACAGTGTATAAACGAAAAATTTGCATATAAATAAAGGATAGAAAGAGGAGGAAGACACTCACAAACAAATTAATAAAAAACTAAGGTACAGAGAAAAATATAACGACAACAACACTGAGACGTTGCGTCACACCTAAACAATTACTGTCGTGAGGGACAAGTAACGGTCTGAACCTCGGCAAGGTTTTTAGCCTTGAACCGGAATTACCGCTCAGTTGAGACTCACAATCTCATCCCTATATAACGCTCATGAAGGCCCTGTGTGACCTGGGATATTCCCTTCATAAGTCACCGCTCCAACCGCCCACGTAAATATGAAACATATAATATAGCACACGTGAAAGAATAAATAGATTATGCTCTGAGGAAGGCTCAATGTTACACCGAACAGTGGTACAGTTTACAAACTAACAAACCACTTATCTTCAAAAGGAAAAAATCCCAGCCTCCGCAGCAACAACAATGATGTAAATCAGGTATCACACAGTCTGAATAACTCCAATGGGGATAGCGGCTTCCGATCGAAATTCCTGACATCGGGTGCTGAAATCCTAAGTTGGCGCACGAGAAGAAGGACTGGAACACTGCAACTCTTGACTTGAATAACTTGTGCATAAAAGTCAGTACTGACAACACTGTAAATCCAGCTGAATTGACATCACAGTAAACTTCTGGACTGTTTATACACCGAATCACTGGCGACCACTACTGTAACGGATGTATTTGCTGTAACAGCTCCCGCAGGCGGGATGGCTGGACAAAGTTAATATATGGTTTCGCTGATAAATGGCGATCAGCATAAGTCGGGCTTACAGATGGCCGACAGGTGTGTGATTATGGAAATATAACATACGCGAATGTGTATAGGTTCTTTAAGTGTGTCTATGATAAGTCACTCACACCACAGCAACGTAGAAGTCACGAAATGTTGTAAGACCTGGCAACGTTATACAGTTTATTGGCGAGACGGTCACGTAGACATCATAGCAAGACAATTCACAGCATACTCATGAAGCAACATGTAAGTAAATCCATAACAACGGTTGCATAAACCACCACAGCAAATCATGGGCATTAAGTACAAAATATCCATCAGGAAACATGAATCAGCAAATAGGTGAATAGGCTGCAGGACATAGCAGCACATATTTCATCTCATAATAGTACAGCAAAAATATCATTCCAGTTCTCAATAGTCCATGACTTTTAATCAATATGAATACAATGCATTAACAAGCCACCGAGATTCGTGGCTTTGAATAACAAGTTCCCTGGGAGAAAACAACATTCTCTTCAACACACTGTCTATCCGCAAAACAATCCCTCACGGGAATATGAATATAGAATAATGGCCTGTACAATCCGTGGCCTCATAATATCTTCAATAAAGTACCTTCTGCAATTATCAAAAAAAGTCCTTTCACAAAAGGATAGATACTGGAACACACTAGAGAAATGGTAAAACGGCCATTTCCAAGCTCTACCAGCAAAGTACTGTCACGAAAAATCAGCTGTTTAACACAGCTCAGTACAATTCATTCAAGCGCGAACTCGCAGCTTGAGATGTGAGCAGAATTCATCCGCCTTTCCCCCCAAAACAATATCATAGAACCTTCGACCCGATTCCTTATCATATTTTTTAAAAATAAAGAAACAACTAGTCGGGTAACAGTTTAAACATTACTCCGCAACAACCCCCGACTAAAAATTCTCTCATCACGCAGAGCGTGTTAACTAGCGTGTATAAAAAATCGACCCGTACATTCCAGTCTTTAACACTTAACTCCCCTTAATTAAAATATGACTTAACAATCATCCAATTTAAAAAAAGCAGAATTTATAATCCAATAAAAAATGCCAAGATTGCATCATTCCATAAAAAATGGCAGAACTGCATCATCCAACAAAATGGCAGAATCGTATCATCCAATAAAAAGTGGCAGTATTGCATTATTCCCAAAAATGGCAGTATTGCATCATCCCCAAAAATGGCAGAATTGCATCATCTAATTAAAAACATGGCTGAATTGCGTCATCCAACAACCTGAAACAGTATATATTTCATCATGTGTATTATGGTTTGAAATTTCGTTGGTCTGCTGAATCACATAGATATGGAAGATCCCCTCCGAGTTTTCAAGGCAAGCTGCAAATATCAATAATACATATTTTTGGCATTAAGGTTGTTTGTTTGTTTTGTTTTTTTCACGAATTAGTTTATCATGAAATTTTTTTTTCAGCTTCAGTATCACGCATGATTTATTAATCAAATTCCCCACATTGGCTAACATGGTTTCAATCCCTGTTTTAATGTAGGTTGTTTTTTTTTTTAACTACTAACTTCTTTTGGAGCATTAAGCGATTTTGATAGAAGTGACTGGAAGATCAGATTATATATTGGACTACACCACATCTGTTCCCGTAGCTGGCTATCAGTCCTTCTCAGTACTAGCCTTTGGTAAAGATTCACAATGCTAACCGATAAGCTCTAGCGTCCCTTGTCCAGGGCTTGGTGCGTGTCAATGGTGAACAATAGCTGAGGACAAACATTTTGTTCTTATTTTTAACCGGCTAATTCCCTCTGATATAACTGAATAACTTGTGTATATGGTTGAAAGAACCGTGTCTCGGCAAAGGAAGAAAAATACCATAAAGAAAGACAAGGAACGAAAGGAATTGGCACATATTTATCCATAAAAACTTTTTTTTTCGAGCTATCTTAGCAAGTCATTGCTGTCCATATTTGAACCCTATTTATTGTTTGCCTCCAAGTTTCCTTATTTCTATTTCCTGTGCGGAGTTCCATCTGAGGACCTTGCAAGTTTTGATTTCATTCAATCTTATTATAAACCATAACGCCTCTTGTAGTTTTCTGGTGTCTTTGAACTGACAAAATAACAGAATATGACTACTTCACCCAGAACCGGCCTTAAGGCCGATTTAACCGATTTCACTTAATCGGGCCCCGCCCTAATATTTCAAATTCGATATGAGGAATATATGATATTACGTTTTACATTATATACAATTAAACAGTATCTATATTTATTACGTTTATTTTGAAATAAAACGTATTACAACAAAACTATAATCTTAAGTTCAGGGGGCCTCACCAAAATGATTCAAATTGGGCCCCGCAGTTACCAAGGCCGACCTTGCCTGCACACTCGAGCATATCGTACGAGGTGACTAGGTTGTGCATGGTGTTGGCAATCGCGTCGTTCACAAGCAGGTTGCTAGAGAAACCACAGCTGTAAGATCATGTGACTGCTTGGTGTTAGCTTCCACAGTGTCTGGGAGACAGACATTAAACGGATAAAGAAGACATGGAGAGATCTTGAGTGGATGGTACAGGACGGCAGCAAGAGGGCTAGCTACAATGGTGACACCATGCTCCGTTAGGAACGCGAAGATCAATGATGATGATGGTTTTGGTTTATGGTTTTAAGGACTATCTTCATTGCACACGGACAACTCCATCAGTGCTCCGATCTCCTCCCTTAGATCACACAAGGAGGATCTCAGCACAGTGCACGACCTCTGTAGCACTGGCGAGAATTCCAATGTGTATATATAGGAATAACACACTCTATAAATATTTTTGTGGTGGTGGGTAGATTTCTAATTTTTAAATTTTGCCACGTTAGCGGTCTTATTGCCTACTCTTTACATTTTCCAACTGCCGTGTGATTTTTAACGTGCGCAGCTTGAACACGGGACCTCCTTTTTTCCGTCCTTATCCGAGACAGCTAGGCATCCGATTTCACTACCCAGGAGAACATGGGGAAGCATAACACCGTTAGGACCACTGGTTCTGAAAAGAAAATTTCCATAAATTGTATTACCTCTACTGGGAATCGAACCTGGTATATTAGAATTCGAGGCGGACACCATACCTCTTAACCACTACGACCCCCAAATGATAACGAGGGTGATATATCGTAACCATATCGACACAAATTTTTTTTTTAATGTATTGTCTGATAATAGTAATACCTGTACACGTAATTTTTCTTCCTGTTATCGCTTCGTTTAAAGCAGGGGTCGTTAACTAGTCGATCGTGTCTTCCGGTGGATCCCAGTGAATGATTTGATAGACCCTTAGGTGTCTGCGGGGTAAAAAAAAGTAAAACTTTTTAAAACTAGGGAGAGTTTGGACTAATCATTCCCCGCCAGCATTTAAACCCGGGGTATCCCCAGGACAAAAATCGTACTTTTCCCGCGTTCCTATTGACAACTCACGAGCTAACCAACTATATTTAATTTCAATCGCGAACACATATGATAGGAACACGATCTTTTTTTTTTAAAGTGAAGTAAACATTCCGTAAAATATCATTTATTTTGAATGTATACACCTGTGTTGACGGAATTCCTTTGATCACACAAGGAGGATATCAGCACAGTGCATGAATTTCGTTGCACCGGCGAGGATTCCAGTGTGTATACAGGAATCACACATTCTGTCAATATTTTTATGGTGGGTAGGTTTCCTAATGTTTACATTTTGCCAGGGGCAGTGGTTGTATGGCATGCTCTTTACGATTTCCAACTGCCAAGGGAATTTTAGCGTTACTTGCACACGGGACCTCCTATTTTTTTCGCCAGTATCCGAGAAGGCTAGGCATCCGATCTCACTACCCAGAAGATCAAGAGGGTGGGGGGAGGGGGGGGAGAGATGACATCATTAGGAACCACTTGTACTGAAAAAAACAAAATTCCATGGATTATATTCCATGCACTTGGGAGCGAACCTGAGACCTTAGAATTAGACGTTGACGCCATAACTCTTGGCCAGTCTCGAACACTTTTCATAATATCCACTGACAGCAAGTCACACACTTTGCAGGACTATTTCGTGACCACCAAGACTGTAAAAATATATCTGTGCTGGGGTAGATCTTAAAAGGACTCAGTGTTTAAAAAGTAGGATCTCACAGCGCTTGGGTGGCTTGCTCCTTTCTCGTAAGCATGGAACCCCCACTGCGGTACACTCCATATTGGAAGTTCTGCACTCAAGCACTTAGTGCTCGTGTACAGGCGATTTCTAAAGCAATTCGTTTTACACGACGGGGTTTGTGCATGTAATTAATCATGCATTATCCAATTTCGTTCCGAACAAATAAGATGGATTCTGTTTTTAAGGCATTGTCACAGGAACTCTCTTTTTGGAAGGGAATGTAGCTCTATAATTTGCGTATTGTTATGCGTTTTAAAAGTAGTTCCATATTTACTTTGCTGATTGTTTTATTTTGTTTTGCTTGTTTTTATATGTTTAAAAAGTCTGGGGCGTATATCCTATCACGCTTTGTTTGGCTTTCATTGTAAACTTTATTCTGTGTGTTAGTTCAAGATACGTCTGGTGCATATTTTCTTTTGTGTCTTTTGTGTGTTCTAAAGTTTGTTCGTGTTATTTATCTCTAGTAGTTTCTGAATAATTTCTTTCTTTTCTTTTTCAGCTTTAACCTCTGGTTAGAAATTAGCTCGCGTTTTGTTTATCATGTTTTGTGTTATTTGATATGCTCTGTTGATACTCTCTGAATGAACGTATTGAAATCATGAATTCAGAACAATAAATTTTAAAAACATAAAATAGTCTTTTGTTGTCACCAAATCGTAATAGCTGTTGTGTGGTTGCAATTTTTTTTCTACAACAGCTTCCATTACAGCAGAAGAAGTATCTGCGTGTAAGTTTATCCTTACCTACTTCTAACCAGTATATTATACTCAAGCTGCTACAGCCCACTAAGATGTACATTGTCTATTCTGTTAATAAAACACATCGTCGACACGAACAAAAATAGAAACTTTGACGGCACTCTCAAAATGTGAAAAGATATTTTGGCAACACCTCAAAAAATACACGTAGGTCATATATATATATATATATATATATATATATATATATATATATATATATATATATATATATATATATATATATATATATATATATATATATATATATATATATATATATATATATATATATATATATATATATATACGAGGGGCGTTCAGAAAGTAATGCACCACATCATTTTTCTCAGGAGCTGTTTATTCAAAAAGCATGAAATTTATACACAATATACATGGATATGTCATGTAAACATCGGTATCATTCATCATAATCCCCATCAACTTGTACGGCTTTATGCCAGCGCGAAACAAGTGCATGTATTCCTAGCCCGTACCAGATTTTTTCTTGATCATGTAGCCATTTCTTCGCTGCATGAATCACTCCTTCATCATCTTCAAACCTTGTCCCACAGAGTGTATCTTTAATTGGACCAAATAGATGAAAATCAGAGGGTGCCAAATCGGGACTATAGGGTGGATGGGATAGTACAGTACAACCCAATTTGGTGATTGCTTCCCGTGTTGCCAGACTTCTGTGAGGTCGCGCATTGTCGTGAAGGAGAAGCAGGTCTGCTGGATTCTTGTGCGGCCGAACTCTGCAAAAACGTTGATTGAGTTTTTTCAATGTCTTAATGTAAGCTTGCGAATTGATTGTCTCTCCTCTTGGCATAACGTCTACAAGAATCACACCTTCAATGTCCCAAAAAGACAGTGATCATGACCTTTCCAGCTGAAGGAATTGTCTTGAATTTCTTTCTTCGTGGTGATTGCGGATGATGCCACTCCATTGACTGTCTTTTTGTCTCAGGTTCAAAATGATGTGCCCAGGTTTCGTCACCTGTAACGATCTTAGCCAAAACGTTCTCTCCATCAGCATTGAAACGCTCCAACAATTCAGAAGAAATTGCTTTCCTTTGCAATCGGTGGTCATTTGTGAGACTTCGAGGAACCCATCTTGCGCAAACCTTAGAAAATCCGAGAGTTTTTATAACTGCATTTGCACTACCAATGCTGACTGACAGCTGTAAGGCCAATTGTTGAGTAGTGATTCGCCTATCAGTAAGAGTAATGCCATTAGCGCATTTCAACATTTCTGCGTTGGTGGCTGTGGCAGGACGTCCACAACGCGGCCGATCAAACAGCTCCGTATCTCCACTTCCTGATTCTTTGATTCTCTGAACCCAACGACTGACTGTACTCCTGTCGACTGCAAAACTTCCATACACATCACATAGACGCTTGTGAATGTTCACAACAGTTTCCTTCTCTGCAACGAGAAATTCTATCACAATTCGCTGTTTATAACGCAAATTGCTAACACGCTCCATTTCAAGGGTTTAGGGCAGCCGTATTATTTGGCCGGTTGCGGTGCAATGTGGTGCACACAATTTGCACATGCCATATTTGAAGTGTGCAAAATTTCATGCTTCTATCTTCATTATTAGCTGAGAAAAACGATGTGGTGCATTACTTTCTGAACGCCCCTCGTATGTACATAGAAACATACATACATACCCCTTGCCAATATGGCGACTTAACTTTTGACGTTAGTGATTTTCTACATGTTTTTTTAGAATCCAGTCAGACAGTCAGACCACACAGGTAGGCTGGGGACAGTCAAAGGCTAAGGAAGGCAACCCGACATACATGCCCGTTGAAATCGGATGTACTGGGCCACAGGCCTAACGAAACAGTACAACTTACACCGCTCCATGATGACGTCATTACATCGAAAGCAAATTGTCAATAACTCCGTAGCGTTCTGCTGGGCTACACAGAGGCAAAAGGCTAGAATTGCTAAGTGCATATGGCCGACGCCAGCTCCTTTCGTGGAAAAGCTTTACGGGGATTTAAATAGCCTCAAACTGACTGCAGCTTTCTTTGAGAACATTCAAGTGGACGTCTGAGAGTGTACGAAGAAGAAGATACATACTGTGCAGTCTTTAGCGGAACTCGCTTAAATCGAATTTCGCTGATATAGAAGCTTTTCTGAAGAAATGTCTTCTTTGGCTTTGTTAATAAAAACTCCCGTTAAGTCGAATTCCGACAACCAGATTTTTCGGATAAGTCGCCGTATTTATCCTGTCCCAACTAAATTTTGGATTCGTATAAGTAGAAGTTCTGCATTCATCGCCTAAGTTACAGTACTACATGGCCGTATACAATTTTTTGGTGAATAGACGATAACATGCTAATAAACGTCCAAGCTTCCGTCAGTAGCTTACAACGATAACATTCAAGCAGTCGTCAAGGTTGACCGTGCGAACTCCGGTTGACTTTGGTTTGTGGGAAAAGGGCTTACGTTAAACTCTGACAGCAACGGGATTACTCGTTTGAGATCTGAAGATAAACAAAGCATGAAACCTGAGGTTTGTGAATAGTAAGTAATAACATAAACCAATATTTGGCAGACACTCGTAAGAAAGAAGGCGTTAAACTCGGAGAAGCAGAATTTCGGATAAGTTGAAGTATTTTAGATGGTCCGAGCAACGGCTGCTTATATCTCTTAGGGAGAGTAAGAGAGAGAGAGAGATAGATAGAGAGAGAGAGAGAGAGAGAGAGAGAGAGAGAGAGAGAGAGAGAGAGAGAGAGAGAGAGAGAGAAATTTACAGTCTTGATGGTTATGAAATAATCCTGGAGCATGTGTGACTCCTTGTCAATGGATATTAATATATTTGGAACGGTGTGTATCGTGAATAAACAACATGGATTGGCTGATGGATCTTGTTACTGCATTTCGTTGAGGCAGAAATTATGAAGATTAGGAGATCTCCAGGCTCACTTAATATACATGTCAACAGCATCAGGCTGAAACAGGTTCAGTGTTCAAATACGTGGAAAGCATTTGTACTGAAAATGGATGGCTGGACAGAGAAATTGAAACAAAATGTCAAAAAGCCAGTGCAGTGACTTAACACTACTCAAATAACAGAATATCAGTATGGAAACTACACGGCAGCTGATAAATACTATATTCTTACTAACTCTTTGATACAGGTGTCAAGTGTAGTACCTGACAAAAGCAAAGGAAAGGAAAATCATATCCCGTGAAGAGAGATATTTATGAAAATACATTAATGTTACCAAGAGAGACAGAATGAGAAATAATGATATAAGAAAATCGTAGGAACTACATACTGCATCAAGTATATAGAGAGACAGAAAACTAAGTGATTTGGCCATCTCATGAGAATGGATCACGATAAATTACCACTACGCGTCTTCAACAGTATGAGACCTGGTTTCAGAACGCGGGGAAGACCAAGAGGCAGATGAATAGACAACATCGCATGCATGCAACAACAACCCGGGCACACAGCAGCTAACGTGAAACACTTGGCTCAAGAACGCAAACTTCAGCTCCCCACTACGCTCCACGGAAATAGAAGAAATAAAAAGTGTTCAGTGAAGTTAACAACGAGTTGCTGTTTCACACAGTAATACCCCACACAACGATTTAGGAACAGTAATTATAGAAAGTTTGAGAAGATAGGCAAACCCAAAGATTGCTATACAAAGTAAAGAACTACAGTGAAGTATTGCTTCTATACCGTGTCCAACTTCTAACATGCCAATGCACAGCCCGTTAGAGTGAACAGGTACGACATTAGCGGAAGTGGTGTAGCTACAGGAAGAGAGAATAAAAGTATAACCAGACAAGCAGAATGAGCTTCACTACGACAAGACAAGATAGCTCAGACAAAAGGATCGATATGCATTGTAAAAGTTGACACAACATGCACAGAGGAAAATGAGAGAAATGAGAATATGGTAGACCGATGAATAAAAAGGATATGATGGTGAACGAAACAAGTCATCAAAATCGACACTCACAAACAGATCTCGAGACAACGGAAGCACAAACGAGAATAAATATACAAAAGAATACAAAAAGAATACAAAAATATACAAAAGAGAAACGCAGCCTAACAAACAGATAAGAATGAAAACTTGGAAGTTGTTGTTGTTGTTGAGAGTTTTGCCTTCTTATGGCGAGGCACGTAACTTTCAACCTAGACTAATGTCCGTGTGACGATATTTGTGTACGTCCTTCTACATTCTTCGTTCTCATTACCGATTTTTTTTTTAAACACACTCATCGTCCTATTATTTGGCATATTTTATGCACCTACATTCTTGCCAAGCCGCTCCTAGACTTATTTACGTTTCATCATGAGAATCGTAGTATGACAAAGCTAATTACACAGGTCAGCGGATAATACTTTTATCACTAAGTCGTCTAGCCACCTTTGATAAAGTTGTCAATGTTGACACAAGGTTGTCTCGTACGATCGACGAAGAGAAAGCCAGATTGACAGTCTGAGAAATCCGTCTGGAAAATGTACGTAAACACAGGTGATAATATGTAATCGTTTCCGATGGCCCATCTCTGTATCAATAATACAGATAGCCCGTCTTGGGAGATTATGGTGGGGAAGGTATTAGTCAGGAAATAAGTTCACCGATGTGTTTGTGAGTGTGCACAAATGCAATCGGAGGTATTACTGCCATATTAGAAAGAGGTCACGAGTTTAAATTTTAAAATTGATATTTTAAAATATGCGGGGGATATAAATGATTTAACACCCCGACTCACATAGTTCTAAAGACACAGGATTGGTCTAAATCGAGAGCCTAACATAAACTTTAGCCATCATTGGCAAGTTTGTCTAAAATACCAATCTGGTACTTGGACTGAGAAAGAGAAATATAATATAGCGAAGTCGGAGACACAAATCAGACTGCATTTTCAACAAACGTCACGCAACAACTCCCAGTAGCCAGAGGGAAGGATCGGACAAAGAATTCCAAAATTAAAAAGTGACAGATCGAAAAATTTGGGCGTCTTTATAATTTAAATGAGAACCCGCAATTTTAAATACAAGGACTGGAAACTTAAGGAATCAGAAAACGAGTCATAAGATGGATTCTGACACTACTCCAGACCGAGTACTCGAAGCATCAAATCAAAGTTGCTGTGTCCATTCTACTGTACCAGGAGATTGTATATCCCATTGGGGTGAGTGTAAACATTTATTTGCTAGTTCGCTCAGGAAAGCAAAAGCAGAATCGACCCCAGACTCTGAACGGAGTAGTGAGATGATTACCTCACATGTGCCTAGGGTGTTGTCGTGAAACATTCTAAATCCACATATCTAAATTAAAAAGTAAATGTAAAGCCTAACGAATTAATTCAATAAAAGGAAAGTGGAATGGTAAAAGAACAGTGCTGTCACAATGGCGTACAAAAATCCCCCTTTTCTACTTCGTCTGCATAATTGTAGCGCTTTCACGTTGATAGTAAAGCCTACAGCATAACACACGCGTTTCTAAAAAGAAAACTGGTACTGTGTTTCTTAGAAAACCTTGAGATAGACACACTGCGTAATGACCTAGATTAATATTCCATTCATGTCATTTTATGCACTAAGTAAAAGAAAAGACAGACGAGCTTAGAAGAGAGAGAGAGAGAGAGAGAGAGAGAGAGAGAGAGAGAGAGAGAGAAGGAGGAACGCATGCAACAATAACACGCCGTCTCGCGATATACAATTAATGCCACCCCCAAGCGAAAGGCATGCAGGCTTGATTTTTTTCAAAATAAACAGTGACAAAAAACACTACCAATACGAGGGTCAGGTTTTGGAAACATGTTTAATGCTTATTAGAAAACATGACACAATACTGTTTTACGTCTGAAATCCTGACATTATACTGACAGAACAGTCGAAAAGGCAGGACAGGTGGCGGTTCTAAACATTAAAAAAAAAATACACGACTATCCTAGAAAATACATATTTTGAACGCAGCCACTTAGCTCCCTTAAAACTTATATATTTGGGTGCCTTAGGACTTGCTGACAAAGAATATGTTGGGTGTTAAGCAATTAGTCTAATAATTAACAAATTATAGCCAAAATTCTATAGTGAGGTTGTCAGACAACACAGGATCATTTTTGCTCATAATGGCGTGTTTGGACACTGCTTTAGAAAAAATGAGGCCACCACGTTAAATCCGATTTGATTGGTTAGAATTATATGTAAGGCGAAACATGATTAGTCTACTGCAAATACTATTTTTGGTTGTTAAGGGAAACGTAGGAAGGGTAAATTTTTTCAAAAGCTTTTGTAAACATGGTCTCATTGGCTAGACCAGTTGATATAGTCAATTAGGAGCGTCGGTTCAGTGCCACTTTTTGAAAATCCAATTTGTAAAAGCAAGTGCGTTGAGATCCAGCTCATATTTTTCTAAATAAAAGCCTGGGACAGAGGCAGATCGGAATTGTGCCATAACTCATCGCCAGTCAACGTATTTGTTTAATATTTCCATAAATTGTGGGACCGTGGTACTAACGTATTGAAGCAGCACCTGGTCTGAGTTTTGCTGAATCCAGAGGCTGGTAGCATACTCCTTGGTCAAGATAGCGACCAGGATTGTTTCTCAAGGAAACGGTGAAGCAAGCGAGCAGTGGAGACTGTTTCCTGCCGCCCACACAGAAGTTAAGAGTTCGTGGCCAGAGCAGCTCAATCTTGTGTATACCCCCCCCCCCCCTCTAAAAGTGACTTTACCTTAAATCAAGAGGGACATTTATTTGTTTTAAATAAAAAAAAACTGTGAACCTTTCCAATATTATTTCCACCAGAAACAAACACTTGAAGTCATGATGACAAACAACAACATAGCTTGAATAGCCAGTATTACCTCATAGTACCACCGCACAACTTACACACATATTGCAATAATAATATATGTCAATACAAAGATCCTATCTATAACTTGTGTACATACAACTTGTGATTACATTTGATTGTGATTCCTGGTTCACTTTGTAGTTGAATCAGGATATCTATTATTGAAAGGAATTAATACATATTTTTAAAAGTTACCCTTGACTTATTAAGATAGTCTTATAGAGTGTTATTTGTATGTGAGTGTCACAGTGTTGTAAAGTGTTGTGGATTAAATTAAATTGTTTATCTGTCTGTTGGTTGTTGTGAACATACACTTCATCATTGTCATAACCCTAGACATTCAACGTAGTCATCACAATAATCCAGAATAAATCTGACTGAGGTATAAATGTGGTAGCAAAGTAAGGTCATCTGTAATACACCACACTTATTAGATACAGATACCTTCACAGCTGATCTCAGTCAGTACACTAAGTCCCCTATAAATATTTATATCATCCCACTTTACCACAGGTGTATAGTATCATTTTGTGAGAAATGTATACTTTTATAATGTTAGTTCAGGCAAATCATTGCACTCGCGCTGTCCAGACACATTTTCCCCATTAAAGTAACCAGAAGAATAACGGTGATTGCCAATCATATTCCCTGAGTTATCCTATATATACTCAGGGAGAATAATTATTCAGAGAGGCTAACATTGGTGGGTAGACAGCGAGACAGTGCGCCTGTTAATCTGCAGCCCACAAATGTACTTAGCAGAGGCATTTCTTCTTTTATTTTTCCTAAAGTTTGTGGTACGAGACTACATTACTGTTCGTGGTTCGAAGCTAGAAGACGGTTCTTAGTACCAGACCAGTCTGAAGTTACAATCTTCGCCACTATCTTGTGATTCAAGTAGCTGGGTTCGACACCTTCACATTAGGAGTACAGTTCATCTAGACGCACATAGAGAAGAGTCCTCATCACAAAAGACCTGACAACGACCTATGCAGTACTCAACCAGTTAAGTTTTTTTGTAACAGGCACAAGCAACTAACAATAATCATCAGTCCCCAATTAAGTCTCAGTGAAGACACTTTTTTAAACCCTCTGAAGTCACTTTCAACCATATTGATTTAAATTTGTTAAAGACTAACTGATTATTAAATGTGGTATATGCTATTTTACAAATTTATAGTTGATTCAGTTTATAGATAAGAGAGCGCATGTATGATCGAACATCTTGTATATATACAAATAAAAATACTTATAACAGGAATTTCGCTGGATTAAACCAACTGGCGGCTCGAACAAGCCAAGCCATTGCTTAAAACTTCACAAAGGGTGCCGGATCAGATATAAGTTAATAGTGCTCTGCCCTATGCAGCATTGTTCTTGACTTCTGAATTATCTTGTGAACATTCCCTTGAGAGAGAAGCATCATTATCCTTCTTTCTACAACTCTGCCAAGAGTAATCTTGTGCAAAGATAGACACTTTTGAAGACCGTTTTAGATACTCTTGAGATTGGCCACTGGTGGACCACTACTGCAGAGCACAGGGGAGGCAAAATCCCGTTGGTTATATCGTGCCATCAAAAATAAGTGAACTCTGTTAACTGAAGCGCTGTGTTGATAAACTCTAAGCCCTGAAAAGGACTACAAGCATCTATCAGCAAGCATGAAGTAGCCCTGAAAAGGACTAGTGCTGAAAATGACTGATAGCCAGATCAGCGTTGATATACATTAAGTCCTGAAAATAACTCACATTATCTATCTGCTGGCATGATGTAGCCCTAAAAAGGATTTGCCCTGAAAAGGATTACCAGCTACGTCAACGCTGCCACCACCAACGATTTTTTTCCTTCCAGTAGCCATTTTGTCATATGTCCCGTGTAGTTCCAGGGGGGTCAGCATGTAGGCAATGTTATATATATATATATATATATATATATATATGCGAGGTGTGTAAGCGGCAGCAATATGAAATTTCCTATATAAATACACTCTATTTACGCGAGTTCCATTTCTGCGAGTTTGAATATGCGCGTGCTATCTTTTATACACCTATATTTTTGTACGCGAACTAAATTCAATTATACGCGAGTTGAGCATTGCGACCGGTAATAATATGCATATGTGGATTTGCATTGTTTTTTGTTTTGTTTTAAGTTAACAAGTGTAGTTAACGATCTGATACGTAATTTCTTCTAAAGTTCACTGTAGCATAAATACTGAGGAAATTATAGCATATTTTCCAAGAAAAAAATCATACAATATATTCTAATTTTAGCCGAGAAGAGGAGAAAAGACACGCCAACCAAAAATATGGAGAGGGGTATAACTTCTGGAGAGAAAGGAGATATAATCAAGTATCTTATGTCTTCTTCCCAGCCATACTCGGACTCCGTTTAAGTTGTCATACCCTAGTCCGTCCTCCAATGCTAAATAGAATAACCTACTACAGTAAGGACTATAACAGCAAGCATTAAGTGACAGTTAGAATGGAGTGAATTCTGACCACTTAGTACATATAAATATATTTATTAAAGAAACCACAACATTGAACCAAAAAATTAAGTAATGCCTTCACTAACTCTGAAGGGCTAGTGAATCTATCAATATCACAACCACAGAAAAATAACACAAAACTTCATTTAATCTCTCAGGCAAACGTCTCACTCCAAACCACCAAAACCCGTACACTTTCTCACTCCAAAGAAAAACTAACTAAAGGGGTTAGGCCCCCAGCTTCGCGAGGAAACGGCCGCTCCTTATATTAATAATCCTAGTAAGTTAGTTACTATCTCTGCTAGAAGAATCACACTACACTGTTCCACCACGGTTGAAATTTCCAGGCTATGCAAATAAGCTCTCTGTAACAGTGTCGTAATAAATCCTATGAATTCACAATTTCCGGTGGCTAGAGGCCACACTAGCAGGTGGAAGAGATTAAAACGAGTGCATAATTACGTGCACCCACTGATCCAAATCTATCCAATTGACGATAACGTTTGCTGGCGAGCGAGTATCCAGTAGGCGCGCTGGGGCATCTCTTATACTAGATAGTGAAGACTTGAACTAAAAAAAAAAGTGACGAGTACTGGCAACTGACTACTCCTCTCGGTCGTTATGTCAGTATACTCAGAGGTAACCGGCTATTAATGGGTCGGGCAGTGTTGCCGAAATTGACTGGATGGCAAAGACGACAGCCCGTAGGTATTGAAATGATGGTTAACTGCAACTGGTGGCAATCTGTGCTGTAAGTAAATAATCCAGGACGCAAGGCTACTGCTTATGTGTAGGTAACAGAAATCGATGTATAGTGGTATACTCCAAATCAACTGGCTGTTAATGGGTCGGACAGTGTTGCCGGAAATGACTGGATGGCAAAGGCGACAGTCCTTTTGTGCTAGAGCAATAGACACTTTCATCTACAGGCTGTGGTTCGTAATCCACACACCAGCCTTATGACTGAAACCTGGCAGTATGACGTAGACTGCCTGGTAATATTTATTATATGGAAATAGTAATCCCCTGAAGAGAACTCCACTGTTGGGTTTTTCTTTTCACTAAATGTTCCGTATTGCTTGGTAGTTAATTGTTTGTTAATTATTGTCTTAATTACCAGCTGGGGGTCTCATGAGCCGTATCTGTACCTCAGGAGAATTGTGGCTGAAGAGCTAACATACTCTCAGGATCCTTGATGGGATCTGCTTCTTAGCTTAACTGAAAAGAGTTTAAATTTCAGTCTCCTGAAATATTTATTTCTACAAGTGTCTGACTGTCATCTATAACGAGCCAAAACACACTGTGGAAGAGATTGGTACTCTCTTTTATTTCTTCTGTCTATCCTGCCTTCTCTCATCACACCGTCTATTCTCGGTAATGTTTACATTCGCAGTCCTCCTGCACCATCTTGTTCAAATAAGTCTGTCCGGAAGTTTCTTACATCATTCATGTGTCTGTAATCTGTCACCAGTTGCGATAATAGACTGGCGCGCCCCGTGAAAACATAACACTGGGTCACTACACGACATTGACCTTGCCAACCAATCTGGTCTGATCTGTATCAACTCTCAGGTAAACAAACATAACACGAATGAATGGAAGAAGTGTAAACATAGACTCAAAAATACCAAATACTGTCCAAGGTAGGAAAATAGAACGTGAATAGCACAAAGTGAATTACGGAATGGCACAAGAAATGGAAAGTTTCGAGATCATTCTGTGAAGCAGTAAGCACAGTAGTTTTACAACGACATATCATAGATGTGTCTATGACAACAGTAGGTAGACGTTCTTTAAAATCAAAGTTTTTGTATGTGTCCATGACAGCAGTATGCACAGTAATTTTACAAAGACATCTCATAGATGTCTAAGACACCCTTAGGCAGACGTTCTTTAAAATAACGTTTCTTGTATGTGTCCATGACAGCAGTAGGCAAAGTAATTTTATAACATCTCATAGATGTGTCAATGACAGCAGCAGGTAGATGTTCTTTAAAATAACATTTCTTATAAGCATCTATGACAGCAGCAGTCATCATCATCACCCTTCGCTCCCAAGGAGCATAGGCCTTCAACAAACGTATACCAAGTCTTCGTGTCCCGTGCCATCAGCTCAAGGTTTTCTTCATCACCCTCATGTTTGTTTCTCAGTTTCTTGTTCATTTCATGTACATACATTCCTGCTGACTGTGCTGGAAATTTTTCTAGAAGAACAAATGTAAGTCGCCAACAGTGGCGTAACTACCGCCCTAGAGGACTGGACAAATCCTGGGGGAGCCCCAGCACCGAGTGGGCCTCAACACCGAGGAATATTGATGCCATAAGTACTTATATTGCTTATATAGAGTCGATGTATATTTATTACAGTTGTTTAACCAAAACGAGGACTACACTTAATTTGTACCCTGGGTCTTTTACACTGTAGTTACGCCACTGGTCAGCAACCCGGACTCCTTTCGGCTTTCTCTGGATCCCGTCATTCGCCTGCTTACCTCCTTCTGTCTTGGATGGCTGAATTTACTTTTTTTTTTTTTTTTAGTGGACCTATCTATGTTGTTTTGTCGACGTTTGCTGTGGCTTAATTAGTATACGAGCGGCCTTCTAGAGAGGCCGATGATCGATCCCCGTCAATAGCGAAAATTTATAGCTGAATGCATGTTTCAAACCACTGATCAATTTAGTTACGTCCATGATGTAGGGGTTTCATTTCTTCACATTTTGATATATAACACTTATGTTATCTTTATAAATAAATTATTTATTGCAAAATCTGTAATGGTAGTCATGAAAGGCAGCTCGTATACTAAGAGTTAAAATGTCTACATTATGGGGTAGCCAGCCGCATGCCCAGCCCTGCTTAGTGGCGTCTTACCACATACGAGGGAAGTTACATTGCTACTTTTCTATACACCCCTATCGGGCCCCGCTAACACAGCAGTGGATAGCAACAGTAAGTTAGTAAAACATAGCCCTATACATGTATGCACAACAGCACGTATACTGCGCTCTCAGTAAGAAGCAGGTAGGCGGAGAGTTCTGTAAATGCGACATATACAGGCTCGCTATTATGGCTTGGAGAACGCAAATGAGATTGGAGTGTCGTGCATACCGAATCGATTTGTGAGAGCCGTACTTAGTGTCAAATACTTCCAACTGACAACCACCGACAACGAAATCAGTGACCTAAATGTCGCTCTCGCACGTGTCGTCAACGTGTTGCACAAGACCTAGTGAATTTCGAACACATGAAATCAACATCAAAGATGTAATTTTACCTCGTTTTTTTCCCCCCAATTCGCCAACCTCGTCTGCATCCAAAAGCATGGTTATTTTTGGATGTTGGGTTATGAAAGATTGACGCAGACTTATATAAGGGTTCAAAGAATATTGATTTCAACCTAAAATTGCTGCTTGAAGATGTTCTTGTCTCGGGTAATATCTATTTTCCGTGCTTTTCATGACGTGATATGTGTGTATTGCTGTCATACAATAAACATTTTACCCCTGTAGCTGTCTGGCACTCGTACATACATAGGAGTCTCCACACATGACATCACGCAAGTGAGGTGGAGGGGGCACAACTTTGTGGCGAAGGGTGACGATACTTGGAGAGGACGTCATACAAAAAATACGAGTGAGGATTGCTTCTTTCCTTATTATATATAAATTTTGTAAACTTCATCATCATAGTCTACTTTCACCCGCAATAGTTAACAATTCCCTCGTGTTAGACATATTAATATTATAAACTCAGCTAACATAAAGGAATATTATTATAACCTTTTACTGCTTCATGTTATTTTTTAATATTTAATATTTTTTTATATAATATAATAAATAACTTTCAGTAAACTATGTTGATCTGGACGAAAATGTATTTATAGTTTGTTCAGTGGAGGGGCATCTTAATTTGCCGTGGGATAACGATAATAAACAGAAATAATGCATAGATAACCCTTGAATTTTCGTAGGAAATACATCCAACATCAAGTATATAGAGAGATAGAAAAATTAAGTGGTTTGGCCATCCCAAGAGAATGGAGCCCGATAAATGACCACTACGTGCCTACAACAGTAGAAGATCTAGTTTTCGAAGCGCCGTGAAGACCAAGAGGCAGATTGTGATCGACAACATAACAGAAATCCTACAACAACACGGGCTGACAGCAGCCAATGCGGCACACTCAATAACGCAAACTTCAGCTCTCCATTATGCCAACGCATCCGTGGAAAGCACTCTCAATAGTTAAATGAATGTTAGTGGTGATGGCCGCCCTCGCAAAGTATTGACTGTCGGGACTTCCACTTGCACTGTTGAATTCGTGGATTTTAGCCATTAAAAAATGTGTCAAGTAATAATTGCGTATCAGTGTGCGAGAACGCTGTAACGAAAGAACGTTAAACGAGGTAGCGCTAAGTTGGGATTTGCTGCACTAATTATTCATTATTTACTGTTCTATGGTTTCCTTCTTATGTTTATACATGTTACCATAAAAACCTACCAGCTATTCTGCACTGTTTCTTTCTTCTATAATTTACTAGACACAGTATTACGGTCTTTGTCTTCTGTATCTGGCCTATACTGGCGAGTAGGAAAGTTAAAGCGTCTATAGTTAGTCAGTGTCGTTTCCTAGTCCCATACCCTATAGTTGCATGTAGTGTCGTGACAATGTCCTCCGTCCGCGAAGCTCTATTTTTGTGCTACTGAGTTGGCTTACAATCATTTATTTTCATCGCGAACAGCATAAACTAGGAAAGCGAGCTTTTCTCCGAACTGAAGTCAACGTTCTATAAAATATTATTTACTTAGAATTCCTAACGCTCCGGTGATAAAATTATTGGCAGCAGATCGTGCGGCAGAGATAATATATGTATATAAATATATAGGCCCTAAATAAATAAATAAATAAATAAATATATATATATATATATATATATATATATATATATATATATATATATATATATATATATATATATATATATATATATATATATATATATATATATATACACAATAGTGATGTTTATCACTGTCGTAAATTTATTTTGAGAGAAAGAGTCTTAGAAATAGTGGTCCTGTTTAAAGTGGAGAATGGTGGTGAAAGCTCAGTGATAGAAAATGTAGAGAGTAAATTGGTGCTTCACAGAGTGCTGGGGAGAGTAAGGACAGACTTATTTACGACAAATCGTTCCTCTCAATCTTCTCATCACTCTCCGGGTCAAACAATTATTTGCCAGTTTCCAGACACACACCTGCGCTCACACCGATTTGGTGCTTCAAACACACAGACGCACGTGAATACAAACTATATTAAACAGATAGGGGAAATTTGGGCTTTGGGTATTCCAACACAGTACTAAATAAGTTTATGATGTTTATTAACCTTAAAAATCAAATCACAAACAAATATCAAGTGTTTCAGAAAAAAATATCATAAGTACAGAAAATACAAATAACAAGGTGAGGGGGGGGGTGGGTGGGGTGAAGAAGATTGGTATCGACTAAGCCCTTCCCGCTTGTATTAGACAAAGATAAACCCAATCCAAAGATAGATAGTTATCAGGAACATAGGTAATGTAACCCAACAGTGGATTTAATTACTCTGAAATAGGTGTTACAATATTAGGTATGGGTGGTAGACAAAAATCCTGTTATTCCCAATTGTTCTTCCCTTTACTAAGCAAATAAAAAAAAGGGGAGGGGGGTTTAAACAGAGTTAACAAAATATCCCACTTAAAGGAACAATGCAGGGTATACAGAAAATGTATTACCCGGTAGGCAAGTTAACAAATGGTTTTCAAAAAATTAAATCTCCTGTCATTCATGCACGCGCGTGAGGGCCCACACTCATATACTCACACACACTTACCGATTGCAGCATCAGACAATCCATAGAATTATATAAACAGCAATTACACTCTTGTCATATGAAAATGTCTGGTACTTCGATGTCCCGCCCCAGATGTTGCGAGGTTTGCTGATAGCAAATATTCCCACTTATCGCCGGACTTGAAGCCTAAGAGTTCTTGTGTTTTATTATATAAAAAGGAGTCTATGGGATGGCACTGACGCAGTTCGATACAGGGGTGAAAATGAAGTGGTCTCTTTAATTTTCTCGCTAGTGGTAAAATTCCTTCAAGGCGTGATGATAGCAACTGACCGGTAGGTTTTTAATCCAGTGAGGAAAAACTAGGCCCAGTCACAGTTCAGGTAAATATGTACTCTCTCACAGTAGGGCAGTAAATAAAATATCGCTACTGGCACTATTCATCTTCCAGTTTATCTTACAGATTGTAATTTAATTTGATGATTTCTTTTTAAATATTCTTTGGTAGGCTTTCTTTCATGTAATTATGATAGCTAGGCCGCATCGGACCGCCACAAGATTAAATTTAAAATGTTTCATCAATATGTCTTGAAGTTTTAATATGATTTCTTTATTGCTGGGATGGCAGGTTACGATCACTCGTTTTGCACAGAATAGAATTCATTGCAAATATATGAAAATCCAGGGAAAAATCTAACACGATTTCAAATATAGCTAGTGCTTCTGTCAAGGTCTGGCCAACGAGTGATAAAATGCATTTCTTCATGGTCTGTATATATCTAAAATGGAATGTAAGATGAGTGGGACATGTGAAAATTTGACACCTTTTTAGATCTCAGGAGAATTTTGGGGTTCTGACCGCCAGACTAAAGAGAGATGCCGCCCCTAGTCTTCCGTATCTCCGCTCGCTGCGTGCGCGTCGGCTTTCCCGTTCGCTCCCACTGCGATCGGTTCTGTGGTTAACACCGAGATGCGAAATACCGACAGGAAACTTGCGTCGCTCGTTTCAGGGACCACTACTGCCTTTTTGATAGCGTGCCGCTAGTCTTTCCTGAGATTCCCCCCCCCCGTGTCTTTGATCGTGGTCGCTACTATCGTTTGATGCTGGCAACGCCCCCCACTGGCCAAGTTAATGAAAATAACTGCATATGATTGCTCAAGAGATATCCGTGGGCGTGATTTAACCTCTCCTTAAATCAATGCGATGACCAGAATGAACGGTAGATAAACTGTCCACATATTAATCAGCAAACGTGTTGACCATCTGCGTTGAAAGGTTGCATAGCTAATGAGTCCAGGTGAAAAAAATCCCGTTTGACGAAGAGTTACCACAATATTCGGGGGCACTGATGCTATGCTAAGGGGTCGTTACGAAGAGTCGTACCATATCATCCAACACTTCAGGGGTACCGATGTTATGAGAGTGTTCTTACCATCATCTAACAAATTCAGGGACGGCTGAGTTGTCTGTCACAATCGTCCCCTCTTTTGAGACATGAAAAAATCTTTTCATGTTTGATTTATGACAATGCAGCTGCCCTGATTGGTAGCTTTAGGATTATTGGTATCTTCAACTTCTTCCTCTTCCTCCGTAGTCCATTTTCTACTCAGGAAATCCGCCCCGACATTCTGTCTTCCCGGAATATATTCCACTTTAAAAGAATAAACGCTTAAAAGAAGGGCCCAACGCATGATCCTTGCGTTAAATTCTTTATTGGCACCAAGAAAGGCTAACGGAGCGTGGTCTGTTTGCACCATGAAAGATGTCCCATAGAGAAACTCATGATGGCGTCTGATACCGTCAATCAGAGCGATACATTCTCTTTCAACAACGCTGTAGTTCCGTTCAGCTTTATTTAATTTCCGACTGCCATAGGCAACTGGAAATAGCATGTTCAGGTCACTGTCCTCGGCTTGAAGCAGTGTTGACCCGATGCCCTGACCTGACGCGTCGACCCGTAGTACAAAAGGTTTCTTGAGGTCAGACAACCTCAAAATGGGGTATGCAGACAACTGTCCTTTCAAAGTGCTGTACGCGTGTTCGTACTTTTGATCCCATATGACCTTATCAGGACAACCTTTCTTTGTGAGGTCAGTCAGAGGTGCCGTCAGTCCGTTGAAGTTCTGGATGTATTTCTGATAATATGCACATAGTGATATGAAGGAACGTACGTCTTTCTTCGTTCGGGGTCTTTTTGCTGCCACTATTTCCTTCACGTTCTTCTTAATAGGCCAACTGCATCCGTGAGAAATAGTATGCCCCAGGAAGTCTAACTGTTCAAACCCGATGAGACATTTGCTAGGTCTGGCTGTGAGACCAGTTTCCTGTAGTCTCCTGAGGAGCATAGCAACCGTAGCAATATGTTCTTCGTAGGTTTCCGATGCAATTAATATGTCATCCATGAAATTATGGATATTGGGACTTTGCAAAGGTTCTAGAAGCTTCCTCATCATCCTGGTGAACACTCCTGGTGCGGTATGCAATCCGAACGGCATCACATTAAATGTGTAATGTCCTTCACTAGTGCTGAAAGCTACCAAAGGTTTAATTTCCTCCTTGACTGGTATTTGATAATAACCTTTACTGAGGTCAATCTTGGAGAAAATCTTTGCTTTGCTGAGCTTGGTGAACAACTCAGAAACAGTTTGGAGAGGTTCGGGCTGGAATTCCGTAACAGCGTTTAGCAGCCGGTAATCTATACACAGCCGAACTTCCTTATTGGGCTTCTGCAACAGCACTACACTGGAACTGTAAGGAGATGTAGACTCACTGATAATTCCTGCCTGACGCAGCTTGTCTATTTCTCCGCGAAGTGCATCAGCTTTAACGTACGGGATGGGGTAAACTCTGGTTCGAACAGGGGTCTCGTTTGTTAATTTCATATCAAATTCGATGAGATTTGTTCGACCAGGTACATCCGTTAAGACTGCACAGTACTGTTTTAGTAGCGCCCTGGTTTCAGTTTGTTGTTCAATTGGTACGTGAGATCTTTTTAAGGACGGTAAACGGCCCTTGCCATCCGATGCGACGTTTATTGCTTCCGGTTGGAAGTAGCAACAAAACTTTCTCCCCTGGTTGTAGTTTTCTCTCTTTTGCAGCTTTGTTGTATCTTTTAGCATGTTTAGCGCGGGCTTTCTTAAGGTTGGTAGTAGCTAGATCCCATCCTAGCTTTAACCTTTCCTTGAGCTCAGATACACACTATCTTGCAGAGACGACTGTCTCGTCAGCCTTTTGGTCTGTCAGAGACCGAAGTAAGTCTTCTAGTGGCCCCTTTATAGGTCTGCCAAATAAAAGTGTAGCAGGAGGGAATCCCGTAGACGCTTGGGGACCCTCTCGGTAGGCGAATAAGGCAGCCGATATATATAGGTCCCAGTCTTCCGGTTTCTCCTGACCCAGCTTACGTAACATGGTGGTGAGGCTGCCATTAAAACGTTCCACGAGCCCATTTCCGGCCGGATGGTAGGGACTTGTGTGGATATGTTTGGCCCTCAAGATCTTAAAGATCTCCTCCATTAACAGGCTGCGGAATTGGGATCCATTGTCCGTCAAAACTTGTTGAAGGAATCCCAACCGTGTAAAAATTTGCACGAGGGCTTCTGCGACATGCTTGGAATCTGTGCATGTTAGCGGTACAGCTTCTGCCCACATTGTGCAAGTGTCGACTAAGGTCAGGATGAACCTGTTCCTTCTTTTGGTCCTTTCCAGGGGTCCAATGATGTCGACAGCAACATTTCAAATGGAGTACCCACTATTGGCATTTGCCCCATAGGTACTGGGGGTGTCAAGTGCGTTGGTGCTACACGTTGGTACTGGGCGCAGGATTTCACGTACCTGATAATGTCAGAGTTCATTCCTGGCCACCAATAGTGGTTTTTTATTCGCTGAATAGTGGACTTTTGTCCCATATGTCCGCTAAAGGGAAGAGAGTGCCCCATTTCTAAGATCTGGCTTCTGTACTGCGTCGGTACTAGGAGCTGGTTATTCCCCGTGTCCGGGTTGCCCGTTCTACGATACAATACGCCATCCTTAGAAAAGATGTCTCCGTTGTGTCTGGGGTCCTTAGCCATGGGCAGCTTTCTAAAGCAGAGCTCCAGAGTAGGGTCTTTTTGTTGCGCCTCCTTCAGTTCGTTCGGCAACAAATTTGGCGCAGGCTCCCTCTCCTTCTTGGCTTGCCCTCTTGTGGTTACCGTTTCCACAATCGGCTCCTTTGGTCTCCCAATAAACACATATCTACATCCCAGGATAACTGGGTAGATAGGATCATCCATTATGGCCGCTTTAATAACACCTCTGACAAAATCAGAGTGTATCTCTACCAGTGCGATAGGAAGCGTCCTGGGTGCATCACTCCTAAAAACTCCACTAAGTTTGACGGTTTCCTCTGTCTCCTGACCTGGTTTAACTAGGTGTCTGGCGACAATACAACTAAAGCTTAGTCCAGTGTCAAAGAGACAAGTAGTTGAGGTACCATTCAAAATTACAGTTCCTCGCGTTGAGGGTCGGTCCCCCTCAGGTTGAGAATCACTGACATTGACTCTACCTGGCGAGGCTGTATGCAGGCATCCGATGCGGTTAGGCCCGGTTTGCTTGCCCTGATCAGACGTTCCTAGTGTAGGGGTCTTCCCTTTTCCTTGACCTTGGTGGCCGCGCTGCCACGTAGGCTTGGTGGGTTGATCAGAATTATTAGTTGAGAAAAATCGGGTTTTGTAGAATTTCGATTTTTCCTGGGGAGGTCTCTGGGTATTATTTTCTCGTTGGTTATAATTCTGAGAGGAATTTGAGGAATAGGATGACTGCTCTAGATTTTGTTTACGAGATGGCTCATCTGTGGGTTTACGTTTATTGCTGGGAAGTTCGGCCATTGCATTGGTATAGCGTTCTGCCTTATTGAGGATGTCCTCAAGCCTGACTGCGCCCTGTTCAGCCAAAAATCTACGGGTTTCGTTTGACAAAGTTGACTTTATCTGTTCCACAAGAACAAGTTCAAGTAGTCCCTCATATGTAAGAGGTAGGTCAGATAATTCAATGCACTTTGTCAAATAGCCCGTGTGACGTGAAGAGAACTGCGGAAATGTTTCCGTGCTCTCTTTCCGGCTGTTTCTGAACATTTGCAGAAATTTTCGGGTGGTCATCTCAAACCGTTCTAGCAAGGCCTTCTTCAGCATGTCGTAATCATGTTGGTTGGTTCCCAGTTTTGTGTACACGTCATAGCATTACCTTTTAATGACGTTGAGAGTTTAAGGCACCAACGGGAACTCTCTAACCCATACAGATTTGCGAGCCTCTCGAATTTCTATAGGAAGGTGTCAATTTTTTCATTGCGGCTAGGAAAAGACTCTAAAGCAAAAGACGTCGCAGTTAATTGGGCAGATTGAGTGCTGGAGAGATCCATTGACTGAGACTGGGGCGAAGAAGGCTCTCCGTTATTTGAAGTAGAGGCGCCCCGACTCTCTAAAGCCTTAAGCGCCAGTTCGTGCTGTCTTTCCCCCTCTCTCTCTTTCCCTGCGAGCTTCTATCTCTGCCTCAATTTTCTTCTGCTCCAATTGACGATTGTCCGCTTCTTTCTTCCTAGCTTCTGCCCTCTCTTCTGCTTCCTTCTTCTCTGCTCTATCCCGTGCTTCTTTCCTCTCTGCTGTCTCTTCTGCTTCCTTCTTCTCTGCTCTATCCTGTGCTTCTTTCCTCTCTGCTCTCTCTTGCTCCGCGTCATACCTTTCAAGTTCCCTGTTGACAAACAGGTTCGCGGCTTCTCCTTCTAATCCTGAGTCCTTTGCCTCCTGTCTCCAAATGGGTCTTATCCTAATTCTCTCTGCCATGCCAAAGAACTGGATGCTTCTAAGACTAGAGAATAGTAAGAAAGAACAACAAGGGAAAAAAACTCAAAGCCGCTACGAGAAAAAACACAAAGTATAAATTTACTTGTGTTACCTCCTACTTTGTAATGTGCAAACTTATCGCTGCTATTATTGTCACTTAAGACTCTTAACGCAAGCGACTATGCCACGTTAAAATGGTAAGTTACACTAGAAAAAAAATCTACTTTTACTAACAGTAGAGAAAGATTTATATTAAAACAATTTAATAGGAAAAAAAATTTCCCTAAAATTTTAATTCTCCGTCACAAAACTCCGCCCCTGAAGTCAGTTTATGAGAAGAGACGTGTTAACTAGACTTAAAGAAGTCAGAACAAGGCGCCTTTAGCTAAGCTTAACTCTTTTTAACTTCAAAAACCTTTAGTGACTGTAAAAACAAGCACGCAATCCCAGCAAATCTTATAAAGAAAAAATTTAATTTTATCTGCCAGAGAATAATTTAGCTAACCGAATTTATGATTATCCGTACTTTCTACTGCTGCCAGTTTCCAGACACACACCTGCGCTCACACCAATTTGGTGCTTCAAACACACAGACGCACGTGAATACAAACTATATTAAACAGATAGGGGAAATTTGGACTTTGGGTATTCCAACACAGTACTAAATAAGTTTATGATGTTTATTAACCTTAAAAATCAGATCACAAACAAATATCAAGTGTTTCAGAAAAAAATATCACAAGTACAGAAAATACAAATAACAAGGTGAGGGGGGGGGTGAAGAAGATTGGTATCGACTAGGCCCTTCCTGCTTGTATTAGACAAAGATAAACCCAATCCAAAGATAGATAGTTATCAGGAACATAGATAATGTAACCCAACAGTGGATTTAATTACTCTGAAATAGGTGTTACAATATTAGGTATGGGTGGTAGACAAAAATCCTGTTATTCCCAATTGTTCTTCCCTTTACTAAGCAAATGAAAAAAAAGGGGGGGGGGGGTTTAAAAAGAGTTAACAAAATATCCCACTTAAAGGAACAATGCAGGGTATACAGAAAATGTATTACCCGGTAGGCAAGTTAACAAATGGTTTTCAAAAAATTAAATCTCCTGTCATTCATGCACGCGCGTGAGGGCCCACACTCATATACTCACACACACTTACCGATTGCAGCATCAGACAATCCATAAAATTATATAAACAGCAGTTATACTCTTGACATATGAAAATGTCTGGTACTTCGATGTCCCGCCCCAGATGTAGCGAGGTTTGCTGATAGCAAATATTCCCACTTATCGCCGGACTTGAAGCCTAAGAGTTCTTGTGTTTTATTATATAAAAAGGAGTCTATGGGATGGCACTGACGCAGTTCGATACAGGGGTTAAAATGAAGTGGTCTCTTTAATTTTCCCGCTAGTGGTAAAATTTCTTCAAGGCGTGATGATAGCAACTGACCGGAAGGTTTAAATCCAGTGAGGAAAAACTAGGCCCAGTCACAGTTCAGGTAAATATGTACTCTCTCACAGTAGGGCAGTAAATAAAATATCGCTACTGGCACTGTTCATCTTCCAGTTTATCTTACAGATTGTAATTTAATTTGATGGTTTCTTTTTAAATATTCTTGGGTAGGCTTTCTTTCATGTAATTATGATAGCTAGGCCGCATCGGACCGCCACAAGATTAAATTTAAAATGTTTCATCAATATGTCTGGAAGTTTTTAATATGATTTCTTTATTGCTGGGATGGCAGGTTACGATCACTCGTTTTGCACAGAATAGAATTCACTGCAAATATATGAAAATCCAGGGAAAAATCTAACACGATTTCAAATATAGCTAGTGCTTCTGTCAAGGTCTGGCCAACGAGTGATAAAATGCATTTTTTCATGGTCTTTATATATCTAAAATGGAATGTAAGATGAGTGGGACATGTGAAAATTTGACACCTTTTTAGATCTCAGGAGACTTTTGGGGTTCTGACCGCCAGACTAAAGAAAGATGCCGCCCCTAGTCTTCCGTATCTCCGCTCGCTGCGTGCGCGTCGGCTTTCCCGTTCGCTCCCACTGCGATCGGTTCTGTGGTTAACACCGAGATGCGAAATACCGGAAGGAAACTTGCGTCGCTCGTTTCAGGGACCACTACTGCCTTTTTGATAGCGTGCCGCTAGTCTTTCCTGAAATCCCCCCCCCCCATTTCCCCCCCCCCCCCCACCCCGTGTCTTTGATCGTGGTCCCTACTATCGTTTGATGCTGGCAACGCCCCCCACTGGCCAAGTTAATGAAAATAACTGCATATGATTGCTCAAGAGATATCCGTGGGCGTGATTTAACCTCTCCTTAAATCAATGCGATGACCAGAATGAACGGTAGATAAACTGTCCACATATTAATCAGCAAACGTGTTGACCATCTGCGTGGAAAGGTTGCATAGCTAATGAGTCCAGATGAAAAAAATCCCGTTTGACGAAGAGTTACCACAATATTCGGGGGCACTGATGCTATGCGAAGGGGTCGTTACGAAGGGTCGTATCATATCATCCGACACTTCAGGGGTACCGATGTTATGAGAGGGTTCTTACCATCATCTAACAAATTCAGGGACGGCTGAGTAGTCTGTCACAATCACTATAGATCTTTAGAGAGTTTAGTATGTATAAAATAGATCCCTGCAGCTCCTGGGTTGCCTGCCGCTGATCTAGATTTTCATATTCTGCCGTTAGCAACCAGGCATTCTCAATATGTGTCCTAACTACCATCTCCATCTTCTATTATTTTATTTGAACAATAATGCTGCTATTGCGAAGCATATGTTCTGTTACCAGACTGCATCGGCTACGCCGTTCCTCTTGACTCACCTGCAGAGGTATGCTGCATGGGCAACAGCTTGACCTCTTTATGCAAGCACCCAACCTCGTGCCCACCGAGACATCGTTTCGGGAGCGCGTTCCTGTAGCCAGAAAGGAATGAAAGGGGTAGATAGATAATGCTGCTAATACAGATATCTTTGCTTTGTTATATATTATAGGTTCCAAAATAATATGAAATATTCTACTCACTTATTGTTGTAGCGAAAGGTTTTCCTAGTATGATAGTAGTGGTAGAGCAGAAGTAGAATCTCTCTCCAGAAAGTATGAAGTTCCAGTGCCCGAGAAGTACACTGGTATCACAAGTGAGTTACAGCTGTGAATACTCTGAGCTGGACAATAGATTTAGGCTTCAGAAGTATAAGATGCTACTTCGCTATCGTAACCCTATGTGATATTATAATTAAATTAGAAAAAGTAACTCAAAATTTAACAGTTAAAAAATTTAACAAGTCAAATGAGTACAATTATCCAATTTATTATGTACATCTATATATTCTTGTAATGATAAATGGGTGTTGGAAGATGGTAAAATGTATGATTATTTACAGTTACAAATTAAAATAAGTAATAGAGGAAGTCTGGGGTGTATCTTCCACTGAATTTATAAAACAAGTTTGTCACATTATCTCTTGCCATCTAGTTTGCATCATTAGAAAGTCGTTTTAGAACTGCTCACAGGATTTGTTGGATGGAAATATATAAACTCAACTTTATCCACGTCTGCTCGAGGTTCCTCCGACACACTGGAGTACGGAAGACTTTCCTTCAGCCCGCCCTATAACTAAACTACGGGGGACTAAGGTGTTGAAGTTTGGTTGACCTCTAGGCTTCAGTGAGCTGGATCAACTTCTTCAAGTCTTTAGTTTCTCGATCAGGAATGATCATAAACATTGATCATAAAAACCCTCTTAGGATTAATAAGCTCACGGTGAGACTGTATTGGCTTAACTTAATCTGCCCTGCATGCAGCGTGAAAATAGAACTTTTCTTGCAGAGGCTGTCCTCCAGTTTCTCACTCTGGCTTCTGGATTTGGTGTGTGATTTACAATGCGCCGCTCTGTCCTTATATTTTAGTCTCTCGCGCGTACGAGAAAGCAGCTCCCAAATTCCCCAAAAGATTTTAGTTTCATCTCCTGTTTTGAAGCTATTTGAAACAATCTGTGCTTTTCCTGTACTCGTTTTTCTCTTCTGTCACTCACACACTTATCTCCTTCCTTCCTTCCTATATATCATTTCCTTTTCCCCATATGGGGCTTTCATTACATATAAGTTTTATACAATTCCGTTGAGGCTTGTTAGTGTAATAAATTTTTAAAGATTATTAGCTAACTTTTAGCCGATGTGATGAAGGTGAAAAATATTAATTATCTTTAAAACTATTTATATTTGAATAATATCCTTTTGGATATAATTCCTAGCCTATCTCCTTTGTTGAGTTATATTTATTTAATATTATTCCAACCATGCGTTCTCCTGTAGTGAATAATTTAATGTCCAGTAAATGCAAACTTTTAAAGTCGGCCATACATTCCTATATAGCTATTTCCTCATTCTTCAGTAATACTGTATGGCTTTTAACCGTAAGTCACATTTCCGCTGTCTACCAACTTCAAAGAAAGACCGCAGCGCTGACCTTGCGCTGGTGTGTGTGGGTGTCGCGTGGGCGTGTCGCGCTACAACCAAGCAAGTGTTTACCAAATCTCGCTACAGAGCCCTCTTCTTTAAAACAGTGCCTGCACGGTTAACTTTTTGGTAACACATGCTGCAGTTCCTCCTTAATTTTCTGTTTCTCTATATCTCCTTTGATAGGATGCCTACTTAAAAAATCGGGTCCAAGATTGTCCCGTCCTGGTATGTATCTCACATTGAACAAATATGGAGATAACAGTAAACTCCACCTTAAAAGTCGTGAATTTAATTTTTTAGACACTGCTAAAAACATCAAAGGCTGGTGATCACTTTCCACAATGAAGTGTTTCCCGTAAAGAAAAGGGGCGAATTTGTTGATCGACCAGACCAAAGCGATGCATTCACGTTCAACGGTAGAATAATTTCTCTCAGCTGTATTTAACTTTCTACTGGCAAAAGCTACTGGTAATAGCATATGTGGCGGTGTGTCTGCCCGCTGTAGTAATGTTGCTCCGATGCCTACATTGCTAGCATCCGTTCTTAGTACGAATTCTTGTGTGAGATCGGGAAGGGCAAGGATAGGTTTATTTGTCAGCTTATTTTTCAACTCTGTATAAGCCTGTTCACACTCCACAGTCCATTGTATTTTATCCGGCTGACCTTTTTTGGTTAAGTCGGTTAATGGCGCGCACAATGAGTTAAAAATGGGGTATATATTTCTGATAAAACCCGCACAGTGACACAAAGGATCTTACATCCTTCTTAGTTTGTGGTCTTGGTGCTTTTCTCATTTTCTCTACATTCTTTGGGTCCGGAGACATTTGCCCTGTAGAGATAGTGTGACCTAAAAATTCCAATGTCTCACATCCAATATGACACTTAGTTGGGCGTGCTGTCAATCCCGTTTCTCTTAATCTACCTAACAACATGGAGAGTGCTACTACGTGTTCCTCGAATGTAGTGGTAGCAATCAGAATATCATCCATGAAGTTGGTGATATGAGGATTTTGTAATGGTTCCAACAATTTCCTCATCATTCTGGTGAAGATACTTGGAGCATTCTTTAAACCAAATGGGAGTACATTGAACTCGTAATGTCCATCCGGTGTACTAAAGGCTAACAGTTTCCTAACTTCTGGTTTCACTGGTATTTGGTAGTATCCCTTGCTTAGATCTACTTTTGAAAAATACCGAGCCTTACTCAATGTAGCAAACAACTGATTGGTGTCAGGTAATGGGTCTACCTGAGATTCAGTGATAGCATTTAGTTTCCTATAATCAATGCATAACCTGTGTTCACCACTAGGCTTCCTTAATAGCACCACACTTGAGCTGTAGGGAGATTCAGACTTTGAAATAATTTTCTCTTTTAAGAGATAATCAATCTCATCCTTGAGTGCCTGTCCTTTAGCATAAGGTATAGGGTATGTCCGCATACAAACTGGTGTAGGGTCAGTAATCGTCATGTCATACTCTAACAGATTAGTACACCCCGGCTTATCTGTGAGTACATCAGCATGGATTTCTACACCTCCTGAACCTTTTTCCTCTGCTCAAGAGTTAAATGTTCACTCACATTAACCTGAGCATAGCTTTCCGTAGTTGATAGGGGGTATTCCATGGAGGAAATTGGTTCATCCTGCATTTCTGTTGCAATGGCCAGGGTCATGATATGGGCAACTTCTGATGCTTCCCTGTCATAATACTTTTTAAGAAGGTTGACATGATACACCTTCTCCTTTCCTTTCTTGTCAATCTTATAGTTGGTCCGGGAAAGTTTTTCCAATATGACGTAGGGTCCCTGCCATCCAATTTGCAATTTATTATTGCTGCTGGGCAACAGTAACAGAACCTTTTCTCCCACCTCAAGTTCCCTATCTTTTGCTGTTTTATTGTAGTAAGCAGCCTGCTTCCTCCTGGCCTGTCTCAAGTTATCATTTGCCAGTTTCCAACTTGTTTTCAATCGAGATGTCAACTCGTTGACGTATTGGTATGAAGAAGTCACGGTTTCTTCTTCTGCTTTTTCATCAGTCCATGTCCGCAACAATGCTTCCAGTGGACCTTTGATTGGTCGTCCAAACAACAATGTAGCTGGAGCCAATCCTGTGGAGTTATGTGGGACTTCCCTATAGGCAAATAGTGCTGAGGGTAAGTATGTGTCCCAAGTTTCAGGTTTCTCACTAGCCAACTTTCTAAGGATTGAAATGAGCGTGCCATTGAACCGCTCTACTTGACCATTCCCTTGGGCGTGGTACGGGCTACAGTGATAATGTCTAGCTTGAAATAACCTGAATACTTCTTGTGTTAGCTTTCCCCTAAACTGAGAACCATTGTCAGTCAATATTTGATGTGGGAAACCTAATCGGGTGAATATTGTTAACAGTGCCTCTGCCACATGTTTCGAATCTATCGATGACATTGCTACTGCCTCTCCCCACATAGAGCAAGTATCGACCAAGGTTAAGATATATGCATTTCTCTTCTTGGTCCTACTGAGGGGTCCAACAATATCCACGGCAACACGTTCGAAGGGCGTTCCCATGATGGGCATTTCTCCCAGTGTTGCTGGTGCAGTCCTATGTTTAGGAGCTACTCTTTGGCATTCTGGACAGGATCTCACATACCTCTTTATGTCCTCTGTGATCCCTGGCCAAAAGTAGTGACAGGCTATCCGTTGTCCAGTGGCCCCTATTCCCATATGTCCACTGAAGGGTATAGCATGTCCTAGCTTCATAACCTGCTCCCTGTATGATTTTGGCACTACAAGCTGTCCATGTCCTTTTGGTCCTGTTCCAGCTTTTCTATATAGTAGGCCTTTTTTCATATATAAGTCTCCTTTCTCTGGAGGGTTATGGCTTTTAGGTAATTTGCCAAAGCAAGGCTTCAATGTACTGTCAGCAGTTTGAGCCTTTCTCATCTCTTCTGGATGAGTATTGATGATAGTGTCCCTCCTCTTTCTTAGAGCTTGCCCTGGTCTGGACTGTTGCCATCACTATGGGTCTTATAGGTTCTCCTAGAAAGACATATCTACATCCCAGTATTAATGGGTAGATAGGGTTGTCCATCACTGCTGCTTTGATCTCTCCTTCCACATAGCGAGATCTTATGTTGATTCGGGCTATGGGCAGTGTCATGGTTCCTGCTCCCTTGACTGGTCCTCTGATTTCCACTGTTTTCTGTGGTTATCTGTTCCGGACTCACCAGAGAAGAGCACACTACTGAGTCAAAGTCCAAGCCTGTATCATATAAGCACAGTACTTGGGTGCCATTCAAGGTCACTTCCTCACAGACAGGGGATGATGGAGGTCATTCTGACTATCTGCCAGGTCCTTCCTTCCCTTGTTCTCTGTTGTAAGGCATGCAGCGTGATGAGGAGGGTTTTTCCGTCTGCATTCCGCAGTATTGTGGTTACTCATTTGGCAAGATTGACACCACTTTCCTTCCTTTCTTGGAGGTTTCTTTTCTGATCCTAGAGGGTTTTTGTCTTTATAATCAGTTCTGTGTTTGTTCTTGTTGGAATTGTCCCTGTGTTCATAGTTGGTAAAGTTTTGTGAAGGTTTGAAGTTCTCACCCTGCTTCTTCTTATTTCCTGATACTTCTGACTGAGCTGCTTGATATCTTTCAGCCATGGTTAAAATATCTTCCAATCTCTCAGCTCCTTGTTCCATAAGAAATTTTCTCATTTCTTGAGGCATGGATTCTCTCAGTTGCTCCATCATGACCATTTCTTTTATATCTTGACACTTTCCTAAGCTAATCCATTTTGTCAGATAAGTTTCCAATCTGGCAGAAAACTGGTGATAGTTTTCTCCTGGAAGTAGCTTAGCAGTTCGGAATCTCTTTCTATAAGATTCAGAATTCTTTTCGTACCTGACCAGTAAAGCTTGTTTTAAGATTTCATAATCTTCCTGGTCTTCTTTTGAGAGTTTTAAATAAACATCGTATGAAACTCCCCTCAACCCCTGAGATAGCTTAAGGCTCCATTTTTTTCCTTTTCCAATCCATAGGTAGAGGCCAGTCTCTCATATCTATCCAGGTACGACTCAATGGCGTCCTCTTTTTCAATAAATGGATCCAGGTGGAAACTCATGGCTCCATTTGCCGCGCTATGGTTGGAGCTACTCTCAGAGTGAGGTGAGCTAGCACCATGATTGCTAGCTGCTCCCTGGAGTTCAAGTTCCTTTAAACTTAACTCATGCGCTCTTTGTAACCTTCTTTCTTCAGCTTCCAAAATTAGTCTCTTTTCTTCTCTTTCCAGTCTTTTGGCTTCTCTCTCTGCTTCTAATTTCTTAGCTTCAGTCTCAACTTCCATTCTTTTAGTCTCTCTTTCTGCCTCTAATTTCTTAGCTTCAGCCTCAACTTCCATTCTTTTGGTCTCTCTTTCTGCCTCTAATTTCTTAGCTTCAGCCTCAACTTCCATTCTTTTGGTCTCTCTATCTAAATATTTATCCACTTCAGTTGTGATATATCGAATTAGAGCATCTCCTGTCATACCCAAGTCTTTTCCTTCCTGCATAATCGCAGCTCTAAACTTCACCAATTCAGCCATGATGCTTACTTACCAGAGGGTATATAATTTTATCTTCACTAACAAACTAACTTAATTAAAATCAATTAATTACTTTGAACAAGACAAATCCTTTAAACCTTGTGAGCGTTTCCTATTTACTTCGTACTCAATGGTACTACTATTACAAACAAATTTCTAAGTTTTTAGAATTTTTTTCCCAAAAAAAAAAATTTATTTTTACAAACTATTTGTGGCTCAAGATAGAAGAATACATAGATAGTGGCCCAGGATACAAAATAATATCCCGGGAAAGAGCCCCCAATGTAGCGAAAGGTTTTCCTAGTATGATAGTAGTGGTAGAGCAGAAGTAGAATCTCTCTCCAGAAAGTATGAAGTTCCAGTGCCCGAGAAGTACACTGGTATCACAAGTGAGTTACAGCTGTGAATACTCTGAGCTGGACAATAGATTTAGGCTTCAGAAGTATAAGATGCTACTTCGCTATCGTAACCCTATGTGATATTATAATTAAATTAGAAAAAGTAACTCAAAATTTAACAGTTAAAAATTTAACAAGTCAAATGAGTACAATTATCCAATTTATTATGTACATCTATATATTCTTGTAATGATAAATGGGTGTTGGAAGATGGTAAAATGTATGATTATTTACAGTTACAAATTAAAATAACTAATAGAAAAAGTCTTGGATTTATCTTCCACTGAATTTATAAAACAAGTTTGTCACATTATCTCTTGCCATCTAGTTTTCATCATTAGAAAGTCGTTTTAGAACTGCTCACATTTTGTTGGATGGATGGAAATATATAAACTCAACTTTATCCACGTCTGCTCGAGGTTCCTCCGACACACTGGAGTACGGAAGACTTTCCTTCAGCCCGCCCTATAACTACGGGGGACTAAGGTGTTGAAGTTTGGTTGACCTCTAGGCTTCAGTGAGCTGGATCAACTTCTTCAAGTCTTTAGTTTCTCGATCAGGAATGATCATAAACATTGATCATAAAAACCCTCTTAGGATTAATAAGCTCACGGTGAGACTGTATTGGCTTAACTTAATCTGCCCTGCATGCAGCGTGAAAATAGAACTTTTCTTGCAGAGGCTGTCCTCCAGTTTCTCACTCTGGCTTCTGGATTTGGTGTGTGATTTACAATGCGCCGCTCTGTCCTTATATTTCAGTCTCTCGCGCGTACGAGAAAGCAGCTCCCAAATTCCCCAAAAGATTTTAGTTTCATCTCCTGTTTTGAAGCTATTTGAAACAATCTGTGCTTTTCCTGTACTCGTTTTTCTCTTCTGTCACTCACACACTCATCTCCTTCCTTCCTTCCTATATATCATTTCCTTTTCCCCATATGGGGCTTTCATTACATATAAGTTTTATACAATTCCGTTGAGGCTTGTTAGTGTAATAAATTTTTAAAGATTATTAGCTAACTTTTAGCCGATGTGATGAAGGTGAAAAATATTAATTATCTTTAAAACTATTTATATTTGAATAATATCCTTTTGGATATAATTCCTAGCCTATCTCCTTTGTTGAGTTATATTTATTTAATATTATTCCAACCATGCGTTCTCCTGTAGTGAATAATTTAATGTCCAGTAAATGCAAACTTTTTAAAGTCGGCCATACATTCCTATATAGCTATTTCCTCATTCTTCAGTAATACTGTATGGCTTTTAACCGTAAGTCACATTTCCGCTGTCTACCAACTTCAAAGAAAGACCGCAGCGCTGACCTTGCGCTGGTGTGTGTGGGTGTCGCGTGGGCGTGTCGCGCTACAACCAAGCAAGTGTTTACCAAATCTCGCTACAATTGTATCCCATGATCTCACAAGCGCCAGTGGGAACAGGAGATTGGAAGAAGACTTTAAGGATGGATAGGATACACATTGAGGAAACCTATTGATAACATAACCATGCAGCCCTTGTTATGGAATCCACATGATAAAAGAGGTAGATGAAAATCAAAAGAACACACAGAGAAGAGAACTAGAGACAAACACGAAGGGGATGTAGAAAACATGTAAAGACCTTGAACTGATGGCGCCGGACAGGAAGTATTGGCATAAGTTTGTTGAAGGTCTATGCTTCATATAGAGTTGACAGGTGATTAACAATCTCTCAACTGTTGTGCTAGCTCCATGACTACGACACTGTTAAGTGATGATGCTACTACTAGTTGTCTGTTGAGTCTGTGTTGGTGTGGTTTTATTTCGATCTTGTGTTATATTGATGTAAATCTATTAACTGCGTCTCGGGTCGTTCTGATCTCGTTGTCTAGGTGTTTCATTTTTCACATTACGTCAACAGAAAAATCTGGCTTCATTTTCTTTGGAATCGATTATAAATAAATTTGTAGCCTTCATTTCATCTTCCCAGCGTAAGCATTTGTGGAACTTATTACTATTTCTTAAATTCACTTTAATACAACATATGAACTGTAAACATCAATGCCGCAGTCCGTGTAATATTTCGACTCAATTTAATTTACCACACGACGATTTTACACAATGGAAATACATTACTTATAAAGAAACATGTCCGATTTACTGTCAATATTCCATTCAATATTATCGTCCTAGTGTGTTTCAGTATCAGCTACTATATTCATTTCATTTATTTTTATCCTAAGTTTGTTACCATACAGTTCAATCTGAACACAATATTATTTAGGTTCGCCCTTTTAAAAAGTCCACAATGTTTTTACATCCTTCTATGCTCCGAAGGGATCAACAAATGTGTATTCACACAATATTCCTTATATATTTATTTCACCTACAACGGGGGGTGGTTGAAAGTAGTCGATACTCACGCTTCTCGACATTTTACACGAATTATTCGAGGTTACTAAACTTAGTGAATAGTCTATCACACATTCCTGGCAATCTTAGCCGTATTTCAGTTCCACTTTATAATTTCACTTGAAGTATATTTGTAACGAAATCTCAGTTCCAGAGTCAAGTCAGACTCCTGTTTAGTGATAAGTCTATCACACATTCCTGACAATCTTAGCCGTATTTATTTCAGTAGAGATCTACACTTTCCAAGTCCATTGGACACATTTTGAATTCAGTGGACACAGCCACATTTGGACGAACACTTTCCCAGCCCAGCGGACACAGCCACCTTGGACGAACATTTTGGAATATCTCCCCGATACTAAAACTTTCGTCATCCTTCACTACGTCGATACGTCAGATCCAAAACCCAATATTCTACGTTTATGTGAGGCCTATTGTGGTGCGAAGCAAATCTTCAAATTTGTCTCACCCCATGATGTGCACTCAACAGACACGTATAAATGCATATAGCAAGACTGAGCCAATATCTGATCAATGTATATTTAATATAAAGCAGGGATTCTTAACAAGGGTATCCATACCACTTGGAGGTATAGGAACCAAATGATGAGGGTATATGACTCGATTTCTGAACAATTAAAAATAATAAACAGCAAAAATCTCACTAGTTGTAGCTAGCTTGTGTATTTCTGATTTGCCATTTTTGTATAAATAAATGTGATCAAATTATTATAATTTTCTTTCCGCAGTACTGTTCCTAGCTATCCATGTAAAGTATTTGAAGTCATACTTGTAGCTTATTGGACTGGTGATGATGATGATTTCGACAATCTGGCGAAGGGGGTATGGGGATATATTTGGTAATTCATTGGGGGGTCTGTAATCGTAAAAAGGTTAAGAACCCCTGGTATAGAGCATAAAATTAGGACATCACTTAAAAAAGCAGGCTTTATACAGAGCACATTTTACAGTATGAGATTCCCCCCCCCCCCAAAAAAAAAGAAGAAAATAATGACAATAATAATAAACAAAGTGTACAAAGCCTCTCATGAATAATAGAGATTTCAATCACGTGATCACGTAATTAATCATTCAGTCTTCTAATGTTTCCGTTCCTTTGTTTGTATCTCATTTCAAGTTTACTCCAGTCTTGCACTTTGCCCAAAACGAGACATTGATAAAACTACTAGCTATTATTCTCTCATTTATTTAAGCTCATTAGGTAACCAAATGCCCTGGACTCTTTCAGTGGTCACATCATGTAATGTAATTTGTGCTTTTAAAGGCATTTTGGAAGGAAAATTACATTGCTCCCAGTCGAGCATATATACTGGGTTATATCGGTTACCGTATCATTTACTCCTATAAATATGCTTTGTGTAGCAGGAAAATTATATTGCTCCTAGCCGAGCATATGTACTAGGTTTTTTTCGGTTACCGCATCATTTACTTCTATACATATGCTTTGTGTAGCAGGACATTGCTCCCAGGAGAGCATATGAACTGTGTTATTTCAGCTGTTATATAATTTACTTCTTTTTAATTTTAAAGGCATTGCCTGACGGAAAACTACTTTGCTCCAAATCGAGCACATGAAATAGGTTATTTCTATGTCAAAACATTTACTTCTGTAAAAGGCTTTGTGCTTCAGGGAAATTATGTTGCTCCCAGTCGAGCATATAAGCTGGGTTATTTCAGCGTTCACATCATTTACTTCTACGTTGTGGTAAAGTGGGATGTTATAAATATTTATAGGGGACTTAGTGTACTGACTGAGATCAGCTGTGAAGGTATCTGTATCTAATAGGTGTAGTGTTTTACAGATGACCTTACTTGCTACCACATTTATACCTCAGTCAGAATTATTCTGGAATATTGTGATGACTACGTTAAATGTCTAGGGTTATGTAAATGATGAAGTGTAAGTCACAACAACAACAGACACATAAACAATTTAATTTATTCCACCACACTTGACAACACTGTGACACTCACACACATTTAACACTCTATAAGACTATCTTAAATGAGTCACTGGTAAAGTTTCAAATATATATGTATTAATTACTTTCACTAATATATATCCTGATTCAACTACACAGTGAACCAGGAATCACAATCAAATGTAATCACAATTTATATGTACATAATTTATAAATATGAACCTTGTAGTGACATATTTTATTAGTATTATCCTATGTGTGTCAGTTGTGTAGTAGTACTATGAGGTAATACTGGTTTTGTTTTTCAAGCTATGTTGTTATTTGTCATCATGACTTCACGTGTTTGTTTATCTTGGAAATAGTATGGGGAATCTTCACCGTTCCTATCAATTTAAACAATGTATTGACCCTCAGTTTTACTATAATGTCAAGTTTTGAGGGGACACATAATGTTGAGCTCCTCTGGCCACAGAGGCTTAACTTTCGTGATGGCGGCAGGAAAAGACTCCTCTGCTCGATTGCTCCCCTGTGTTCTGGAGACACCTCACTAGTCGCTATCTGGACCCAGGAGTATGCTGTCAGCCTCCAAATTCAGCAAAGCTCAGACCAGGTGCTGCTCAATAACTTTAGGACCACAGTCCCAAAATTCATGGAAATAATACACAGTTACGTTGACTGGCAATGAATATAGCACAATTTCGATCTGCCGATGTCCCAGGCTTTTATTTAGAAAAATATGCACTGGCGCTCAACGCACTGGTTCTTTAGAAAGTTTATTTGAAAATGTGGTACTGAACTGACGCTCCTAATTGCCTATATTGGCGGGTCTAACCAATCGAGCCATGTTTAGACAAGCGTTTGAAAAAAAGTACCCTTCCCTCCGTCTCCCCTAACAACAAAAGATAGTATTTGTAGCCCGACTAATCGTGTTTAGCCTTACATTTACTGCGCTCCAATCAAATAGGATTTAACATGGGGACCTATTTCCCGTACAATGGTGGTGTCAAAATCTGCCACTGAGCGATTCTGATTTTGGTGTTGTCTGATACCCTCACTATTTCTTTTGGCTATAATTTGGTAATTCCTAGACTATTTGCGTAACACTTAACATATTATTTGTCAGCAAGTCCTAAGGAACCCAAATATACAAATTTAAGGGAGCTAAGTGGCTGCGTTCAAAATATGTATTTTCTTCTACCTCCCGTTCACTTCGATCGATGTGGTGTCTGGGTACTGTCATGCTTTCAAATGTAAACCAGTATAATGTCATGTTTCCTAATAAGCGTTTTTCAGGTTTTTAAAACCTAACTCTAGTATGGGTAGTGTTTTTTATCACTGTCGATCTGAAAAAAAGTATTGCTTCTGGCCTTTCGCTTGGGGAGGGTGGCATTAATTGTATATCGCGAGTCGCGTGTTTAGTGTTGCATGCGTTCCTGCTTTCAGCCCTCCCTTCTCTCTATCCTAAGTTCATCTGTCTTTTCATCACGCCGTGTATAAAATGAAATTAATGGAAGTATTAATTTAGGTCATTACGCAGGGTGCCTAGCTCAAGGTTTTCTTAGAAATGCCGTACACGTTTTATTGAAGAAAGCGTGTAGTGATGCAGTAGGCTTTTACTATCAACGTGAAACGTTACAATTTGCAGACGAAGTAGAAAACAAGGGGGATTTCGAGTACAGTCATTGTGACAGCACTGTTCTTTACCATTCTTCTTTCCTTTTATTGAAGTTATTTGTTAGGCTTTACATTTACTTTTTAATTTATATATGTGGATTAGAATTTTACACGACAAATTCTCCCCACTTGAAACAGACGTTATATGTCAGTCTATAATTCTATATACACATAGAGAAATTTATTATCCTTCCTGGGGCTTAGGGTGATTCTCATCACACGAATGGCGGCTTAAAAAATCCGCTCCCAGATTTGTTTTTCCACTTATATACTCTATGCTAAACTCATATGGCTGCATCAGTAATGACCAACGGAGTAATCTAGAATTTTCATGTCTAGCCTGCGCTAGAAACGACAAGGGTTTGTGATCCGTTTGCAACTTAAATGCCTTCCCATACAGATAAATATTGAATTTCTTTATCGCCCATATTACTGCAAGACATTCTTTTTCGCTAGTTGAGTAATTGGTTTCAGCTTTATTCAACTTTCTGCTAGCATATGCCACTGGGCTTAATTCCCCATCCAATGCATCTGATTTCTGTAGCAGAGTCGCACCTAACCCAATATTACTGGCATCAGTCCTTACAATGAATTCTTGACTTAAGTCAGGTAATTTCAAAATAGGTTTACTTGTGAGCTTTTCCTTCAATTCCTGGTAAGCGAATTCGCATTGTGGAGTCCATGTAATTCGATCTGGATTTCCTTTACGTGTCAAATCAGTTAACGGTGCACATATGGAATTAAAATTTTTGATATACTTTTGGTAGAAACCACATAATGAGACAAAGGATCTCACGTCTTTCTTGGTTTGTGGTCTTGGGGCTTTCTTTAGTTTCTCTAAATTCTTGGGGTCAGGGGTCATGTTTCCCTGATGAACTGTGTGTCCCAAGAACTCTAATTCTTTACATCCAACACAACATTTGGTTGGTCGGGCTGTCAAATTCGCTTCTCTAAGTCGATTAAACAGCATGTTCAGAGAGTCAATGTGTTCCTCAAATGTTTCTGTGGCTATAAGGATATCATCCATGAAATTTGTGATGCATGGATTATTCAGAGGGTCCAATAATTTTCTCATCATTCTAGAGAAGACACTAGGTGCATTCTTCAATCCAAATGGCAATCTGTTAAACTCATAGTGTCCCTCTGAGGTACTAAACGCTAGGTATGGTCTAACCTCAGGCTTTACTGGAATCTGATAGTATCCTTTACTCAGATCCACTTTTGAGAAATATTTAGCTTTATTTAGCCTGGCAAACAACTGATTTGTATCCGGCAATGGATCCACCTGTCCTTCTGTAATAGCATTCAGTCTCCTGTAATCTATACAGAGTCTATGTTCTCCAGAGGGTTTCCTTAAAAGTACAACACTGGAACTATACGAGGATTCACTGTGTGAAATAATTCCTTCCTTCAACAAATAGTCTATCTCTTCCTTCAAAGCTTTCTCCTTAGCAAAAGGAATCGAATAGGGTTTCATACAGACAGGTGTGGGGTCTATCAGTTTCATATCATATTCCAATAAGTTTGTATGCCCCGGTCGGTCTGTTAACACCTCTGCATGATTATCTAGAACCTGTTGCACTCTCTCTTTCTGATTTTTCGTTAAATGTGTACTGATTTTACCTGTGCCGCTGTCTCACAGGGATGTAATGGATATTCAAATGATGAAAGTGGTTCCTTTTTCATTTCCATTGCAATGGACAAGGTCAACAAGTGTGTCTCTTCCTGATGTTCTCTTTCCAAATATTTCTTCAGGAGATTCACATGATAGATTTTTTCTTTCCCCTTCTTATCTATCTTATAATTTGTTCGAGACACCTTCTCTAGAACTGTATATGGACCTTGCCATCCAATTTGTAACTTATTTTGACTACCGGGTAGAAGAAGCAGTACCTTCTCTCCCACAGCCAAATCTCTGTCTTTAGCTTTCCTGTTATAATAGGCAGCATGTTTCTTCCTGGCTTGTTTCAAATTTTCATTGGCAAGTTTCCAGCCAGTTTTTAAACGAGTGGTCAGCTCATTCACATATTGGTATGAGGATGTAATATTTTCCTCTGCCTTTTCATCAGTCCACGTTCTTAACAGCGTTACATATGGACCTTTAATTTTGTGGACCTATTTGTCCATGCACCGGTATGGTCTCTTCCACTCGAAGCTCTATAGTGATGATTTTTCTTCCCAGAATTATCATTCACAAAACGACCGCTACCAATTCTTTTCTTGGGGCTTTCTCCCCACTTAGAATTCTTGATGAGAGATTTCCTCTCTACATCCTCTTCCTCCAGTTTGTTTAAGTCCGATTGAGGGATTTTCGGCTTATCCTGGGGTAAGACATCTTTTTGCACTCTCTGCATAGTGGCCATTGTAAAACAGTTAAGTGAAGCTTGTCCGTGAAAAGGGGCTTCCCATTCCATTTGGTCCACTTTATCAAATTTATTTTTCCTTTTATTGTCAGGCCTAAGTTTGCCCCGTGGCGTGTCCAGGTCCTGATCAATGTTCCCACTTGTGGGTGTTCCCTCATGTGCTATGCTACACCTTTCTACAAAATTCTCAATGTCCCATCTTGCCTTGGGCCAATAATAATTGTGAGCCACCTTTTGGATGATGGTACCAATTTTCTCATGGTCCCCATCTTGTTTCACATGTAGGCTCCTTATTAAGTCTGCCCTATATCTCTTTGGAAGAACCAACTGTCCGTGACCATGGGATCTAGTTCCGGCCTTCCTGTAAATCAACTTGTTTTTCATGTAAAAATCTCCCTTGCCTGGAGTTGTATGACAAGTTGACAATTTCCTGAAACAAGGCTTGAGGGTCTTATCCCCAGCCTGTGCCTTCCTCATCTCTTCTGGAGTGGTATCTAACATAATATCCTCCTCCTTTCTTGAGGTCGACCTGACCTGAAGGGTGGCCATAACTATAGGGTTCCTTCTACAATGGTCAGTGTCATGATTGTTCATCTTACAATTTTTACACCACCTTTTCCCTTGGTTGAAAGATTTTCTTTCTTCATATTTCCTTTCATCGAATTGTGGGGTTTTATTTTTATTGTCATACCGTGGCCTATCAAACTGGTGCTTACCTTTGTTTTGATCTCTAGGATCAAATTTATTAAAGTTCTGTGGTGCCCTAAAATTATCTACCTGTTTCTTTTTATTACCTGATACCTCTGCCTGAGCCGCTTGATACCTTTCTGCAACATTTAGCAACTCACCCAGCCTCTCTGCACCTTGTTCCATGAGAAACTTTCTCAGGTCTGGAGCCATGGACTCTCTTAATTGTTCTATAAGGACCATTTCCTTAAGATCTTGGGTTTTCCCCAGAGAAGTCCATTTCTCCAAGTATGTCTCTAACCGTGCAGAGAACTGGTGATAGGTTTCACCTGACAGTAATTTAGCATTCCTAAATTTTTTTCTATAAAATTCTGCGTTCTTTTCATATCTTAACAAAAGAGCCTGCTTTAGCATGTCATAATTTTCTTGATCACCTCTGTTCATTTTGGCAAAAACTTCATAAGCTGCCCCACGAAGCCCTTGAGATAACTTTAAGCTCCACCTTTCTCTTTCTAACCCATACGTGGTAGCTAATAGTTCATATCTATTTAGATAGCTCTCAATATCATCGTCTTTCTCAACAAAATGATCTAAATGAAAGTTCATAGCTGAGAATGAGGCTCCCTGACTAGCAGTGGCATCAGAGGTAAAGGGACTGGCACCATTTTCAGGAGCATGGCCTTGAAACTCAAACTCCCTTAGTCGTAGCTCATGTTCCCTTTGTAATCTCTTCTCCTCCTTTTCTGCTTCCCTCTCTGCAGTCAATCTTCTTTCCTCTCTTTCTGCTTCCAATTTCTTAGCCTCAGCCATAATCTGCAGCCTCTTAGTCTCAGCCTCCAGCCTCTTAGTCTCAGCCTCAGCCTCAAATTGTAACTTCTTAATTTCCTTGTCAGCCTCTAACCTCTTATCTTCGGCCAACCTTTCAGATTCTAATTTTCTTTCGGCCTCTTTTTCTAATCTTCTTTCTTCCCGTTCAATATATTTGTCACATTCAGCAGTGACATAGGCAATCATAATTTGCCCGTCCATTCCTAACTCTTTTGCAGTCTGCACAGCAGCAGATCGAAATTTTGCCAAGTCGGCCATTTTCTAACAGGTAAATGTATGTAATGTCTAACTAAACAATACAATCTGTAATTACTTATCCAAAGACACCACAGGCACTGAGAGCTCAACCTTATTTAATTCCACCCAAGGATACCTTTTAATTCTTATTATTCCCTGAAGTGAATTACCCCCAATATTTATAATAGGGAAAGATTCAAAATCCCGGGAGCGAGACCCCAATATATGTGGTAAAGTGGGATGTTATAAATATTTATAGGGACTTAGTGTACTGACTGAGATCAGCTGTGAAGGTATCTGTATCTAATAGGTGTAGTGTTTTACAGATGACCTTACTTGCTACCACATTTATACCTCAGTCAGAATTATTCTGGAATATTGTGATGACTACGTTAAATGTCTAGGGTTATGTAAATGATGAAGTGTAAGTCACAACAACAACAGACAGATAAACAATTTAATTTATTCCACCACACTTGACAACACTGTGACACTCACACACATTTAACACTCTATAAGACTATCTTAAATGAGTCACTGGTAAAGTTTCAAATATATATGTATTAATTACTTTCACTAATATATATCCTGATTCAACTACACAGTGAACCAGGAATCACAATCAAATGTAATCACAATTTATATGTACATAATTTATAAATATGAACCTTGTAGTGACATATTTTATTAGTATTATCCTATGTGTGTCAGTTGTGTAGTAGTACTATGAGGTAATACTGGTTTTGTTTTTCAAGCTATGTTGTTATTTGTCATCATGACTTCAAGTGTTTGTTTATCTTGGAAATAGTATGGGGAATCTTCACCGTTCCTATCAATTTAAACAATGTATTGACCCTCAGTTTTACTATAATGTCAAGTTTTGAGGGGGACACATAATGTTGAGCTCCTCTGGCCACAGAGGCTTAACTTTCGTGATGGCGGCAGGAAAAGACTCCTCTGCTCGATTGCTCCCCTGTGTTCTGGAGACACCTCACTAGTCGCTATCTGGACCCAGGAGTATGCTGTCAGCCTCCAAATTCAGCAAAGCTCAGACCAGGTGCTGCTCAATAACTTTAGGACCACAGTCCCACAATTCATGGAAATAATACACAGTTACGTTGACTGGCAATGAATATAGCACAATTTCGATCTGCCGATGTCCCAGGCTTTTATTTAGAAAAAATATGCACTGGCGCTCAACGCACTGGTTCTTTAGAAAGTTTATTTGAAAATGTGGTACTGAACTGACGCTCCTAATTGCCTATATTGGCGGGTCTAACCAATCGAGCCATGTTTACGCAAGCGTTTGAAAAAAAATACCCTTCCTTCCGTCTCCCCTAACAACAAAAGATAGTATTTGTAGCCCGACTAATCGTGTTTAGCCTTACATTTACTGCGCTCCAATCAAATAGGATTTAACATGGGGACCTATTTCCCGTACAATGGTGGTGTCAAAATCTGCCACTGAGCGATTCTGATTTTGGTGTTGTCTGACACCCTCACTATTTCTTTTGGCTATAATTTGGTAATTCCTAGACTATTTGCGTAACACTTAACATATTATTTGTCAGCAAGTCCTAAGGAACCCAAATATACAAATTTAAGGGAGCTAAGTGGCTGCGTTCAAAATATGTATTTTATTCTACCTCCCGTTCACTTCGATCGATGTGGTTGGTGTCTGGGTACTGTCATGCTTTCAAACGTAAACCAGTATAATGTCATGTTTCCTAATAAGCGTTTTTCAGGTTTTTAAAACCTAACTCTAGTATGGGTAGTGTTTTTTATCACTGTCGATCTGAAAAAAAGTATTGCTTCTGGCCTTTCGCTTGGGGAGGGTGGCATTAATTGTATATCGCGAGACGCGTGTTTAGTGTTGCATGCGTTCCTGCTTTCAGCCCTCCCTTCTCTCTATCCTAAGTTCATCTGTCTTTTCATCACGCCGTGTATAAAATGAAATTAATGGAAGTATTAATTTAGGTCATTACGCAGGGTGCCTAGCTCAAGGTTTTCTTAGAAATGCCGTACACGTTTTATTGAAGAAAGCGTGTAGTGATGTCCTTTTTATTGAAGTTATTTGTTAGGCTTTACATTTACTTTTTAATTTATATATGTGGATTAGAATTTCACACGACATACGTATAAAAGGCTTTGTGTGGTAGAGAGGTTACTTTGCTCCCCCACTGGAGCATAGTGCCGTTATTAAAGCTTTTAACCCGATTCGTTACTAAACCAGTTGTTTTCGCTTCTTATAAAGAGTGTAGTCACCTTTGCATTTGGTCTCATTGCAGGAAGCCTGCACCAAAACGTCCATGTGATCTTGAAATGGTAGTTTATATTGCTATTTGTTTAACGTGATGATGTTGCCAGCCCCATGCACAACCTCATTTTAGTCGCCTCTTACGACATGCCTGAAGCAGCAGTGGTCCTACTCTTTTATCTCCTCATAGACCCCAGTGTCTAGTTACACAGGGATAATATCTCATATTTACTTGCTTAGTGGAAGAGAGAGCACCAGACCATCATATCGGCTGATAATATCTAATATTTACTTACTTACTTAGTGGAAGAGAGAGCACCAGACCATCCTATCGGCTGATAATATCTAATATTTACTTACTTACTTAGTGGAAGAGAGAGCACCAGACCATCATATCGGCTGATAATATCTAATATTTATTTACTTAGTGGAAGAGAGAGCACCAGACCATCCTATCGGCTGATAATATCTAATATTTATTTACTTAGTGGAAGAGAGAGCACCAGACCATCATATCGGCTGATAATATCTAATATTTACTTACTTACTTAGTGGAAGAGAGAGCACTAGACCATCATATCGGCTGATAATATCTAATATTTATTTATTTAGTGGAAGAGAGAGCACCAGACCATCATATCGGCTGATAATATCTAATATTTATTTACTTAGTGGAAGAGAGAGCACCAGACCATCCTATCGGCTGATAATATCTAATATTTATTTATTTAGTGGAAGAGAGAGCACCAGACCATCATATCGGCTGATAATATCTAATATTTACTTACTTACTTAGTGGAAGAGAGAGCACCAGACCATCCTATCGGCTGATAATATCTAATATTTATTTATTTAGTGGAAGAGAGAGCACCAGACCATCATATCGGCTGATAATATCTAATATTTATTTATTTAGTGGAAGAGAGAGCACCAGACCATCATATCGGCTGATAATATCTAATATTTATTTACTTAGTGGAAGAGAGAGCACCAGACCATCGTATCGGCTGATAATATCTAATATTTATTTACTTAGTGGAAGAGAGAGCACCAGACCATCATATCGGCTGATAATATCTAATATTTATTTATTTAGTGGAAGAGAGAGCACCAGACCATCCTATCGGCTGATAATATCTAATATTTATTTACTTAGTGGAAGAGAGAGCACCAGACCATCATATCGGCTGATAATATCTAATATTTATTTACTTAGTGGAAGAGAGAGCACCAGACCATCATATCGGCTGATAATATCTAATATTTATTTACTTAGTGGAAGAGAGAGCACCAGACCATCCTATCGGCTGATAATATCTAATATGCACGCAGCAAATAGCTCGGTAGATGTATTCGAATATTATTTGATGTCGTACGTAAATAGGCATTTATCTAAGATTTCGGCTTCTTTCTCAACCCTTTATTGCCTTGCTCGATAGAAATGGAGCCAGCCTCAATCTCTTAAACATGTTCTTCGTTGTCATAATAGATTTTGAATGTCTCTGACCAGAGAAGAAATTATCTGCAGGTTAGGAATGGAAATCGCATGTATTGCGTAGACCTTCTCATTTCTGATTCTAGTGCGAACCGTTATGAGCTGATAATTTTGTGTTTGCCGATGTGTTATTTGCTCACTTCGCGCTCTGAGCATGTAAGTTTTAGGTAGCATTGTACTCACACACACATACCCATCAGCTTCCTCATAAATTTCCCCCCATTATGTACAGTTTAACATTTTCCAAGATGCATTTATATGTTTCAGTTTACCCTTTGTTTAAGTCAATAGTTTGTCTTCCCATAATTCTTTTAAGGCGTGTAAAATGCATTTCTTCTTTCTGTTAGATTTTATTTTTTTAACCTTTAGATCATATTTCTGACTTTCCACAAGGCTTTTCTTTACCTAAATCGCCTGTGGGTATCTCACACCAATCAATGTCCAAATAAGACTAAAAATCCCGACCCCTGAACACATTCTTCAAAACTGCCCAGCCCACAAACGATCCACGATATCAGACCTGATCAGATGGTGCAGAGCTGAGGCAGAAGCTATGAGGTCCCTCCTGGACCCGGAAAAGATTGTAGACCGAACTGGCGACAGGCTTGCAGATTTAGCATGACTAGTGACCTGATCGCAGACGATGGAACACATTTTCATCCGTTATCATAGTTCACGTGGACTACGTCTGTGTCTTTCTCCTAATGTAAATTTATTTGACCATCAAATTTCACGTTGCATATGTGGAATACACTTTTTGTTTTTAATCAAATTTCACTCGAAACTCGTAAAATATATGTCTACCTGTTCGTCTAATTTCTGCTCTTACGTAATATTAGAATACACGATGACCTTAATTCTCTGACTGTCAGGAAAACATTTTAATTGCAAGTTTTAAAACAAAGGTAAAGGTAGTCCCATAGCAGATACTGCAGCAGGGGACTGAAGTGTTAAAGACTTCACCATACTAGGTCCAGCAAAGAGAGGTGGGGTGAACAGTTCCCTTCCTCACTGCCTTTCCCTCCCTAACTCAACGTTAGGTACCAATTTACAGCTGGGTAGACTGGAGCATGTCGGCACCGTGATTCGAACCCAGCACCTATGCTGCCAGAGACCAACGTTAATCGCAAGTAGCAGTTTTAAAAAACAAAGAAGAAACTCGCCTCCAGTAAGAAATATTTATTGTCCTATCACAGCAATTGGTATTTATTTGTAAGCATATTAGTACATTTTAATTTAACATACTTTTACTGAGATCGAGAGTCTTTCAGGCGGGCTGTGATGAGAGCGACGTTCTGCAAAGGACATGCTACATGATGATACTTTTACCAGCCCTGACACAGTAGTTTGTGCCTTTGATTTTTTTTTTTCTTAACCAGCGGCACTTGGGCTTTCAGCCCTTCGGCCCAATGCCATGGCATTGCGAGGCTGGGGAGCCTGTGGACTTTCCTTCCAACCCGGTCAGGAGTTTCGCTCCTTCCCATCTGTCGTAGATTTAGATAGGTATTTAAGATAGATTTGGTCCCGTCTGAATGGAACAGGCAAAGTGGTAAATAAGCGTGAGAAAATAAGGTACAAGAAATAGATTTCACGAGTGAATGGTTTAAGGGTAGAATCTGTCACTGGATTGAGAAGATACTCTAGTCTAGCCAATCTTTACGACTATAATTTGTTTTCAGACAATCCTACACTCCATACATATAACATACACGTTTATCCACTCACGCGCACACAGTTATGTGACAACAAGACGCACAAACGTGAAAAACTATGGTAATAGGAATATGGGTATGGACTGGGCTGACCAACACAAGTAATTAAGTTTTGGTTTAGTTTATGATCATCTAAACTCATCACAACATCAAACGTATAGAAATCAATATAAATCAAGTTTACAGAATTATGAAAATAACCCCATAAGTACTTTCCCCTCTGTTGAGACAAGATCCCGCAAGAAGTAAATAACCCAAAAGGTCAAAGATTAGCACTGGGGTATGGAATAGACAGTAAGTAAAGAACAAAGTTTCTAATTAAGCTATCCCAGTAAAATAATCAGTATTAGCGAACAAAATAAAAAAAGAAGTGAGTACAATGATTATACAAAAGAAATATTCACGCCTCTTTCTCTCCCTCTGTCAATCTGTGGCCACATACAATCTCGCTTACCTACTAGTTGGTTGACAACTTCTTGAACGTACACATCAGTGAACACATAATCCAGGGTTGTGTTTCTCCGAAATAAGCCCCAGTTCCTCCACGTATAATTAATCTTCCTAATGTGGAACGTCTTCTTTGGTGATGTTATTGAATATGATAATGTCACATCAGATAGTTCATGTAGCAAATATAATCCGCGATCTAGTGTTCACAGTAGACAGTAGACAGTACTTCCAATAGTTAAAGGCAACATATGGTGGGTAAACTGTCAGAAAAAAAATGGACGATAGTGAAGGTATCCTAACGGTTTTTCTCTCTGGTGTTGAGTGCCGATCCTGAAACTATGTATTCTCCGTGATACATCAACTTAGAACCACAATGGTCAGTAGTCAGAAATTATGTTATGGTTATATCTTTGGCCACTGCGGGCTGATAAAATTTAATGCAATCTGGGTATTTTGTTTGTCCAGTTATAATTAATTCTGATGTTTTTTTGTTTGGACTCTCTCTGTATGAAACAAGAGGACGGAACAGGTCACCATCACTGACCCGATAATAATAAGAATTGTTTACTGATGTTATTTAGACCGCTGGCAGGCTGGTTTGGGATCAGTACTAAATTTAGGAGAAAAACAAAACATTTAATCACAATATCAATATCCTATCCTATCACGCGTAAAGTAAGATCTTTTATCCACCCCGTCATTTAATTAAATTAAAAGGCACCCGTGTCTTTGCCTGTCTTATCACGCCTTGCTCACCTGTGACGGGTTGGGTTTTAAGGTATGCGCCTTTTCCCCTCCCGACCGGTAAACTCTCAGCGCACAATATCAGTGTTAATTTAATTATGACTACTTTACAAATATCGCTTGTCATTACTAGCTATTTGTTTCACCACATGATATTACACTAGTCACTTACACAATTACACGTAATGAATTAGAAGTAAATTTATATTCCGTCAATAGTCAGTCGCCAAGGGTATTTATTAGTCAATTAACACAAAGAAAATCCCAATGAATTATAACGAGGAACTTAACACATTAAATCACTTAAATGCTAATATATATTACCGCAAATCAGAAAAATGAAACAATCTCCACGAAATCTAATAATGCACTTTTTACAATGGCTCTAGAATGGCGAGCTAGATATTTCCAAAAATTCCGAAACGACTAGATACTGACTTTGGCAGGACGGAGTATAAATACGAAAATAGTGTTAATCCACTTACTGGTGCGAGAAATCGCGCCTTCTGCTATATCAGGGAAACTCAACGCGGACGACTCCCGAGATAAGATTTTCTGCTCACTGTTGCTGACCAACATCATAAACATAGCTAAGCGAACAGACCGTCTTTGATCTCGTCTCTCTGCTGTATATTAGATAATTACGTCCCCTGGGATCACGGACAAACGAATGTGGTCGGTAAATCTTATTATCTCCCCTTTATGCATTTGTTTAAGTCCCCCTGAGAAATGTAACCATCAAAGGTACGGGAATAGTCATATCGCCCTTGATTCTTCACGAACAAGCAGTTATCTTTCTACGCACGTTCCTGTCTGATCTGTCACTATTCGATGATAGGCAAGTCGCTCGCGTGATAATTCAGTTAACGAATCATAAGGCTATATTCTTCCTGGCTCCAGTTGGAGTAGAGGTACAGCATTGGCTAGATGATCTTAGAAAGATCTATGTAGATCATAGTGGATGAAATCTGTCTTGCTGTTCAGCACAAGTGATACAAAGACGGTCAGTAGTTATGCTACTGAATTAGAAGAAGTTGCGATTCGTGCATATATCAGAGAACAAGAATTAATCTTACAATGAAATGAAAATACAGCTGCAACAACATCTCAATAATAATCATAAATTTATATATACATACATATTAGATATACAAATCAGGTATTATGAATAAAAAGAATTATTGACATACCCTCTCAACAAATCACTACTGTTCTGGCTCTTGAAGGCTTTAGGTCGTTAAGTTCAATGACTTGGATCCTAATTAAATTGTACCCGTCCAGTTGGTACACAGTGTGAATCGTTCCTGTCTGAGCGGGCAGCTTGATTCTTTGTTGAGTGCCAAACACTGTAGGGTTCCGATATTTAACAGGTCATCCTATTCCCTCCCCCAAGCATTACATGTTTGGTGGGCAGGTCTCAAAATGTCAAAAGTATTCCTATTCTCCAATAAGCTTGCGTTGGTCCTGAGGGGCAGGCTTAATCTCAAAAATAGGCTGTCGTTTATCTGGGCGTCACTGTCTGTTGCGTATGTTCGTTCTCAGAATCGTCAACAATTCCCCGTTCAGAAACTTTACGGTGCAGTAAAAAATGTTTAGTTTCCTTGTTAGCCCGACTAATTAAACGGGTGTATCTCACCTCTTAGTCGGTGAGTCTTATCAATTACGCCGTCCGTGAGAGGCAATGCAAGACTCTTGACGTCAAGTGTTAACCTTACTTGGCGGTTAGGATGCAATGATGGTCGCCAACAAGTCTGAATCTCAGTCTGTTCTCATGTCTAACCTATCCTAATTTGCCTTGAGAACGTCAAGAAAGGTGTTGATCGTAGAGTATGGCAGCAGTACATGGCGAGCTCTTACGCTACGCTGCGACGGTAAAATACCAAAGGGCATTTGAATAAAGAAAGTAGCACTGAATAACTGAGACCTGCAGCTGGACAAGTAAGAAAATGGTACGGAAAATTGAAGTAGTTATAGGAGAAAGACAGATGAAACAAATGGACGAAATTTGGTTTTGCCACAATAACATAATTACATAAAAGTAAGGTACAACTACAAAGAGTCAAAATTTGATAAACATTCAAACATATTTTATATTATTGCATAACTTTTTTTTAAATTTGGGATTCGCCGTCCGATACAGAAATTATCCGCCTCTTGTCACAAAGTCCTCTGTTTTTGCGACTCGAGTGAATTCCCCTTGCGTCGCCTACCAGGCGCCGCCTTTTGTCTCATTGTTGTATGGTGGTTCCCTTTATTGTCTTCCATTGTCCTGCCACGTAGAATTACTTGCAAACTACGTTCGTAACCTTTAGGGTACTTAACGTTGTCCAGTGCAAGACATGTTTTAATTCGTGTGACCTAACAATTACTTACATTTAATTCCCAAATATATGGGGGGAGAGAATACTGGAACGGTTGATATGACATAAAGGTTTTCAAAGTCCCAAGGGAGGAGCGATCGCCCCGTCGCCACCCCTTTGGACCGGCCAATGACTCTAACATAAAGTATAATAAATGCAAGTATTTAATATTGCTCAGTTTGGTTGCAGATAGTCTATAATATTTTATTGTTTGTTTTCATTTCAGATGGATACGGGGCACACGTAAGGTTTGACGATAAAGGCGACGCCCCTGGCAGGTATATGATAATGAACTACCAACGAAATCGTACTACGAGGGAGTTTGAATACCACGTTGTAGGCACCTGGAACAGCGGCTTATCTGTCAACCACTCAGAAATCATCTGGGCTGGAGAGACTAAAGAAATCCCTAAGTCACGTTGCAGCGAACCATGCAAAGAAGGGGAGATAAAAAATATGCAGCGAGGTGAGCAATGCTGCTGGATATGCACTCGCTGCAATCCCTGGGAGTACATCAAGGACGAGAAGACGTGTGAGTCTTGCGGGGAAGGTCTGTGGCCATACCCAAACAAGACTGGCTGCTTCGCTCTTGAGGTCCAGTATATGATCTGGACAAGCATCCATGCGGTTATCCCCATGGCCCTCGCCACGCTGGGAATCATGTGCACCTGTTTTGTTATTTCGCTGTTCATTATGTTTAACAACACCCCTGTTGTGATGGCCTCTGGTCGAGAACTTTCCTACATGTTGCTTTGTGGGTGTGTCTTATGTTACTTCATGACCTTCATTCTCATAGCCCCGCCCACCACGATACTCTGTGCAGTTCAAAGATTTGGAGTTGGATTCGGGTTCAGCATCATCTACTCCTCGCTGCTCATAAAGACAAACCGAATCTCCAGGATATTCGAGAGCGCTCTGCGTTCGGCCAAACGGCCGCCTTTTATCAGTCCAAAGTCACAGTAACGGGCTAAGAGGTACACGGACACGCTTTTAACCTCTAGTATAAATGCGTTGGCGTTCTTTCACTGCAAAGTCCAGGACAGCCAGACAAATAAACAGAAATCTTGCTAGGTTAATTAAAAGGTTATCTAGCAAGAAGAAAGCATATATTCATTTGGGCAACTGGAACAGCTGACGAAAAAAAAATGCTATCATTAATTGAAGATCTTTGTACGCTCCAAGTCGCAGATGCGAAAGTTGATAAATCCTGACAGTGCACACGATCGGCCTACGGCTGTCTCATTCTCTCAGACCAGACACAGTCCACTGGAACATGTAAAGGGAAATAAGTAACAATTATATAAAGGGAAATAAGTAACACAAATATGTATGGAAATGAGTAACATAATGTAATGGGAAATGAGTAACATATACGTAACGGGAAATAAGTAACACAATTGTAAAGGGAAATATGTAACTCAAATGTAAAGGGAAATAAGTAACACATATATATAGCGAAATAAATAACTCAAATGTTTATGGAAATGAGTAACATAAATGTAAAGGGAAATGAGTAACACAAACGTAAAAGAAAACAGTTATAAACACACCATTTAAAAATTAAGCAATACATTCAGTTTAAAAATAAGTAACACAAATGTAAAGGGAAATAAGTAACACAAATTTAAAGGGAACAGTAACACAAACGTAAAGGGACATAAGTAACACAAATGTAAAGGGAAATAAGTAACACAAACCTAAAGGGAAATAAGTAACACCAATGTAAAGGGAAACAAGTAACTCAAATGTAAAGGGAAACAGTTAATAATACACCATTAAAAAATTAAGCAATACATTTAGTTTAAAATAAAAAAATATATGAAATTAAATTAATATGCTGGTCATTTCCCTTTTTAATATTTGTTTGCATACTGCAAAGTATATAAAAAAAAAAAAAAACAAGCTCTGGCGTTGGCGTAGCTCGCGAGTCCTATTTAGGGCTCTATGCTAGCAGAAAGATAATGTTAGTCCTTTTCAGGACTTTGTATCTATCAACGCTGATCGGGTTAGCAGTCAACAGGGTTGACGCTTTTTTTGGATGGTAAATGCGCTCTGATATAACCAAATATGTTGAAAGGAACGCGCCTCGCCAGAAGAAGGCAAAAACCGAACCAACAAAAAAAAAAATGCAAAGTAAATCTACATAAAGAACAACTTTATTTTTATTGCTAATTATTTTATTCTTACCTTTAGGTACAAGAAAATTCATATTTAGAAACAAACTCTTTTTTTTTTAAAGTCAAATTATCCAGACCACATGGTCTTGCATATTTACACATGCGCCCTAATAGAACCAACGGACTGGTGTCTAGCTTTAGCGGGGCTCGCCTCGCCAGAACGAGGCACAATTTTCTTGTTTTAATCTTTTTACGTTTTCTCACTTTTTCTTACAGATATTATTATTGATGTAATACGTATAAAGACTTAGAATCATATTCTAATTAGTTGTAACAGTGGCTCTTCAAGTTCCAGATTCCAAGAAGATTTTAAAATTACGTACATTATTAGATCTGACAACAAATAAACTAAATCTTCAATGCGATATGAAAATACACGTTTGGTTTTGGCTTGGCTTTTGAACCATGCACTTGAAAACTGATGTTTGACGTGTGCACGGGATACCCGGTTCAACCTCATGTGGGTTATAATTAGGGTATATATTGTTCATCATTCTATATAGCTTATTAGATTATTGTTTGTCTTGTGTGTTGGCTCTTCCAGGCTGTAATTTATCTGCGGTTTGTTATGGCATTGTTTGATGTCTATGGTGTTTGTAATGTAACCTCTTCATTAATACTATATTGCTCTCTCGCGCTATTGGCATTCTTTTAAATGCATCTGCTGGGCGGTTGTTGGTGTTTAAATTGGTAATTTTGTGTGTGTGTATATATATATATCTTTTTTTTTTTTTTTCATTCTCCAATCTGCTTCCCCTTAAATTTCTCCAACGAACATTCCGTCTTGCCTCGTGTATCTATTTTCTTCTTCTTCTTTTTTTCTTTTAAATAGGAATATTGCCTCGTTTTGGCGAGGCGCGCTACGTTCAACCTAGACACAAGGTCAGTTGGTTATATTAGGGCGCAAGTCTAAATATAATAGACCTTGTAATCTGATGATGTCCTCGTGTAGTTCTCGTGGGTCACTAAGGAGAAAAAGAAAGAATAGCACCTCTACTCCCTCGGCCATATTATTAGAGGCGATGAACATGGTCATCAGTCTGGCAACCCCACCATGTAAACCCTAATTCCTACAGAAACCAGCTTTTCAAGAGCACGTGGAAGTTTTTGGTGGTTGTTTTCCTGCAAAACTGCCAGCTATTTGGTGGTTCTATAGCTGAATATACACATGTACAAGCTACGACTGTCTGCTTCACCACTGTGCACATGTGGATTAAACGAACAAACTGCTGAGTATGTTCTACAGGATTGTCCTCTGTACGACCAGTTAAGAATACTGGCCCAATGACTCAACACTAAACTCAAAGCTGTATGAAGCTAAAGAAGAACTCCAGACAACGGTCGAGTTCATCTTGAGAACTCCGTCTGACGGTGTAAACATCAAAGAGTCGATGGCAAGGAGAAGAAGAAAGTGGTTCTATGCTTTGTGAAGAGTGAGCAGGAAAACAATAATGATGATATACCTTCTCCCATTATTGTACGTTGTCTTGCAATTTGGGTTATTAATTATTTACGCCTTAGAGGTTGGAGTGGCTAAGAGGTATGGCGTTAGCCTCGAATTCTAGAGGTGTCGGTTTCGATTCCCAGTAGAGGGAATATAATTTATGAACATTTTTTTTTAGAAACAGTGGTGCTAATGATGTTATAATCTTCTTTCCCCCCCCCCCCTCCCCAACCATGGTCTCCTGTATAGTGAGATTGGATGTCTAGCCTTTTCGGATAAGAGTGAAAATAGGAGGTTCAGTGTGCAAGTTGCGCACGTTAATAATCCCATAGCAGATGGAAATTGTAAAGAGTAGGCCATAAGGCCGCTGTCCTGGCAAAAATTAAAATTAGAAACCTATCCACCACAAAAATATTTATAGAATATGTTATTCCTATATAGACACATACGGAGTTCGTGCACTGTGCTGAGATCCTCCTTCTGTGAACTAAGGGAGGAGATCGGAGCACTGATGGAGTTATCTGTATGCAATGAAGATAGTCCTTAAAACCAAACCAAACCAAACCAAATTATTTACGCCAGTGGTAGGGAACCCCACGAGCTGTTTGTTGGTGTCTACTTTAGAAACACTGAGCGCTGTAAAGATGCCCTATGATAAAATCACGTATGTTTTTAGGTTTCACAGTATCAGGAATTTGAAATAACTACAGCTATATTGATAACTTTTATCTCTGTCGTCTGATCTTCTTCCTGCAGCTCCACGAACATTGCGGTAAAAAATTCAAAGTAAATTATGTTACCGATTTTTCACGCGTAACACCGGATGTGTACCTAGGGCGATCCAGCCTAATTAATGACGCAATCATGTCTGCGGTCCTCCTATTATACATAATAGGTCAGATTACACAGGACAAAGACCTTAACACTATGTCTAGTAAATAATAGAAGACTCAGAACAATACAGAACAGAGGGTAAGTTTGGTATTGTACGAACATTTTAAACAAATAAAGAGGGGAAACACGAGGCCTGTCAACAGTAAATTAATAAATATTACACATATAAAGGTGTGTTTCAGGCACGTTTGAAATAATGTAGAAAGCTGATTACCTCGTCTTCCGCTGTCACTTGTCTGGTTCCTGCCATCAGTTCCATACTGCTGAAGTATTTTTTAGCTTAAAGTTGGCCCCAACGCCCAAACCATTTTTGTCAACTGTCACAGAGAGTTTATGATCAATAAATTTTCTATTTTCCTTTCTTTCTCTACCCGTGTCCTCTACCTTATTATCACTCTTTTATCCTTTTTGTATTTTTTCGCATTCGTATGTTTGCGAATATAAGCATTACTATTTTCCCATTCTAACTTTCGCCGAGTGTCTGTTCTCATTTAGAAACGCACTAGTGATGTTATTACGTAGATGCCAGGCTCGGGCGGTTATTGCGTTGTAGACGTAAACTGTGAATATTCGCTTTTGCCAGACTTATAGGCGACATATTGTCTGCATTTTCACCTGCCACAACGAGTTGCATCGGCTGAGCGCTCAGGTGAGGCGCGATAACCGACATCTCCAAGGCGCAGTTTGAGACTTTTGTCTGGAAATCCCATCTGACACGGCACTCACTGTTGGCCCTGGTCAGCGTGAGGTGTGAAGACAAGAAGGTCAGTTATGGCAAACGTCTAGTAATGGGAAGTGTTATATGTAAGGTGTTTAAGACGGAAAGGGGAGATTATTTCGTTTTGCGAAATAAGTTGGGACCCTTTGTCTGGTTTAAGATATTAACCAGAGTTTGAAACTCGATTTCACTCATTCTCCATTTTGCAGTAGACGTGGTCACTTCGTTCGAGATACTTAAACTTATAAGTGAAATCTCTTAGTTTCGTTGTGATACCGTAGTTCTGTGTTGAGGTAAATATTATATTTAATATATCTAGATTTTGCGAGTGATTAAGTGTTAAATCGCTTATTTTATTTCCCGAGTTCTTTTGTGCAGAGTGATTAATTTATAAGTTGTTATTCTTTAGTCGACGAGTTACAGTGGAAAAACATAATAAATTATAATTTTTAGCTTAAAATCATGTAAGCTATAATGAATTTAATTTAACTTCTAAGTAATCAGACGAGAGAATATATTTTAAAACTAACTTATAAATGCTAGATGCCTCATGAGTGTTGACGGAATACGTATGTATTCCTAATTCACGATGTTTGATTTTTATATATAACTTATTTCAAGGGAAAGTTTAAACGTCAAGTCCAGCTCTATGCTTGCAGTTCAAAACGTAAGTTATAGTGAGTACATAATATGTAAAATATTTCATATGTGTTTTTTTTCTTTATTCAGTGAATACTGGGGTAACCCAACTTTGCCGGCGTTTAGTACAGAGACATACCTGTGAGAATCATAAACATTTTATATCTTTAACCACGTGGGTTTTCAAGTAACACCTGTCTGACAGGGCGTGTGCCTTCAGAGATAGACAGAATACCAATCCCACTAACGGGTTTTTTTAAAAGAATAAATGCTTATACTGGGCCTTGGAGCCAGATCATATTTTCTCCTCGAACTCTAATGTACAGGCTGCCTTGTGGCGAGAATAATTACAGAAAATAAACATTAACTTTTCCGACATTTTTTGACCAAGTGGGTGGTGAACCAAGATTATCTGTTGAGAGAAGTTGTCCACCGGTCATCTTCCTAATTAAGGGAAACCTCGTGTTCTGACATTGTGTGTCCGCTTAAGCCTAATCCTTACCTCGTGAGTGAAGTGACACTAACTTTAGTCTGAAATAACTATCGCATGAAGCAGACGCTCCCCGGATCCATTTTGATGAAACTAACAAACAAATCTGCAGAGCTGGGATCCGCTTTATTAAACGACAGTAACAGATAAAAAGTGTGTGAGTGTCGCAAAGTTTGCGCCAGACGGCGAACAACAGCACGATTGTAAGTATATCAGGGCCGTGATGAAAGAACCGAGTGAAAGTAGACTGAAGGATGTTCTTTGTTTGATTCACCCACGTTGTAACTTTCTTTATGCAAGTTATTGCTAACAATATTTTCCCTTAGAATAGAGCAGAATATCAAGTCTGTCCATACCTTAAAAAGGGGAAAATATTAGACCTAATCATATGTATCCTTGATTCCTTGGGGCTATCACATTCTTCTAACAGGACTGTGGGCATACCTTGAGGGATAAGATCATACGGTGGGTTTATCATTTTGTAGCATTTGTATTGACTGTATGACTATTTGTATATGCTTTGATGTAATTTTATATGTTGTGAGAGAAGTTTGTTATGATAATTAAACTACTCAATAATTATTCCAGCGTGTCGGTCAGTTTCGTTCCAAAATATCTATATAATCACTGTTATAGTTTTTCCCACGTCTGTGTGTTTAACTATCGTCACTTGAATGTGCGTGCACGTGAGTGGATAGAGATATATTAAAATATATATATGTGTTTAGACTGTCTGACACCTCTAAATCTGTCGTAGAAGATAGGCAGAGAGAGAGAAGATTTCTCGATCTCAGAGACAGCCTCTATCACATTCTACCATCTCACACGGGGAAATCTCTTTTCTATTATCATCTCTCACTGTGATTATCACTTATTCTAATCTATTCAGAAGAGACCAACCCAAGTCTTAATTCTCTATCAAACATCTACGACATCAACCCTCGCGAATTGTTTGGAAGGATAGAGTGTAACAGTTCTTTGCTTCTTTTCGGACCCTAGTAACACAGCTTTGCATAAACATAAACGAGTAGTTACTAATTATTTCTCAATCATCACCATCACCATCATCTCCCTTTTCGCTCCTTATCAAGCATGGAACATACCACTGCAGATGTTCCTCCTACAGGAAACTTACACGTAAGCATTCGTGGGATGTGGCAGTTGCGGCTTATGTAGCACTATCTTTTACTACAGGTGCTGTCAGCAGCAGGCTATCCGTCATATCATGCTCCCTTTACGATATGCATGATGGGAACTGTTGTTCTATTCTATCCTTTTTTCCTCAGATACCCCCCGAGAACTTCATGAGACAATGCTTTCTCAATGCTTGTTGCGTAATTTCTTCTATTAAAACGCAATGCGTCATCCATCCTACATAATTTTTATGTTGGCCGCAGCACTTGCTGTTATCCTTCCATCAACAGCTCTTATAATATAAATTGCCAGGCCCAGGGATTAATTGGCTGATGTTTCATCTTCGCTGATTGTCCGTTAGCTGTCCGTGGTTCTCCCTCGCACAAGCATACGTGAGTTTGTTTTTTTCACTTCAAGCCACCCGTGCATTTATCTGCCTTGGAGATGAAGTCTATTATATCGCGCGAAGCCTCTTTAGCATTCCGTCTAACAATATGAGAATTAAATATGAAAAGAAGATCGATAGATTTAATTCAGAGATGCCACAAATGATTTGTGGTTTAAGCCCGAGAATTCCTGTTGTAAAAAACTAAAAAATTCGGAATCGCTTCAACGCAGATTGCGTGTCGATTGCTTAATTCAGATTTCATCGCTTATCGCCCTTCTGTCAGGGACAGTAATAACAGGTGTTGTTTCATTATCTATTCGGTCATTTTGGAGTTGCAACTGTTTATCATGAAAAATACGTTGTGTCTGGGAGGCTAATTTCCCATCGGTGCATGATAATGAACGGTGGAGATTGCAGTGCGACGAGATCCTTCTTCACGCAAGAGTTAATTTATGGCAGAGGATTTTAGCATATTGCGTATACCTGAGATGTATTTCTGTTTCAGTTTATGATTTGTGAGCCTGCACACGTTAGAATGGCAAATATTGGGCACGTGTTATTTGTTATTCTTTTATATAAATATTCATGCATCTCGGCCCGTTTCTTTCTTTATCTTCCCTTTATAATTTCCTGGTATTTCCCAAACGGAACTAAAGACACGCAACGCAATGCTGACTGAGGGAGACAATAATTTATATAGTTGAGATTTAAAAAAAAAAAAAAAAAAAATATATATATATATATATATATATATATATATATATATATATATATATATATATATATATATATATATATATATATATATATATATAACAAGGTACGTCGGTGATTTAGTTGTTATAACGTTTGCCTTCCAAGCAAATGATCTGTGTTCGATACCTGACAGATGTTTATAAATTATTCAGTAATCTTTTTCCGTTTTTATAAGTGTGTTTTTGTTAATTATAGTTTTCAAGTGTCTGCGTGATTTGATGGGCTTACGTGCTCGGTAGAAGGTGAAAGATTGAAAGAAGTTGGAAGGAAGAAACTGAATAAGACATTGTGCTATTCTCAGTACGTGAGACAGAAATCGCACACTATAATTCTTTGCCATCATTTCCTTAAGGGATACTTTCTAATGTAAATATATTTATTTATTATCTTGTCATCTTAGCAAATGTCTGACCCACTTTCTGTCTTTACCTCAGCTTGTTTAAAATATATGTTATTGTTATGCGCTGGTATCTTATCAGGTTTCTGGTGCATTTTTTTTACCTGTTTGCATATATTATCAAATTTATGATACACGCTTATCTGATTTTCGTTCAACAAGTTTCAAATCAAGTCAGAGACCCCGCCATTAGACACGATCGACCATGTCCTTCCACAGATCCCGATTTGTGATGCTCTAGACCAGTTCTGTTGTTGATCTTGACTCATGCCATAGAGTGCAGCTATCCTTTATCTGTTCTCACTGTTTTTCTTCTTCTTTTACTCCTTTTTTTTCTTCCCGTGGTCAGCAAGTTGATGACACAATAATTGTGTTCTGTTTAGAATGTAATTTTTAAAGAAAAAAAAAAAAGAGAGAAGAAATTTTTTCTAGTTTATCACGTGCGGTTCATAATTTCTCTCACAACCCTTCAGCTCCCCAAGGAGCATATACCTTTAACATACTTATGTCAAGTCTTAGTGTCACGTGCTATCTTCTTAAGGTCTGTCCATGTCTTCTTCATCCCCTTCATGTGTGTCTCCAGTTCTCGTCTCCGTGTGTATCTTGGTCTCCCTCTTCCTCTCTTACCCTGGGGATTCCAGAACAAGGACTGCCTGGTAATGCTATCAACAGGTTTCCTCAATGTGTGTCCCACCTATCTCCAGCGTTTTCCTCTGACACCTGTCTGGTTCTTGTCATCACTTCCATATTAGTCATCTTGTCATACAACTTTACTTCTTCTATTCTACACAAGCACCCATTTATGAAAGTCTGTAGCTTTTTGGTTGTTGTCTTTGTTGTTCTCCATGTTTCAGAGCCATACAATAAGACTGAACTGACATTTGAATTGAATATTCTGGTTTTTGTGTTGGACTTGATTTCATTTGAATACACATATTTCCGAATGCAATGAAAGCCCATCTAGCCTTTTGTATTATTATTTTGATATCATTGTCTGTCCCTAGCGGTTCATAATGGAGAGCATTAATTAACATTGGTCAGTGCACTTGCTTCTGCAGGTGAAACAATAAAAACGCTAATTCTCAGCTTTAGGAAGTCAGATGACCAGTTTCCGTCCTTGCTGTCTTTGCTGTCTCTAATTCAAGAGCAGAGTTGGGTACCAGTTCAATTTACAACTGGATAGACTGGAACCTGATACTTCCAGGCTTTGAACCTGGTAACATAACCTCAAGAAACAAACGCAATAACCACTGTGCGACTGGAGATAAGTAAAAGAGATCATTTGACCCATCAGAAGTGGTTTATTTTAGCACTTTCATGCCAATCCAACCACGAATTCGGGTAGAAAACCTGGTCTAAAGCGGGTTCCTGTGCATAAAACCTGGTCTAAAGCGGGTTCCTGTGCAGAAAACCTGGTCTAAAGCGGGTTCCTGTGCAGAAAACCTGGTCTAAAGCGGGTTCCTGTACAGAAAACCTGGTCTAAAGCGGGTTCCTGTACAGAACACCTGGTCTAAAGCGGGTTCCTATAGTCCGTGAGACTGTTTGACCGAGAGAGACGCTTTACCAGTTTGAAAGAGACCGCACGAGTATGAGAAACATAGTAAGTCTGAGAGAACGAACGAACGAATTTTATTTTCAAAGTGTTTAAAATTGGGCTGGCATTCTCCCCTTCCTTTCTCTTATCTTCTATACTGAATCCATTTATTGTCACGTGCATTTAAAATACTAGGGCAAAACAAACAAAAAACAAACAAAAACAAATACATCACCGTAAGAGTAAATGTATAATGTCTTTTTATATAACCAAAGCATTGTAATATATTGATGCTTGTGTAGAAGAGGATTGACATGGTATGACAAGGTTACCAATGTGGAACTGATGACAAGAACCAGACAAGTGCCAGTGGAACAAGAAATGAGAAAAAGACGCTGGCGATGGATCAGACACACATTCAGGACATCTGTTGATAGTATTATCAAGTAGTCCTTGTCCTGGAACCGCCCAGGGTAAGACAGGCAGAGGGAGACCAAAAAACACACGGAGAAGAGAACTGGAGAGAGAAGTGAAAATTATGAGGAAGACGTGGAAAGAACTTGAGCTGATGGCATGCGACAGGAGGACTTGGCATGTGTTTGTTGAAAGCCTATGCTCCTTTGGGGTGGTAAAGAGTACTGGTTGATTGATTGAAAACATTGTATCTGTCTGTGTGATTTCATTCATTATATATCTTTTCATTCCCAGCTTGTCAATTACCTCTTTACTTTTTTTTTTTCCCCTTTTTTCAATGAGATGTGCCCCACTCTTCTGTGTATGCACACGTCAAGGGAATGGTTAAGGATATGCAAACATATAATGAGTGCGAGAGAGACATGAATGTGAGAAACATCGTGAGTATGAAAGAGAAAACATGCGAAACATTATAAGCGTGAGAAATAGCGTCAATGTGAGAGGAACGGCTTGAGTGTGAACGAAACAGGAAAACAGCCTGAATGTTAGAATGCCCGCATGAATATTAAAAAGACTTTATGATTAAGATAGAAACCGCATGAAATAAGAGAAGCTGCATGCAACTATGAGAGAGAGACGGAAAGGGAGTACTTTCGTGTCGTCAAGGGCAGTTTGATTACGTGCCAACGTTTATAGAAGCTTTGTGAGTGGAGCAAAATCTTTTAAGTACTCAGGCATTTGTAAACAGATTCTTGCGTGAGGGCAAAATTGTTTCGAAATTTTTTTTTTTTTACGCTGCAGGCGCGGTGTTCTGCCGATAATCATGGTCAGGTAATGTGTCCCTCAAAACCACGAACCTATTCCAAGTCTTATTTGGGGTTTTTAAACACCATTACTTAATTCGATATGAGCGGTGTTTAGATGTTTCAAATCTTTGAGCCTTGGTTTATTAGGTTTCAGACCACCTAGGTAGCTTCACTTTTTTAAAATTTAATGATGAAAAATATCACGTTCAACCTCTGATGGGTTATAATTAGGATATATATATATTGTTTTCAATTCCAAATAATATGAACAACTGCCGATATGGGAAAGTGGCATCACACCTGTCAAATCATTGTAAATAGGGCAAATCACAGTTACGAATTATGCTTGTATGTTGGAAAAAAAAACTCATAAAAAACCCAAAACACACGAAAACGAGATCAAACCTAATAAAATCAAATAAAAATACCAAACAAAAATAATATTAAGGGGGAGGGGTGTAAAGGCCTGGTGTTTCCAGTTACATAACTGACTTTAATATGTATTTAATTGACTTTCACCTGTATTGTAAGAACAGCATCAGACATTCATCTTCCCAATTACTATATACTCACTTTTATTCGTGTTAAATATTGTTTGACTATATTATGCAGCTCCCTAGGTCTGTCTATTCTTAACACCTCTTCTATATTTATAAGTAAATTTAATGTGTGCAAATAATCTAATATTGGTATTTGTTCATACCTCCTACATTTTAACAAGAAATGCTACATATTATTGTCTTGAAGACATCCTGCACAGTAAGGTTCTTATATTCTGAAATAGCCTGTAGTTTGAGAAGCTTCTTATTACTGGGGATTTTCAATTCCTTAGATATCTGACATATTGAACATTATGTCACGCCCACTCTGCCCTTCATCTGATTAATTCTCTCTGTTTATTAGATTTTTATCAGATCTACCTTTCTTTGCTTCTTTATTATTTTTAATAAATTTCTAATATTGGTATTTGTTTCACCTCCTAGACGTACATTTTAAATTATTAAATTTGTCTAATATCGCACAAAGTGTTTTAGTATTAACTTGGTCAAATGCCAAGTGTTCAACTATTCAAATTCTTTATCTCTGGTTACTCTTATTGTAATCACAGGTTACATGTTCATCTATAAGTTCACTTATGTGTAACAGTTATGTGACCAGTGAAATGACAGGCTATAGGCATCAGGTGGTGATGACCACTAGTCTATTGAGGTAAGTGCAACCTCAAAACTCCAGGCTCGTCAGTACGGAGGAAACTGCACCTACATGTGTGATGTTACTTTGGCACGTGATGTTGGACTTAGTAGTATACTATTTCTGACCTTAATTTGTAGACAAACTGTTCATCTTGCGGTCGCACTAATTAAGTCAGTGACGAACACCGACAAGGTCATTAACAATAAGTAACGGATCCACTGACATCAATTTACTACGTCACTAACAACAACTAACTATTTCACTGACATCAATTTACTACGTCACTAACAACAACTAACTATTTCACTGACATCAATTTACTACGTCACTAACAACAACTAACTATTTCACTGACATCAATTTACTACGTCACTAACAACAACTAACTATTTCACTGACATCAATTTACTACGTCACTAACAACAACTAACGGATCCACTGACATCAATTTACTACGTCACTAACAATAACTAACTATTTCACTGAGATGATTTTACTACGTCACTAACAAAAACTAACTATTTCACTGACATCAATTTATTACGTCACTAACAAATACTAACTATTTCTTTGACATCAATTTACTACGTCTTACTTACTTAGTCGTTCCCCTTCTACCGTGAGGTGTAGAGGTTTGGAAGAGAGAGGGCCAGACTATCCTATCGGCTGTCCTCCTCCTGGCCTGGTTCCATTCTAGTCCTCGGTCCTTCAAAGATTGTCTAACATTGTCCTCCCAGTGGACTCTGAGTCGTCCTGGGGGTCTGGATCCCTGGCTCTTTGTTTCCCATGCTTGTCGTGGTAGCCGATCTTCTCCCATTCTGCGGACATGGCCAAACCATCTTCGTTAGGACTGTTCTACTTGGGTCTGCATGGGGTGGGATTTTAGGCCTTGACGTATCGTCTGGTTGCGGACCATGTCTCTTCTTGTTACTTCAACCACCTTCCTCAGATACCTCATTTCTGAGGTTTGGATCTGACTTTTGTGGTTTGTAGTCATTGCCCATGACTCGCATCCATATGTCAAGACTGGGACATAGGTGGAGCGGTATACAGCCATCTTCGTTTTCTTACCAACCTCTCTCTTGCTGAGAAATCCTCGATTTATGGCCTGAAAAAGTCTCCCAGCTGCTGCCTTTCGAGTGGCCAACTCTTCTTTGATGCCTCCCTTTCGGTCTATAATAGCACCGAGATATTTAAAGTGGTCGACCTGCTCCAGGACCTATTCTCCCAGCTTAATCTGATGTCTTCTTTCTTCTCGTGATATCACCATGGATTTCGTTTTAGAGCTGCTTATGACCATCCCTCTCTTCTCCAGCTCTTTCTTCCAGACTTGCAGGTTGGATTGGAGATTTGCCTCTGATTTAGCAATCAAGGCAACATCATCAGCAAATGCCAGCTCTGAAATACATACCTGTCTCATCTTCCAGTACCCCACTGAATACTTTCTTGTTCTCTCCTTACATGGCTTGATGACATCGTCCATGAGGAGTATGAAAAGATAAGGTGACAGGATATCACCTTGTCTTACACCAGTGGTGGTCCTGAACTCTTCTGACTTATGGTTTGCTGTCCTCACATAATTTCTGCAAGACTTGTAGAAGCTCTGTATAGCATGAATCAGATGTGCTGGAATGTTCTTCCTTGCCAAACAGTCCCAAAGTTTGCTCCAGGGAACACTGTCAAACGCTCTTTCCAGATCTATGAAACAAACTTGGATCTCACTCTTATACTCAAGGGCCTTTTCACTCAGCTGTCTGAGTGTGAAGATTAGGTCTTGAGTACTTCGGTTTGCTCGGAATCCGCACTGGACCTCATCCAATTGTGGCTCAGCTAGGCGTCGGGGTCTCTGCTCTAGGATTCTACGTCACTAACAACAACTAACTATTTCACTGGCATCAATTTACTACGTCACTAACAAAAACTAACTATTTCACTGACATCAATTTACTACGTCACTAAAAACAACTACCTGTTTCACTGACATCGATTTACTACGTCACTAAAAACAACTAACTATTTCACTGACATTAATTTACTACGTCACTACCAAAAACTAACTGTTTCACTGAAATCAATTTACTACGTCACAAGCAACAACTAACTAATTAACTGACATCAATCTATTACGTCACTAACACCAACTAACCATTCACTGACATCAATTTACTACAACACTAACAACAACTAACAGATCGACTGACATCAATTTACTACGTCACTAACAACAACTAACGAATCAACTGACATCAATTTACTACGTCACTAACAACAACTAACTATTTCACTGACATCAATTTACTACGTCACTAACAACAACTAACGAATCGACTGACACCAATTTACTACGTCACTAACAACAACTACCTATTTCACTGACATCAATTTACTACGTCACTAACAACAACTAAGGAATCCACTGCCATCAATTTACTACGTCACTAGCAACAACTAACGGATCCACTGACATCAATTTACTACGTCACTAACAACAACTAATGGATCCACTGACATCAATTTACTACGTCACTAACAACAACTAATGGATCCACTGACATCAATTTACTACGTCACTAACAACAACTAACTATTTCATTGAGATTAATTTACTACGTCACTACCAAAAACTAACTATTTCACTGACATCAATTTACTACGTCACTAGCAACAACTAACGAATCAACTGACATTAATTTACTACGTCAATAGCAACTACTAAGGAATCCACTGCCCTCAATTTAATACGTCACTATCAACAACTAACGGATCCACTGACATCAATTTACTACGTCACTAACAACAACTACCAATTTCACTGACATCAATTTACTACGTCACTAACAACACCTAACTATTTCACTGACATTAATTTACTACGTCACTACCAAAAACTAACTATTTTACTGACATCATTTACTACGTCACTAGTAACAGCTAACGAATCAACTGACATCAATTTACTACAACACTAACAACAACTAACAGATCGACTGACGTCAATTTACTACGTCACTAACAACAACTAACGAATCAACTGACATCAATTTACTACGTCATTAATAACAACTAACTATTTCACTGATATCAATTAACTATGTCACTAACAACATTTAACGAATCCACTGACTCCAATTTACCTGGTCACTAACAACAACTAACTATTTCACTGACATCAGTTTACTACGTCACTAGCAACAACTAACGAATCCACTGACATCAGTTTACTACGTCACTAGCAGCAACTAACGGATCCACTTACATCAGTTTACTACGTCACTAGCGACAACTAACGGATCCACTGACATCAATCTATTACGTCACTAACAACAACTAACGGATCCACTGACATCAATTTACTACTAGGTTACAACAATTCTCAAAGTTTTCTTGACAATAACATCTTCTCTTAACATTCCAGGAACATGTATTTTTGAGATTTTTTTTTTTACTGTAACCATTGACTGCTATTGTGTTATATTTAGTCACAAGTGGTATCAAAGGCTGTGTGCCCGAAATAAAAAAATCAGCACTGTTTATTTATTACCTGCCAGTCCGCAGGATCATATATCATATCCCTCTTTATTACTTCACTACGACCACTCCCCCAAACGGCGTGAAGTTATAGACAATTATTATCTATTTTATAACGTCAACACGCGGAATAATATTTTCTTTACAATAGGGCCGCTTGTGAACCACTATTTACTTTAGTGGGTTAAGTTCATTGTTCTACATCTCGAGAACCACTATTTCCCCAAGTGACATTACTGTACCCCAGAGCGTAATTCGGAATTTTAGAGTCATCCACAAACTCTACAGCTCAACAAATGCTCTTGCTTACTAATGCAAACCACAAAGTAAATCGGAATTTTACAGAGCGTAACCAAAACTCTACAACTCAAAGAATACTCGTCCTTGCTACTTTCACTTATAGAAACAAGTAGTTCCAACATTATCTAGAAAAATTCTTCTTGTAATTTATCACTATAGCTATTTTCTTTTTGTTAGATTGTCTTCAGAGCAGATCTGCTGCCATCTTCACATCAAACATCGGTTGTAATGGATCTCTAACGCTTTCTGGCTCTTGTCTTGAAGGCACTGTCTGTTAGACTTTCTCCTGTCCATCTCTTGATGTTATCTTCCCACTTATTGCTGCCTTCCTATTGCACGTTTCCCTTCAACTCTTCCTTCCACTGTGATTTTAAACAAAGTCTTATATCTTTTTTGTAGGATCACAAAATTGTTTCTGTTTTACTGATCTCGTTCATTATTTATCTTTTCAGTCCTAGCTTTTCTAGGACTTTTTATGTGTGTGACGGTAAGGCCTCCCCTGCTTTGCAGTAGTGGTCCAACAATGGCCAAAACTCAGGAGTATCTAATATAGGCTTCAATGGAGTCTATTTATACACAAGATTACTCTTGGCAGAAATGTAGATAGAAGAGTAGTAAAGCTTCTATCACATGGGAGTCTTCACAAGAAATGCAGGTAAGCGAAAACAATGATGGCTGTCGCTGAGCACGTTAATTCTGTAATCTGCCGACCACTTTTGTGAAGAATTTAAGCACTTATTTATCAGCTCGTTAAGCTCCCACCCCTGATTTACTCAGTGGAATTCTTTTATTCAAGTATATCTCTGTTTAGAATGTGTGCAGTAATTGACTGAGACAAACATGCAGTAACTTTAATATGATCAGATCGAAGTTAAATTTGTAACATTACAAATAACAAAATTTAATAATCACTTTAGTTTTAACAGTTTGAAAATAATTTGAATAGTTATGGCTAAAGAAAAGCTATCATCCTCGTATTTGGGGATTGCGAAAAGGGTTAAGAAGTTCAGGTGGCAGCATATGTTTGAACTTAGCTGCCAATGACGGTTCTGTCTTTTCACACTGATCACTCGTCTCTGGTCAAGGTTGTCGGGTGTAGCTCGTCTCCAAGAAACTTCAAGGAAAGTCTACACAGTGCGTCCTTTGTCTTAAAGCGTAGGCCACTGATCCCGTCTTGTTCCAGAAATAGTACGTTCTGCTGGTACCACCATAACTGTGATAGAAGAATAGAAAAGAACGCTCTTCTGAGTATGGCGTTTTCCGACACACAGTTATGTGTCCCATTCTTCTATTTCACCATCCCACTTAACTCAGAGTTTACCCTCGATGAGAATTAAATTTAATCCCTCGGGATAAAACTTCATTTACTGTTAAACTGAATAGCGTTAGCTTTACATTACATTTAAATGACAAGGCTAAATGTACAGATATAATATGTTTTTACCTTTACATCTCCACTGTTTGAAAAGTGTTCACAATATAAATTCATTTATGATTCATTTACATTTACACTTGTGGAAACGTTTGTAACTTCTATTAATTTAAAATGAATATTTTCACATAGACATTTACATTGGTTTAAAAATGTAAGTCTTATGCTTAGAATGTACATCATGTCTTTCATCTTTCCCGCCCTGCTCCATAGGGAACCTGGAACTACTTTATGCTTTTAGTTCTCTTTACGAAACTATCAATAAAGCAATCACCAGCCCGTGCAGTAGTGGTTCATGAATCATCATTCTATACGCTGAGGTTGCCAGCCTCAAATGACTTCGACATCCAATAGCGATGTTCACACAATAAAATTCACATGGTAATATATACATGTATATGTTAGTTCACATGTTAGTAATAAAATATGAAATGTAAATCACAACTTACGCCAATCCTGGCTACTGACTTGTCGCACAGATGAATAAAAGAGACGAATCGTTCTCTTACAACACGTGTCTGGGATTTCTTTTAATTTTACAATAGATTGCCCCTTCTGACTCCGTGTTTCTTCAATTTCCTAGTTCCAGTGTTCCCTATTAAAATTTAAAAGAGATTTCCTGTGCTTTATAAGTCTTATCTGGTTCTCCAATAAAAGGTCCGGATAACAATTAGGAATTATGAATCTAGTTATCACTGTGGCGAGGTCTGATGTTGTCTTGGCGAGCGTGCAAATCACAGAGAAATAAAACTGTGAAATTGTCAGCCCATATTCCATCCAGTGATGTTATGAATCTAATCAGAAAGATCCAATCATTTCAAACAGGTCGGGTGTGGCACTTTCGAAATAGTTCCTACACGGAAAATTTTCTCAAAAGGTCACGTCTCCCATATATGGTTATGTGATGTTTTGCATACACTCTCACCAACACATTTGTAGACTCATATTGTCTAAAATGTAATAAATCCATGATTACTTTTTAACCAAGGACCGAAAGCGATTATATCATAAGTTCCGCCTCGTGCACGGGTACCATGTTTCGCCAGACAAACAAATCTGGTTATTTTCAACACTCCTTCCCAACGTAGTTTGAATAAACAAAACACCTTCGCTGGAAAAGATGGTCAGACAGATTATGCAATAAAATATTATCGCCGGCCGGGGCACCAAACCTGGCGAAGAGTAAATACGTCTG